>CM060178.1:83136151-83736151 GCA_030549775.1 Tamarix chinensis
CAGATTACATGGTTGAAAAGGTAATGTGTTGCATTATGCGCGCCAGTATGACTTGTGGATTGTAGTGTCCTGGGGTTATTTTTGTATACCCTTAAGTAATAAAGAATGGAACTATATGTGTGTTATTGTGTTGATAGTTGCATTATGTGCCCTATTCATGTTATGGAGATGTCAGTAGTTACCATTGTGTACTGCCATTATTATTATGTTGGTAGTTGTGTTATGTGCGCTACCCATGTTTTGGAGATTTCAGAAGTTACCACTATCTATTATCATTGTTATTGTCTTAGTAGGGGCATATTGTTGCACTGCTAGTCAGTAGTTGCCTTATATGCACCATTTTTGGTTATGAGACGGATGTCTAAAATGATTGGTAGTATTATATGTTGATACATGTATTATCTTGAATTTACATATGAGTTTTTTATACTGTAGTATGTGAGCATGGTGTGCTATGAGCATGCTAGGGTTTATGCATATGTTGTTGCTTGTAAGAGTATTATTACATACTATGATAGTTGTGTGCCCTAATAGTGTATTACGTTAGGTTTTTCAATGTTGCTATTGCATGTAAGGATGTTTCGGTGAGCATGTTTTCTACTCAATGTTAGGTGTGTTTACTTAGTATTTCTGTTCAAAACATATTATTTTTTTTAGTGGTTGTGAAATAAGTAATATGGATACTGTTGTAGCTTAAGTTAGAATAAGAGAATAGGGCTTTTAGAGTTTTTTCTTATATTGGGAGTTTATAGTTTTGGTTCTATTCAGTTTGATTCAACTTTGTAACATTGTATTAATATTTTGTATTGTCTAAAGAATTTTACCTTTGGTCGTATTTTATATTTTTTATTGTTTAGTACTTGTTATACCTAGCCTTGCAGATACCATGGCTAGGTGAATGTGTGCACCTCTCCTCTTGATAGATGTGGTTGTAACATCTCTCATTTTTAATTTTTGCTTCCACATTGTACTTTTAAAAATAAATTTCAAAGTTTAAATAAAATGGGGTATTACAATAATGGGTCATAACGTATAGTTGATGTTCCTATTAAAAAGTTCATTTCGTCTAGACATAGTGCAAATAGTAGGTTTTTAGCTTCACCACCAAAATTAGGGTATATAAAATTAATCATCTTCCACTTAGGAGAATTTACTAGATGTCTAAGCTTGTCATTATAAAATCTCTCTTTCACTTGCTATATAAGGTTCTCTTCATTTTCCTCATTATAAACTTCAGCATAATAAGACTTTTATTTTTGTTATTACCGTATGAATTTTTTTATATTCATACTGACTATTTGATTCTTTAATTTTATAGCAATGATTTAATGTGGGATAATAACACAATAATCTTACAATGTGTTAAGCTACAAAGTTCTAAATAGATTGGAAGTCGTAGATGGCTAGGAATTGTATGTACATTTTTTAAGGTAGTATCATACCTATGCCCCCAAAGCTCTATAGTGATGTGATCTCCCTTGACCAATGGAGGAAGTTCTATGCATGAAAAAGTTAAGAGAAATTTTAAGTATGTAATAACATATTATCATTAACTTTTTATTATGACTATCAAGTACTTAACTTGCTATTTAGACTAATTTAATCTCTATATTATTAATTGTAGTAGGAAAAGAGTGCCAAGAACGAGGCCAATGCACAAAAAAAGAATTTATGCTCATAAGATCAATGTATGTGTACGTGTATTCTTTTATGTCATTCTTTTATTATCTAATATTGTTATTAAGTATTTTTACTTGATGTAATAAAACCAACAACAGATGGAAGCAACAAAGAAAACTCAAACGAGTCACTGGATCATTGGTTTCTCTGATAAAATGGGATATGGTAGTATCACCTAAGCTGAACTCTAGGCAATTTACCATGGCCTCTCGTTAGCTAGTGATAGGGGCATCTCTAATTTGATTATAGCCTCAGATTCCCTGTATGTTATTAGAGTCCTTATTGGACGATACTTGGAGCATCACCTTCGGTACTGACATGATCCATTCATCTCCGCTGAAAGTTAGGGAGCTACTTCATTTTTATTTAGTTTGTCATTCAATTTGGGTGTCCAACTCGGCTCCTTGTAATTGAATTTTGGGGTTTTAGCCCATCTCCTCGGGAATAATAATAATAATAATAATAAAAGGAGAATCAAGCCGTGGCCTCCATCTTAGCCGCGGAATATAAGCACCACTTGGACCAATCATCCCAATTAGTAGGTTTAATTAAATACGCTATCTATGTCAAATATATATTATTCTATTATTAAATTTTTATATAAAAATATATTTTAGAAAATTTAAATTTAAAATTTTATTTTTTAGTTATATATGTATTAAATAATTTATTAATTTTTAATAAAAATGTAATTATAAATTATAAATTATTTTTATCATTTTTTAAAAATAAATAAATTATTAAAAAAATTATCACGGAAGGAGTAATAAATATTTTATTTTTAACTTAGCAAATCCTTCATGCACGGTCGGTACAGTTCGACGCGAATAAATTGGCAACACAAATTTCACGTGCCTCGTTCTAGGCCCCATTGATGTTATGGCGCTACCATATCCATTTATAGTTTATACATTGCCACAAGGCCCCATAATTAATAGCACGAGCGTACATAATTAATAGCATGAGCGTACGAGTCTAACGACGTAGAAGAATCAGATTCTTTTGGTGTTTCACGGCACAACTACATTCGAAATACTCCCTCCTTCCAAAATTTGAGCTCGCCTTGTAAACGCAAAAATCATTTCCATAAAATTACGGAATATAATTTTCAATATTTTTGCTAAGTTAACGAGGCTATGTATGCTCGTTGACCCACCACTGCCACTGCTAGCTGGCCGCCCCCAACACCGCCCCCCATCATCATCATCTTCACTGAAATCATCGCTCCATACCCCGTAGACAGTAGATAAACTTGTTTTGAGATATACATATACATATGTATATAAGTATTGATCTCCTTTTTAAAAAAAATATTTGAGCCTAAATTTTTTTAAAATAAGTGATTATCATATATAATTACTTCCTGTAAGAAGATCCCAACAAGTGCAGTAGTCCTAATATGGAGCATGCGGAACTAAAACAATGAGAGTTAACTTGTATATGATTTATTCACGACTAATACATACATACATATACATACATATACATATATATATATATATATATATATATATATATATAAAAGCCTTTAAATAGATCAACATGGGTAGCTATGTCTATATTTAAATTACTTTTCCTTAGATAAATACTATTAATAGTTTATCATTACAAAACACTTTTATCAAAGAAGAAAAAAAAATTAGTGTATCAAAAACTATGGTAAATGAAAAATGAGTGCAGTAATACTTCCCTTAATTTAACAAACTTTTTTTTTAGAGTTTGCATTCTAATGCCATGTATGACCTGATCAAACATCCTTATTGGTTATAACTTCATAAATAGGTTTGCTAGATTTATATTGGACTATATTTGGTGAACATCGACTTCTCCTTCCTTTGAAACTCATGAGTTGAAAAATACTTTAGTGATATGTGCTTAACCTGAAAAAAAAAATATTAATATGAAGAATAATTTCATTGATGAATTATGATAGTGGAAATTAATATTAATTGTCTTATAGTATAAAAAATACTCTATCTATATTTAAAAAAAAAAGTCATTCTAGTACTAAGATTTTGTATAAAAAAGAATGCCACATTAGAAAAGTCAAAACATATTTTCCACTTCTACCCTCGCTTATTGTATTTAATTATCTATACATTAAATACCTTTTTTTGTTTTTCAATAAAGGATGTCAATGAACTTTTAAAACTACTTATATTAATTCATAAAATGTATTATAATTGTTATAATGAGCTCTTTTTTGATATGAAGGGAGTGATTATTTTATCATCAATTGTTTGAAGAAAACAGAAACAAGTAATTTCCTAAAATTGCATTAAATTAAATCTTCTAATTGAATGTCCAATGATAGAGAATGAAGAAACACCTAAGTGCTCATTTGATACAAGGGTAATGAGGGTAAAAAAATGGCCATCGTATTTTAGATATCTTATATAGTCTATTTGAAATTAAATAACTTTTTTAGATCTTAGTTTATATTAAAATAAGTATTTTGTTGAATATGTTATAATACTTATTATTATTAATATTATTATTATTTACTAATTATTGATATAAGAGACAAAATAGAGAAATTTTTTCACCCCCATTATCCATATACCAAACAAGCCTTTATTAATATGTGAGGAACGCAATTGATGATATATTTTAGAAAATTATTAAAAAGACAATGGGAGCAACGCGTGAAAAATAATGAACAAGGAACTATCAAGGTTTTTCTTTTTTATCAATATTTTATTATCTTTTATGCATAAATCATGTGCGCATCATATGATAAAGATCCATCATATGTTCTTGGTAAGACAAACATCAAAGCTCTTCTAGTAGACCTCATTGGAACTAGAATTGAAACTTTAGCCAACACGAACATATGGACATTTTCTCCTCTATGAAAGCATCCTAACATTACGAAGAAGCTATAAGAAGAAATATAAATGATATATAGGTTCTTAGTAAGAGTATCACCTCAAAACATGATCGACTCCTCCATAAAGGAAGTTGGAGAAGGGATTTAGTTGCAACCTACTTCATTGATCCTTTCTTAAATACAGGAATTACAAGCTAATGCAGGTAGCAACCTCCCAATCACATCCAAAATATAAAACATAACTCAGCACCTGAATCTTAACAAAATTTCCCAAATAACAGAAATACTCTTCTTTTATGCCCTCAATAGCCTTTTGACATCATGATATTCACACCTTCTAGAAGCTCTACAACTACTCCACATTAACATGGATTCACTATGGCAACATGTATTACATAGTCATGCAGCCCTATTGGGCCTCTGGCCAAAAATTGGACAGATCATTGTTAGGCCTATGTGTATCATAAGATGTATATGTAGTTGGAATGGAAAAAAATGGTGGAAGAAAAAAACCTATCTAAGCTAAGGCATTTGAACATGTTAATGAAATAAACGTTTAAACTATAACACCCCCATTTAAGTACTTAAAAATTTCTTTTAAAAGAGTTGATTGGGGAAGCTAAACCATTAAAAATATTGGGTGTTACAGCCACACTTAGTATAAGTCCAATTCCTCTACCTTTCTTTCTCTACGTCTTAAGGCTAAATTAAGAACAACAATTGATAAGAAGTAGAGACAAATTTTCAACTAAATATTAAACTATTCTGATAACAAAAAATCCAACAAAAGAGTTACAATTGACAAGGTAAAGAAATATAGAATATGATATAAGATTCCAAGGGATATACAGATCAAAAGATACCGAAATGGATACTGAATAGTCCTAACTCTTAATTCTAATAAAAAAAAACCATCAAGTTGTACCCTCAAAGTAATCCTACAAGATGAAGACTGCCTAATGAATAGACATGGGACCATAAAGTGGAATCCATTAGTACAACGGTATTAAGTAAACTGATACATAATAATAAGCATGCAAATATCACATAGAAAACATATAAGGTAACACAAAGTACCATGGCATAACACATTAAATAGCACATACCATAGCTAAGTGCCACATTCATACCATAACTCATATCATACCATATACCAAATGTTCATCACATCAAACTTAAGTATATTATGACTATTTTATTAATCCAATTATATCAATGGTGTACCACAAAGGGAAACACTAAACCATAATTAAGGCCTTTTACAATACCCACCTCTATACCACCTATAACATGATAAGGAAATCACTAAGATAATTACCAACAAATATACCAAATCCAAATAGTGAATGTATGCAACTATCAAACCAACATACTGAAAGCAAGTAGTAAGCGAAGGAAACTGCCAAACCAATAAACCACAACAATCTTTATACAAAAATTATTTCCTTTTATTAATTACTCAAGGGGATAAAATAATAATCTGAAGACATATAAAGTATATTGGTCATACCAATGCATTAAATCAACACAATATTCTTCCAACTTGTAACCCAGAGACACACAAGTACCCCAGTCATACTAGTGCAATAAGGTAACACAATATCGTCCCATCCTAGGACACCTAATTCTAAAGTATCAATACCACCTATAGAGCTCGTAGGTCACCTATAAAAGTGAACTAGGTCCTTAATCAAAATGTCAAGGCATTTGATAAACCACCATACCAAATCGATGGCTCCTGCCTCATCTCTAAAGAGCAACCATTTCCAAATCTCAAGGTCTTCCACTTTAAATATTAATATCTTAAGAAGGTGATCATAAGATATCATATAATGTACAATAATTCCAATTCTAATTATTTAAGTTAACCATAAGGTCAGCGATCCAAAAAAATAATAATTTAAAATTAAGGTCAACATAGGAATCCATTAAGGTCATCCTAGTTCTATTATTCATACTATTAGGCATAATAAGTCATAAATGACCAAATTACCCTTATATGTTTTTTACTCAATAATTTCTCATTTAATACCAATTGTTGTTAAAAAATTCATGGTATGAATAAATAACATTAAAATAGGTAAATTAATATAAAATTACAATTCTAGAAAATTTCAAAAGTGAAAAAATTACCATTTTACCCCTAAAACACAAGTACGCCCATTTAGCATATAAAACCTTAATCATGCATGATTATTTTACCACGACAACTCTATTATAACATGCTATCATACATATATTAAAATAAATAAATTTAGCATGCTCTTGCATAAAAAAAATTCACAGTCATGATTAGAGAAATTAATAACAATGCATGGTGCATGCATATTTTTCATGAGATTATAAGCAAGCATAAGTTACACTTAAACATAACATAAGAAATCCCAAACATACTATCACATATTTTTTGACATATTTAGTAGGAGCATATGAGTTACATCTTTCTAAGCACACATAGAAAAATAAAATAAATAACTACAAAAAGAACTTCAATGCCTTCTGGAGGTACAAGAGGAGGAGACAAAAGATGTCAACTTTATAATTTAACCAAAAACCTAACCTTCTTTACTTATTTAAAAATAAATAAAGGTATATAGAAGGAAATGTAGAAGTGAAAATAAGGGAATACGGAGAAAAAGAGGAAAGTAGGTCTTTATTATAGGCTCAACGAAGCTTAAGAACACTTAACAAAATAACTAAAATGAAGAGAGAGGTGGGAGCAACAAAGAGAAGAAAATAGGAGAAAGGATAAATGAAAACATAGAAAGATAAATAGGGTATGGAGGAACCAAAATCTGCAACCATAATAGGGGAAGAGGTAGCTTATTTAACATTTGAATGATAAAGGATAAGGTGATTGAGTGTGTAAGGTGGTGGAGTGTATTTAGATTGAATGAAGTTATTAAAAGCAAGAAATCAACCAAGGGATGGGGTAGGTGATGGTGTAAAGGTCAAAGATTAAATTTGACCATGAAGAATGAAAGTGAAGGAGTTTGGGGTGGAAGAAAAGCCAAAAAGACATATCTAGTATAGGTAGAAAGTGTAAGAAAATGATTTTAGCTCAAAATTTAGTTGAATGAATAAGATAATGATGAACTTGATACAAAATATGATCATTGAAGTGTAGGGAAGTAATTCCATGTATGAACAATAATTTTAGGATTTATGGATTATTTTTAGTGGTGTAAAGAATAATAAACAGGATAAAACTAATAAAAATGACCAAAAAGCTCATAAAGCTACGAAAATATATAAAAACACTTAAAATAATATTTTAAACTCACATGTAAAAGTTAATGAATTTAAAACAAGGTTCGATATATAAAATATTGATTTGACGATGAGTTAAAAATTGTACAAGGTAATTAAAAAAAAATACCAAAACTATTTCTAAAATCACAAAAAAATTTAGATCCTCTTATTTATTCATTTCTGACCTAAATATTTATTTTTAGAATTTTTAACACACAATTGATATAATTCTCAACTATTATGCCTTAATTATATATTTTACGTATAAAATTTAAAAGGAATTACAAACACAAATAAAATAAACCAAAAGTTATAGATTTACATTTGAACCTATTTAAGATCCAAAAAATATTTTATAAGAATATTCTTCAAGGTATAATCCATATAAAAGTGCGCCTAGTCGTAAAATTACAATTACTATTAAATCACCCAACAAATCTTCAAGGCATAAAATGTTCTACAATCATTTATATAATTAATTAAACATAACTAGAATTACTTAAAAATGGGTATCACATAAACTATATGCTTCCAGGTTCTATCCATGTGTATCACATAAACTGTATGCTTCTAGGTTCTATCCACGTGTTGCAACGAAAGAATTCACAGTGGGAGAATACTACATACCTAAAAGATAAAAATGTATGTAAATTATTGGGCAACGGGAAGATATCCAGAAATATGGTCAGATAACTAAACAACTACGTCTCGAGAAGTTTATTAACAACTATGTGGATATTCGATTTAATTTTTCTTCACCCTTTTAGCTGAGGATGCAATAGGATGTAGCATGCGATTATTAACATTAAACTTGCATTAGCTAGCTCAACTAGCACACTACTTTGATTGGAAAAATATCTAATGGGATTAAGTCGAAGGAGTTAGATATGGAAGATAAGTTTAGCATACGTAATTATTATTTGTGCTTAATGACATGATTGCACTTCCAAGCTAGCTACCAACTTCCAAGTACCTAAACCTTCTTGGGGATATCCTATCATGTGACAATGCCTCTGAAATATGGTGAGATCCTATTATTCACCATTGATTGTATATTGCTAGTACTTACATGCTAGGTAAAAGATAATTCTCAAGTTAAAAAGATGTGATACCAATGGAGTTATAACCTAATGGTTAAAAAAAGTATGATGATCTTGAGTACCATAAGTTTTCAGATTTGAATTGTACTCCTATATATAAGGCACCCTGTAAATTACATATCTAATGATATAATAGACTAAGCAGAAGAGAAGAGACCAATTTTAAACTCAAGGTAATTCTCATGCCTGCATTCAATTAATAGAAATTCCTATTAAATAGGCAGTACAATAGCTAATAAGACCAATAAAATACACCCACTTCTACCACTAAGTAAACAGCTAGTAAAAGACTTAATTTACTAAGATGAAATAGTAAAATGTGGCTTCAACAACACTGCCATAAAAAACTCCTAAAAATTATCTCTTAAGCATTAGATAATTTACATACACCAACATCCTCCCTTAAACTGATTTATGTATAAAATAGTTTAGGAACATGGCTTTAACATTCTACATCATTTGCATTTCCCTTCCTAGAAAACATCCTTTGAAGAGTAAAGTCCAAGCATGCTTCTAAGCTTTAGAAATGTAGCAGGCTTGAGAGGCTTAGTTAAGATATCAGCAACGTGTTCTTCACTTTTACAAAATGTCAAGCTTATAACTCCATCCTTAGATAAATCTTGCAAGAAGTGATACCTTACATTGATATGCTTGCTTCTCCCATAATAAATTAGATTTTTTGAAAGCTTTATTGCTAACATATTATCACAATATATCAACATTAGATTTTGCTGTTGGTTGTTTAGAGTTGTCAATAACCTTTACAACCAAATAGCTTAACAAGAGCTTGATATTGCTACAACAAACTCAGCTTTAGTACTTGAAAGTGTCACTATTTTTTGCTTCTTTGAGGACCATGAGATAACTCTAGAATACTTTACAAACACAAATCTAGACGTACTCTTCCTATCATCAATATCTCCAGCATAATCATTGTCTGAATAACCAATAAGCTCTACTTTTCCAACAACTTTATATACGATAAAAAAATCCGTAGTACCATTCAAATAACAAAAAATTCTCTTAGTAGCTAAGAGATGAACTTCGATTGGATTTTTGATGTACATCTAATTAGGCTAACTGCAAACGTTCTGTCTAATATTGTAAAAGACAAGTACATGTGAAATGCCCCGAAAATTCCTAATTCTAAATATTATATTTAAATGAGGTTTTATTATAAAAGTTACTTAAGTATATTAATTAATTTAAAATAAAAGGAAATTAGTTAGGGAAAATCAAGAATAAATTTATAAGTATTTTAATTAGGAGGAATTTGGGTATTTAACTAATTAAAGATTTTAATTTGGGAATTAACTAAATAAATTATTTTATTTAAAATAAGAATGAGAAAATAGTTTTAATTTAATATTAATTTTATAAATAATTTAATTAGAGGAATTTAGGGTGTTTTGATAATTAAAATGGAATTTATGGAAAATATTTTAAATATCCTAATTTAGCCTAAAAAGGGATTTAAATATTATTTTATTTAAATATCCTAAATATTCAGATTAATTTAATTGGCCCTAATCTAATTATTTTTCTCCTTTCCTTTTTCCTTTTTTCTTTTTCTTTCTTCCTTTTTCCTTTCCTTTTTCTTTCTTTTTCTTCTTTTTCTTTTTCTTTTCTTCACCGATTGGGCCTGGCACAGCAGCCCAGTTTCCCCCGCCTTCCTTTCCTTCGGCCCAACCCGCGCGTCGTCTTTCTTCTGCCGTCTCTTCGCTGCGTTTTGATCCAGTTACCACCGAAACTCACCGTTTCATTTAATGACCCCTTCGACCCGTGCCCGACCGCCCGATTCTCCCTTTTTCTTTTCTTTTCCCCGGCTGACCGGTCCGCCTCCCTTCCTTCTTCCTTCTTCCTCCCTTCTCCTCCGTCGACGATGGTGCAGTCCCGGCATCGTCAATGGCATCTCTGGTTACGGTGAATAATATCGGCCGTTTCTTGTCTCATTGTCTTCCTCTTAACTCCAGGAATAAATTGGAATAATTATTGGACGTTAAATCTTGCCCATTTCCTCTCCCCAGCCCCGCGAACCTTCGACCAAAACCAAGGAATCGTCGGCCGTTTTCTGGCGCCGGCCACCCAAATCTTCGCAGCTAATAACTTCCTGCCGACCTCCAAAACCCTATTATACCATCTACCATCTATAAAAGGCCTGATTGTAGGAGTTGTGGAAGATTTTTCTTCCCCGAAACCCTCGGCGATGGCTGCCATCATCGAGACTTTAGACGCCTCTTCTGCCTCTGTTAGCCAACTTCAGCGCCACCTCCACATGCCAAATTCTTCCCTGCAACACCCTCTAGTTAACCAAACTATTTCAACCTTTGATTCTTCTTGTACGAGCCTCAATAACCATGCAAAGTTGGTTGCTCGTTTCGCCGGAATTTTTTTACCCCGAAACCTTAAACCACCGTCCGCCACCTTTGGCTGCACCACCACCATCATTTTGTCCCTCTCCTCCTGGGAAACAATAAATACCTCTTATCTCACCTCAATTCTCCCTATCTTTTTCCCAACATCCATCTTTCTCTTTGTTCTTCTAATTTTCCGGCCACCGCCGCCGCCGCCGTGAACCACCGCCGGTGCCGCCTATCCCCACCAGCTTAAGGTTGAACCCTAGACCCTCTCAACCATTTTCCATATTATTATAAGCCTTTATTTAATTTATTTCAATTATTTGCATATAAATACCATTATTATTATTCTTAATATGTTTTATTATTATTTGATGTGAAATTTATGCTAAATTGTACTTTCAGGGTGGAGAGTGGTAATAAAATAATTTTATTGTTAGTTTCAAATCTTAAGTTATTAATTGAATTATTATGGGATTATTATCATTCTTCTTCTTATTATTATTATTAATATTATAATTATTAGAATAATTATTATTAAAGTTTTATTATTTATTCTGGAAAATCTTAGACCCTAATTTTGTATTAACTTTTGCACTTATTTATTTGAGTATTATTATTTCTACTATTCTTATAACCATTAATAATAATATTATCATTATCTTTATTATTTTAATATTATTATATATGTTATTAATTTTCTAATTAATATTAAATAAATGGTAATTCATTAGTATTTTAAAACTTATATGTTATTGTTATTGTTATTATTATTATTATTATTATTATTATTATTATTATTAATGCAAATATTTTACCATTAGTATTGTTATTATTGTTATTATGGTTATTATTAATATTATTATTGTTATTATTTATATTCTCATTGATATTAGTTTTATTATCCTTGATATTATTATATTAGTATCATTATTATCATTAGGGTAAAATCTTAACCCTATATTATCGAGGTTTATAATATCTCTATTATTTTTATGTCTTTAGCAAAGTTAGAATTTTGTTAAGGTTATTATTTGGTGAAAGCTCTAAGGAGGCGTAGGAGCATGCTCCAAGACCGGTGTCGTTTTAGGTAAGGGGTGCTAAGGCCTTTTGTGTGCTAATATGCATTGTGTTCCTTATATGTTATGCATCCTATGTTATTATAGTAATTATTGCATATTTGGTATGGCATGGAGTCCAAGCATGCTTTTGTGTTGCTATATGGCATGTGTACTATGTGTATGGAATAATATGTGTTTGCATGTGACCCTAAAAGACATGCATGTGAGGATGTTGGTATGGTTTGTACGGGGAAAGGATGAAAACTGAGGATGGAAAAAGAAGTTGACCAAGATATGTGAGTAGACCTAAGTATTTTAATGATTTATGAGAGGAAGAATAAAATGGGAAATGTAGGGTTTCATGGGAGAGAATATAATTTATGATGTTATTTGGGAGAATGTAATTTATGATATTATATGGGAGAACCTAAGTTATGATTTGATTTGGAAAAATCTAATTTATGATTTGTTTGGGGAAATCCAATTGATCCAAATTATGGTTTTGCTTGGGAAATTCTAATTTATGATTTTATGTGGGAGAATCTAACTTATAGACGTGTATGGAGGAATTTAAATTGTGGTTATGAAAGGGGAGAATCTAATCAATTGTATTATGTGGATAAATCTTGGGTTTTGCTATGGATTGAATTTAGGGTTTTATATGGCAAAATCGTGGGTTGGATGGTGGTACTAGTGGTTGCATGGTGGTATTAGGGTTTGTATGATGTTACTAAGGTTTGTATGGTGGTATTTATGGTTATATGGTGGTATTAGGGTTTGTATGGTGGTATTTATGATTTGTATGATGGTATTTATAGTTGTATGGTGGTATTAGGGTTTATATGGTGGCATTGATGGTTGAATGACGGTATTAGGGTTTGCATGGTTGAATTTAGGGTTTCACGTGAAATTTTTAGGGTTTGCATGAAAAAGTTTTGAAGGTTTGAATGGGGTGATTAATGTCTGCATGGGTATGAAATTTACGTGTGGGAAGTTAATTTGGGATGTAAGGAAGGTAATATAAGTGCTGTTTGGGTGTTTGAGCACTTGGGATGAAAAATATAGTATGTGGAGGATTATATGGGTACGTAGGAAACCAAGCTAGGGTTTGTGTGGATAATTAGGGTTTGTTGTGGGTGCTTAGAGTTTTTGGTAGCATCATGTGTATTTGGTGATTAAAGGGTAATTATGAGAATGGAATCGATGATTTGTGATGTGTGGAGGGTTAAAATAATTTGGGTGATGTGAGGTGGAGTAAGAGCAGATGTTAAGGCCTAAATTAGGGTTTCGGGATAAAACCCTAGAGTGATATGTGAAGTAGAATTGGAGCATAAGTGTAAAGGGAGCGATTCATGCATGTCTGGGGTTTGGTGGTAGCACGTGTGTAATTGGTAAATAAAGTATGATGATGAGTATGGAAATTATGATTTATGATTCGTGCATGTGCATGATGAAAGCCTTTGAATAAGATACTTAATACATTAATCACGTAAAGTGGAAGATGTTGAGACGGGCCCAGACCGATCCACCGGCATAATAGTGGCAGGGCATGTTTTCCCTCGCGACCGATCCACCGGCTAAAATAGTGGCAGGACATGTACCCTCGCGACCGATCCACCAGCTATAATAGTGGGGGATCCCGAGCTCAACAAAACAAAACGTTATATGTTGAAAGATATGGGAAGACACTAATCACTTATAGTGGAACACCGTACGAGAAGGGGCTAGACCGATCCACCGGCATATAATAGTGGCAGGGTATGTTACCCTCACGACCGATCCACCGGCTAAAATAGTGGCAGGGAATGTTTCCCTCGCGACCGATCCACCGACAAAAATAGTGGGGTTCCTGTAATCGTATGGACTTGAATAAAAGTATGGTGTGACATGATTCCTGATAAGAGATAAACTAAGTAATTGAATCGGATTATATACATATGGGCCTTTATACTTTTACTTGGATGATCACATGAATTATGTTATCATGTTTATGATCTTTTATTCTTATGCATGGTTTATGAGCTTACGTGTTGACCTTAGTGCTCAGTTACCTTACTCAGTACGTAGCGTATTGATCACCCTTTTTATGGGTGCTGCTCATTCCCACGAGTAGAATGCCCTTCTGGTTTGTGCAGGTGGGCGAGACATCAATCGGGGCTGAGTGTTGAGCATGTTTTGCTCAAGTTCGAGAGAGTTGTGGTCGTATTTCAGTCTTTATGTAATTTTATTTCCTACTATTATTTCTTTGTATTGGAGTATTTATCCTCTTTGATTTCGCACTCTGATTTCTATTTTATTACGTTTATAAACGTTTATGCGTACTCTAATTTTAAGGTATGATCTTTCGAGTTCTTTTATGAACTTTTGATTTGAATTTAATGTAAATATTTTCCTTAGCCTTAGCACTTGGTACTGAAACGGTTGGAGAGAACCGGTTTGGTACTAAGTGTGGCGGTAACATTCCCAGAATTCACAAGTTTTAAGTGATTCTATTTTTATTTGCTTCCGCTTTAAGAAAAAAAAATTAGTGAATTTTGGGGTGTTACAACATGAGGCTTCCGACAATTTGCTTATATAGTGTATCATTCACCTTCTTCTCTACTCTATATCTTATGAGCTTTATAACAAAGTCTGTAGGAGTTGAAATAGGATTACAATTATTCATAAAAAACTTGTCTAAAATGTCAGGGACATACTTCTTTTGTGAAATAAATATACCATCTGAAAATTGAAATACCTCAATGCTAAGAAAATATCTCATTAGCCCTAGATCTGTCATATCAAATTCACTCATCATAGATTTCTTAAAATAAGCAAGCATGGATCCATCATTACTAACATAAATAAGATCATAAACATATAAGTACACAATAAATATCTTTCAATATACTCCAGCTTTAATATAAAGTGTATGTTCATAAGGACACTTAAGAAGACCTTCTTTAATAAAATAAGAATCTATACGACTATACCAAGCTCTAGGTGTTGGTTTTAGTCAATATAATGCCTTTGTTAACTTGTATACCTGATTTTCTTGACCTCTCTTTACATAACTTGGAGGTTTATCAACATATACATCTTCTTTCAATTCACCATGTAAAAATTCATATTTGACATCTAGTTGATAGATAGGCCATGAGTTTTGGGCAACCATGGATAATACCAATTAGATAGTGTCAAGTCTTGCTACTAGAGAAAATAATTCTTTGTAGTTAACCTCGACTTCTTGTGCATACCCTTTAGCAACAAGGAGAGCTTTGTATTTTTCAAATTTTCCATCTTCCTTCAATTTGGTTTTGTAGCCCCACTTAACACCTACAATCTTATGTCCATCTAGAAGGTCAGTGAGCTCTCATGTATTGTTCCTTTCTATTGCAACAATTTCATCATCCATAGCCTTCCACCATTTTGATTCTTTTATAGCATCATCAAACTGTGTAGGATCACAATCTAAGAATAAAGATAAATAGGTAATTGGATCCTCAGATTAATCAATTCCACTTACCTCATAGACAGCCATCTATGAAGGCCTCTTTCAAGTCTGATTTAGATGAGACTCAGCTGATTTATTAGTGGTTTCTTCTACTTTTGGTGATGTTTCAGTGGGTGTTGCAGCATTATTTGGTGATCTTTCATACACAAAGGCTATAGGAATTTGTTTTTGTAGGGGTTGCTATGTTCCATCTTCTAAAATGACAGCCTTATTATCCTTAATAGTAGCAATAGTCTGTTGTCCACCTGTAGGCTGTTACCCATTCTAGCTCTAGGTGCTCACCTAATCAAAACTAACATCCATGCTAACTGTAATATTCTTTAATAGTGCCTCTAAGATTTTCTTATTTCATTCACACCAAGAAAAACACATTTTTCACCTTTATCATCCAACTTCTTCCTCTTCTCATTAGGGACATGTGCATAAGAAATGTAATTAAATAATCTAAAGTGATACACTACTGGTTTTCATCCACTCCAGGCCTCCTCTAGTTTCTTATTTTAGAGAGAAAATGTGGGGCTCCTATTTAACACATGAACACTCCAATTTACAACTTCCGGCTAAAAGCTCATTAGCATCTTACTCTATGTAAGAAAACTTCTCACCATTTTGAGGATAGTTTTTTTTCCTCTCTGATACACCATTTTGTAGTGGTGAGTAAGCAGCTATTAATTCTCTTTGTATCCCTTGGACAACACAAAATTGTTCAAATGCTTTTGAAAAATATTTACCACCACGATAAGTTTTGAGAGTTTTGATGGAACTCCCTATTTCTTTCTCAACACTTTCTTTGTAAATTTTGAATGCATCAAAAACATCAAATTTTTCTTGTAGAAAGTAAACCCACATTTTTTTAGCTATAATCATCAATAAAAATAAGAAAATATATTTTACCCCCATTAGATACTAGATTGATCGGTCCACAAATGTTTGAAAGCACCAGCTCTAGGACTTTCTTTGTTCTCCATGACTTTCCTTGATGAAATTAAGAACAATGTTGTTTGCTAACAACACATTTTTTGCAAACTTTTGAAGGAGTGGTAATCTGAGGAAGACCTATCACCGTCTGCTTCTATTGGAGAGTCTTTAATCCACCAAAATTTAAATGATCATATCAATAATGCAATAGCTAGGAAGGGTCCTTCACTTCAGCCCTTAAGCAAGATTGGACACGTTCAATCTTCAAGTGAAATAATTTGCTAGAAGCCATCTGAACAACAACAAAAGAACCTCTACACGGATCATATATCTTAGAGGCACCATTTTGAATTGTTATTATATTACATTTTTGTTGCAACTGACTAGCACTTAGCAAATTACTTTTCAGGCTAGGGACATAAAAAAATTGGAAATCGTTTCTATAAAACCATTCCTGGTTCTTATCTTAATATTAGCTTTACCCATCACATTTACAGTATAAAAATTGCCAAAACTTACTATAGAATGAAAGGCTTCATCTAGAGAATAGAAAGAGGACTTATATCCACACATGTGGTTACTACATCCTGTATCCACGTACCACACTTCTGCATGGAATGAATCATGGATTTAAGTAGCCATCAACAAGGTCTCAACTTCTTTCTTTTTAGAAAAATTATATTTCTATGCCTTCTCTTTATTGTTAGGTGACCTTGTGTAACATTTGGAACGATAATGACCAAATTTATGACATCTATAACACTCTACCTTGGATTTGTCATGTTGTTGATTTTGGTCCCTGCCTTTATTTTGAGAATCTGAGTGATACTCACTAGCTCTAAAGTTGCCTCTACCAATTCTTCCTCTACCACCATTTCTACCTCCACGGGAACCTCTTCCACGGCATCTACCCCGGTCTGTTGATCTGTATGTTTCCCAGGAATTATTATTAGTTGAAGCTTTTAGAGCTTGCTATTACTTCTCCTCCTAAATATTTTTTTTGTTCATGAACTAGTAAAGAACCTTGCAATTCATCAATTGACAATTCATCAAGGTCTTTTGATTCCTTAATGGAACAAACAACATAATTAAATTTTGGTAGCATCGACGAAATAATCTTCAAAATAATAATAACATCCTCTATCTTGTCACCATGAATCCACATCTTGTTGAAGATTGCCATTCTGAGAGAAGAATTCTGTAACTAATTCTACTAACTTCATCTGAAGTGTTTCAAACTCTGTACAAAGTGCTTGAAGCTGCTGCCTCTTAGTCTGTGTCGGGCCTTGATATTTTTTCTTCATAGAATCCCATATGTGCTTAGAGGTGTCTTTATAAACAATCATCTTCAAGATTGAGCGATCAATTTCTTGAAATAAATAATACTTAGCCTTGAGGTATTTCAATCACTTTTCTTCTAGTTTTTCTTGATGTGCTTTTGTCCTTGCGGTGCCGATTGTTGGTTCTGTGATTCCTTTGGAGACAACTTGCCAATACTCCTTGGATCTCAAAAATTTCTCCATTAGCATGCTCTAATGGTCATAGTGACCATCAAAATGGGGAATATCCGGTTGAACAAAGTTTTCTATGGACATTAATGTTTCACTACTGAAAAAAAAACTGAAGTAGAAAACAGCTATAGCTATTTCACGCCCCTTTTTACGCCAAGCTATGATACCACTGATAAACTAAGCAAGAGAGCAGAGACTAATTTTAAACTCAATGTGATTCTTATGCTTACATTCAATTAATAGAAATTCCTATTAAATTAGTACAATAGCTAACAGACCAATAAAATAACACCTACTTCTAACACTAAGTAAACTCCTAGTAAAAGACTTAATTTACTAAGCCAAAAAGAGTAAACCGTGGCTTTAGCAACACTGCCACAACAAAATCCTAAAAATTAGCTCTTAAGTATCAGATGTTTTACATACGCCAACATGATAATCTTGTGAGCTTGGAGATACTCTTGTAGTTATAAAATCACATGCAACTATGCAAGCTCGTCAAGAGTAGAAAACCTAGGCTATATGCGTGAGGATACTCCAACAAGGTGTGCTCTCCTCCACTACACATTCCTAGGCTTAGCCACTGGAATTCCAATATGAGAAAAATGTGGTAGATAGTCACCCATTTTTTCCTCATCATCCAGAAAGATTATATTGGTGATCATGTCACGATCAGATAGGTAAGTGCATGGCTCATTCTCCTCTCTACACTAGACGTGTTACTTCTTGTGCCCCACCTCGTTGTATGCATTATTTTCCCCTTAACTTATTAAAACAACCAACGATCTTGTGCGCTTGTAAGGCCATCATGATACTGCATAAAGAAATACACCATTCAACCTTTGTGCCTCTAATTCTAACCGCTTATATATACTATATTAATACAAATTGCATGTTGTACCTCAAACTGCTATGTTTTAGGTAAGAATTTTTTTAGCCTCACATGGAGGCCCATGGTCCTCTTGACTTAATATCCAAGATAAAGTAGGTTTACTATGCATCTTCTAATACATCCAACATCTTTTATATAGAAACCATGCATCCATTTAAGCTGAAGGGGTTAACTAGTGATGCCATAAGTTTATAGCAACTTCTCTAAAGCAGCTGTTGCATCGTCTTGAACTCATAGCATTACTTTTCTGAAAAAATTTTGCTTCAAATCTCTTGTTAAAGGTTGTAGTCCACTCAAAATAGGGAAATGGAGCTTTTTATAAACCAATCTTTTAGGAAAAATAATTAAAGAGAAGAGATAGGGACGCGGAAGATGCTTGATCTAGCCATTAAAATTCATTTGATTCATGGAGCATCATAGGGAATCAAGCTAAGAGCTTCTAATGAGGTTTTAACTAAGAAGGTAATAGATTTGGAAAATCAGCTAAGGATGATTTTTGTCACATCAGAAGATGAGGTAATGAGAATTGTAGGAAAAATTTTGGAAGATGAGAGGATCGAATGGCAAGCTTCAGTCTCAACCTAATGTTTTCTAACCAAGCCAACTTGGATTTGAAGGAGATTTGAAGATCAATTAGAATAATAAAATTTCTATCATGGAATATTTATGGGTTTAAACTCCAAAATAGGGAGGGGTTGGGCAAATAGCTCATGCAAAAAATATACCCGAATGTTGTTTGTATATGAGAGATGAAAATCAATTGTGATAGTGATAATCAGATTCAACAATTTTGTAGATACGATTTGATGCAATAGGTGGCCATCAAGGATGATGACAATATAGGTTGTTTGGTAACCTTGTGGAATTTAAAAAATATCTGCTTTCATAGTTGTGTAATAAAGCAGAATTAAATTGCATTAGCATTAAAATTACTCAATTGGACTTTAATTGGTTTTGTAGTGAATATGTATGGGCTAGCCTCTATGGAACATAAAGGGGAAGTATGGAATGAGTTGGTTGAGTTTTGGAGTTTGACACATGGAGAAAGCATGATTATTGGCCATTTTAACTATGTCCTAGAAAGAAGAGAAAGGAGAAGTCAAATTGCTAGCAGAAGAGGAAGGGAGGTCTTACTAGATTTTGTTCGGCAAGCTAGATAGAGTTAGTTGTGGTCACTCTAGGGTGGACAAGCTGGGTAGAGTTAGTTGTTAGAATATCTAAAGGACTATGACTAACAAGGAATTATCTATAACGAGCTATGTTTTGCTCTTAGATTGTGGACAATCTCTATGTTATGATGAGTCCTTAAATAATGTCTATAAGGAGAAGTAGTTGGCCGCAATGAAGGAAGAGATAAATTCCCTTAAAAAAAAACTTACAAGCTTGTGGAGAGGCTAATAGGGAGAAAAGTGTTGAAGAACAAGTGAAATTTCAAGAATAAGCATAAAGAGGGGAAGACCAAGCAGAGGTGTAAGGCAAGGTTGATGGTTAAATGATTTGTCTAGAGACAAGGGGCTAATTATGATGAGATTTTTTCTCAGGTGGTGAAGATGACATCCACCCAAGTAATTTTAGGACTAGGTTACACTCTAGAATTAGAGATAGAGCAACCTAACATAAGTACAACTTTCCCACATGTAGATCTCAAGTAGCCTCTTCATGATAGACATGTAGATAGGAGAGTTATTTCTACTACAAAAAAGCTCTTTTATAGCAACAATACTTTTGCAATGACAACATTTTATTGTAGTGAAAAAAATTCTTTTGGCAATGACAATTTTATTATGTTGCAAAAACATTATTGCCAAAAATGATTCATTTATATGGTGATTATTAGGAAATGTTTTGCAACGGTATTTGTCATTGTAAAATATGCAATGCTTTATCTACAATGACATTTATATGTTGCAATATACCAAATATTTTTGTAATGACTTTTTTTTTTGTTACAAAATATTCATTGAATTTACTACAATGACTATACTTATTTTAAATATTTAGATTATTTTAAAGCAATGACAAGTTGTAAAAAAAATTGTCAACATTTTTATTACAAAGTCTATATTTTGTTGTTGTGAAAAATGACTTATGACAATGATGATAAAGTGTCGTTGCTAAACATTATTGTTATAAATATTACTACATCCGTATCAAAAAGGAAGTCATTCTATCATCAAATTTTTGTATAAAAAAGAAATTCATTTTATAAAAGTAAAAGTCTATTTTCTATTTTTACCCTTACTTTTCTTTTAGTTATATATGCATTAAATGTTTTGCTATTTTTCAATGAAGGATGTTAGTGTAATTTTAAGACTATTTTTATTATTCTCTTAAAAAATGTGAAAAATAACTGAATGAGTTTATTTTTAATACAAAGGGAGTAATTTATTTTTTCTCGCCAGATCCAATATGCACAGGGAGATGAAAATTAAGAAAAATATTTTTGCAAAGATAATTGTTGTTATAACTTATAGATATAACTATTAGCAACGATATTTTTTCTTGTCCAATATTTTATTAATTTATTGCAACGACTATATTGGTTGCAATATACCTATCAGTTTATACAACAACATATGCTTATTGTAAAACATACAAAAAATGACAAAGGAAAAAATTAATAAAAAAATTAGACCAGCTTCTCCCAACCCCATTTCTCTCTCATCTATTTCATCCTACCTTATGCGTCATTTTGTGTGTGGTCTTATTCGTCGTCTACTATCTTCTTCTTTGCTCTCCATACTTGGCTCATTCCTCCTTGTTGCCATTTCCTTCTCCAATTCCAAATTTTGTATGAATTATGTTAGCCTCGTCTAATTATATCGATTAGACTTGCTAATATGTCTTTGTGTCCATCAACACAATCGAAACCCTAATTGCCAAGAGAAATTCTGATAAGTTTTCATTCAATTTGACAAAATTTTTTCTTGATATATGTGTTAGAATTATTTTTATATATTTTTGTCATATTGATTTAAGTAGAAAATGTGTATATGGCATGATTTATGGACATTGATTATAGGTTTCATTAGTCAATTATTGCAACAGTGTGTAAACAATTTATTATGTTTTTGCAGTTGTATGTTTTCGCAACGAAAAAGATGGCCATTAAAGTTTTAGGTTCAAAATTTGGTAATGATTTTATAGTTACAATTATGTATTTTCCGTAACAATAAAGCATAATACACCCTAAATTGAGCGAAGTGTTATAATGATTGATATGACTCCTTATATCAACATGGTATACCATCGTTTTGGTGATTCAACTTAAGAACTCCATAATTAAACGTGTTTTTTATGAAGTAATTTTTAGGATGGGCGACCTTCTTGAGAAGTTTCAAAATTTTCTTGGAAGTTTTAAAAATTTCTTAGGAAGAGCGTGAGTGGGAACAAAGTGTTTTGAAAGGACTCGTGTTAATCTATGGAGCCAACCGATTAATCTAAAAGTGCTCCAAGGTATCCCTTGCAACTCTTGTGGGCCTAGGTGGTTACCAAGTGGCCTCATGTGGTTGTTTTGACTCGGGGTCAATGTATGTTTGCATCAAGGAATATTGTTATTGTTGTTTGTTTTTTTTTGTAGTGACTTTTGTTGTTGCTAATGCCAAAAATAGGTTGATGAAGTAGATTAATATTTTGCAATGATATAAGTCATTTTAGTTATAGGTTTTTGTAAAGACGTAATTTGTTACCAAAGAACAACTTATTTTTTCAACGACAAAAGTTGTTACCAATTACAATTTTTTTCAATGACATAAGTTGTTGCCAAAATAGGATCATTATTTTTCAATGATAAAAATTCTTTACAATATATAAACACATGCAGCTAGGTGAAGTGATGCATTACAACGGTATTTATTTGGTAATGACAATTTTTATTACATTTAATTACTTTTTTGCAATGATCATTATTGCTGCTTTATTTATAAGTTTTTGGAAACACCATGACATGCAATGATCCCACAATAAAAATTGTTGTTGTGATATATATTCTTTGCAACAACTTTCTATCTTTAGTAACAAAAAGTATCGTTGCTAAAAATGAATTTTTTATAGTGTTCCTTGACTAACAATTGTAGCATCAAATTTTTGATGATGTGTCAATGAAGTAGGATTATAGCAAGAGGATAGATGACCATGGAATTTGAGATTGAGGAGTATATTAGATATGAACGGAATATAAAGAAGATAATATTTCCAAAAAATCGCTAATGAATACAATTAATCAATGTTGTTCCTATTCCTTATCACATATACCAAACTAAATTTGGCTCAATATTTTACCATTGTGAACATAAATCTTTAGTTTGTTGGTGCTGCATGAAAAGTTATTTTCTAGGGAAAACCTTATTACGAGGGGGCATGCGCTAACTACTTGAGGTTTGTTGTATCTTCTGTGACGATGCTACAGAAGATAACAACCGCCTTTTTTATATATTATTGTTTTGCATATTATTTATGGTCTAAATGGCTACAACTATGGGGAATCAAATTGTGCTTCATATAACACATCAAGGATAGTCTTGAGAAATGGTAGGGTAGTTGCATTAGAGTATATAAAAGGAAGGTATAGACTACACGATTTTGTGTCACAATATGATCTATATGACCATTAGATTAAAAAATAATAATGTAATAGAATACATCAAAATTTGAAGCTCGCTTCGTGGTCTCTAAATTTCTTGTTGAATTTCATTGATAGGGCCAAAATTGTATGGGTGAAGCTATATTTTGGGTACAAGCATAGAGGATCAAATGACTTTTCTAATCTTCTAATAAAACAAGGTCTAAGTCGAAACAAACCATTTGTAGTATGGGTGTAAGAGTGGTAGCACGTACTACTACAAGAAGATATAGGCTTTGTTTGGAATCTTTGGACATGAGTAGTAAGGAGGAGGCTTTAATGTATCGATCATATAGATGGACACTTCTATGGTAGGATCTATAGCTATTAATGGGCATTGATATTGTCCTTGCTATGCAAACTTTTCAACCATTAGTTGTAAAAATGAGGAGGCTACTTATGGCAATAGTTTCTTGAATGAACTATTGGAGCTTGAGCTTGTAGTTTTATATTTCTCATCCTTTTTTCTTTTTTGGTTTGAGCTTATCCAAGGAATTTATATTAAGCCATGATTTGGCTTGTTTATTATTATAAGGGGAAGTTGATGGAGTTTTGTACTATATTGGGTTGTGTATATTATCAAGGGATGTATAAAGCTTTTTTTTTTGGTGGGTTGTCTTTTGATTTATGATGTGGTGCACCTAGAGTTATAAATGAATTGAGCTATCTTGTTTATTAGTTTATAAGCTATTGGTTTAACTCATTTATTTAGTTAAATAAGTTAAGTTGGAGCTTCACTTTTAGGCTCATTTATTAAACAAGTTGAGTTCCGGTAAGAAAAAGTATGGTTCAACTTATTTATAGCTTTAGCCCATGATCTAGTCTTGCCTCCTTAAAAACTCAGTTTTGCTCATTTGTTTAATTAAATAAGTTGAGCATGAACCTTATTTTTGGCTAATTAATTAAACAAGTCAAACCTGTGCCTAAAGATGTTCAACTCAACTCATTTAAAATCTTAGGTGCTAATTTCTTTATTTATAAAATCCTAGAGAGAGAGAGAGAGAGAGAGAGAGAGAGAGTTAGGGTAGGAAGAGTCAATTGGTCATTTCATTTATGGAGTTGTCAAAGTTCAAGGAAGAGGTTGCTGACTATTTTAACCATATGATTTCCTATTTTGAAGCATTTTGGTACATTATTATAGCTAGGAGTGATACATGCTATTTTCTAGCTTTGTTTCTCAATGGGGGATTGTTTACTAATAGCTTATGATATAACAACTTTTGGTCTCATCCTTTGAAGTGGGGATTTGTGTAGCATATATTGTAATAGTCCCAAATTAGAGGTGGATAGTGTGTGCTAAAAATTATTGATAAAACTACATATATCAACAAGGTATACATTCTTTTTAGAAAACTTATCTTTAAAAAACTTCACAATTAAGTTTGTTTGACTTGGAGCAATTTATGTATAGGTGACCTCCCAAAAAATTTCCAAGGATGTGTGTGAGTTTACAAAAAAACACACTAAAAAATATTTGTATTGATATGTGGAGTCAATAATCAATTTTGAAAGCACTCCAAGTAACTATCAATGGCTGTAGTAAGAATGAGGTGTTACATACAAATTTTTTTTGTGGCTACATATTCAATTTGGCTTAATATATGTGCCAATGGGAAAATTTTGAAGTCCTTGGTCTTAGTGATTTAGATGACTAGAGATTGATATCCAAATATCTCCCCACTTTGTTGCAAGTCCTAGGAATATAAATTCTGTTTTTGCTACTCATATAACGGCACGTTACTAAGCCCATATCATGTATGAAGAGCACCTATAATCATGTATTGTGGGGTGGTTTAGGGGTAAGTCTTGTATAGTAGTATCAGTATTTTAGTTTTTCTTTGGCTGCTGGTTATATAGTCGGTAGGAAAGTGTTTAATATATCTTTTATAGGTTTGTCCGGATAAATAATTGGTGACTGATTCATATAAAAAAAAAAAAATCTTTTTTTATTTTCCAGGTGCAATATACCCTCCTAACTCTTTGTATGCTACACAAGGCTCTCTCCCCATCTCTAATTAGCTGGCTAGCTAAGCTAGCAACCAGGGGTGACTAAGATGAGTTCCTCCTCCCTAAGGGTAAGAACTCACGCCAGGAAAGAAGATGATTGCCCGGAAGAGACGGAGCCAATGACTCCCAACGGACAATACTTTTGTAGCTTGGAACAATCGTGCTGGATTTTGGGAGTTATGGAAGCTGAAATTCCAATCGTTGACGGCTTTATCACATCCGAAGTGATCGTGGAAGTCATACTTCTTTCCTTCAGCCCACGCTTCTCGTGGATCATCGTACGTGCGCCTTCCATTCTGAACTATAATGATCGTCTAATAGTTATTTAATTTGTGCTGTGAAATATAAGTAGCATGATTTTTCATAAAATTATTATCATGTAACTCTATTATATAGAAAACCTTTTTCCAGATTGTACACTCAAACCGAGAGTTAAAAAAATTATACTACTAATATTGAAACAAAATAAGTATCAATTTAGCCTTTGGAACACATTAATTAAGAAAACGTGTAAATTGTCAAATATATATATAACTCATTGGATATGGCAGTTGGTCGGGGGTGTAA
Source organism: Tamarix chinensis (assembly GCA_030549775.1). Lineage (NCBI taxonomy): Eukaryota > Viridiplantae > Streptophyta > Magnoliopsida > Caryophyllales > Tamaricaceae > Tamarix > Tamarix chinensis. Next base: position 83,162,441 of record CM060178.1, read on the forward strand.
GTGGTGGCAATCGTGAAGGGCGGGGACGATAGTAGTAGGGCCTCGCATGTAGTTGTTTGCTTTGGAGTGTGTCCAAGTTGGAACGGAAAGGGATGGATATTAGTTCTCCGTTTTAGTTTAGTTTGTATTTCAAATAAAATCTAGTCAATTTTAATTCTAGTCAAAATGTTTAAGACGCCTTGTTTCAAAAGCTTGATACTCTTTGTCCCCTAACTTGTGTTAATTACAATAGATTAGGGACAGGAAGGGAAACGCCAAAAAATAGAGTACAAGTGAAAGATTGAAGACTATATCAAGATTCCCACGTTGCCCTTCGGGCCGTCACCAGAATCATATGACAAGCAATTCGATGACCATCTATCGCTAATCGGTATGGAAGAACTCCCGCATGCAAGATCATCCGTTATGGGAATTCCATGTAATCAAGTATCCAACAAAACACGCATCCGGAATCTTTATATTCAAAACTCACTATGCCTTAGGGGACGGGTAATCTCTCATAGGAGGCGTTCTCTCGGCCTTCCGAAAGGGCAGGTAACGCTCCCTCGCAGCCCCTCCTCACGTTCCCTGCAGCGGAAAACCCATCTACGAACAGGAACGCTACTCGGATCCTTTTTTGCCCGACGCCGCCTAAAGCATTTGCTGCAGCTTGTTGCTATGGCTTGCGGGACATTGTGCATATTCCGCATAAGTTAAATGTGGAGGATGATAGGACGCCCATCCGTTCAGATGATTCGGCCACGCTATTTAAGCCTCCCAGGTTTCTACATTTTCCCCTTCTGTGGATCAGATTAAGCAGATCAAAACGAAGCTAGGAGTGGTAAGTCTTACAACCAATGGCGTTCCACCCCCCCCCTTTTCATTTCCTTCTTGCTAATAGCTAGCTAGCTAGTGGTTGAAGTGGTAACGTACCCAGGCATTACCTTACACACACTCACTTTTCCATTTACTAACTGGCGTGCAGACGATAAATGATGTAGTCGTTGGGGCATTCTTCTTGGCTACTAATCTGTACAATCAGCGAATGAGACAAGGACCCATGAGACGGAAGTGATCCACACGGTGCTGGTGCCGGTGAATATCAGGGCCACCAAATGTTGTAGACCAGCTGGGGATATGAACAAGAAACAATCAAGAGCACCATGGGGCAATCGCGTAGCCACATTGCTCGTTCCATTACCAAACCTCGCCGACCGTATCGAGTCGGTAAACCCACTTGATTTCATCGTTATGGCTCGAAAAACCATCAAGAGGAAGCGAATCTCTTTTAGTACTGTTCTCGTTGGCTTCCTGCTTGAGGTCGCTAGAAGATTTAGAGGTATGCACGTGCTTTAATCTTTTATCTATTCTGAACCGGACTCTTGCTGATTGACATACCAGATGAGTGACAATAAAGTTAGAAAATCATTCTTTCGCCGCCATGCAAACCTTTCCCAGCTGGCGTTGTCTAAGCTCTTACTTATCTTCGCCAAATAGAGGCTTCTCAGTCACGGCTATGGCTTTGTTTGACACATAGCATGAGTTTTTGTATCTAGCTAGTAATTGCTATTTTTATATAGAAATAAGTTCATCAATCGTTGTCGGCCTGTATCGGACGACACTTAATTTTGAGGTTCCCAACAATTTATATGCTTCAGCATCGAACTTTATTTGCATAATGGAGATGTTGATTTGAATGAACTAGCTGTCGGACCTCCCCCCCCCCCCATGCCTCCCTCCTACCTAATGGAAAGGAAAACCCCAAGTATGTTACCTGTGGGAACACAGTTTCGTCTTTGAATCTTCATGAAGCTATTCAGCTAAGCATATGATAATATAACCACTGAATATGAAAATATCATCTATTTATCATTAGAGCTTAGCCCTTGTGATTTGAAGTTTCCCGCGTACACCTCGGATCCCTACAGAATTCCTCCTGTATAACCTCCTCCCTGGTGACAGACTGGAATATGTGCTACCATGTTTAATGACCAGACCACCAAGAAATTTGGAATGAAGACCCCAGACCTATCACATAGTACTTGGGGAAGGAACCGTTTAATTATGAAACCGTAGCCCCTCCTCCCACGTATCTATCAAATTTTACTAAACGTACACTATAATTGTACTAAATAACCTATTCTAGAATAGTTCCACTAGCACCTCTGCCGATAAAACATCTAATCCTTTCATCCATAGAGGTATATCCCTTCTTTTTCTTCTTCTTCTGTTTTTTGTTTGGGTACCGACTCATGCCATCAAAGAATGTTATTACTGTGAGTGAAACTTAGCTCTAATGTGACCCCACTGATTCTACAAAGAATACCATTATATCCCATCATGAAAAAACCTTATTGGTTATTTGATGGGCAGAGTGCCGCTAGATGCTTCGCTCGGATATTCAAGAACAATAGTATGACAGTCACCAATCTTGCTGGTCTAACGGATAAAATGGTCTTAGCTAATCACCAGATCAAAGGCTTCTACTCCATGGTAGTTGGTGGCCTACCACATGCGACTTATTTCGCATCCTTGGAGGAACATATTGTTGCTATCTATTTACTCGCCTTCTTTTCCATTTACAAGTTGAATTGGATGATTATGATCAGGATCGGTGCTTCCATACAAGTAGCGGAGGGGCAAAGTAATAATAGTAATATTGAATTAAAAATTATGGTCATTTTGTAAAAATAAATGAATAACACATTTTTTTCAATAAGTAATTAGTAATTATAGTACTAATCAATATTGGCATGATTTACATCCTATATATCCCTAACGGGACATCAACTCTGTTGGATTATTATCCAATGTTGGGCCTGCATATGAACGATACGAATTGGACGTTGTCGTATCCGTTAGGCCCGAACAAACGTGATCGAATTAGGTTTAATTAAGTTGGGTCTAATGTATCTGATTGAATGTGGAACCATATGTATAGAAACTGTGGGAGTCCTAGATCGTTAATGGACCGAACTAGGATGGCTCGATAGATAACAGGTTTGTTATCTTGTGGTTATGGTCCCTAGGTCACACGTACTTCGCTCCAATTGATTCCCATCAATCATTGGCAAGTAACGAGCACGTGCATGATCTAGAAGACTATTAAACCAATTGTTAGGGTTTGATATCAAATTCGACGGTACCCGATAAATCTTTTATTATTATGGATTCAGGTTTGCTTCCGACTTAATTATATTGATTAATCTTAATGAATTGACATGCGATCCTATAATAAATTTCTATCAATTGGCATCAGAGTCGGCATGATTGATTCATTGAGATATAATTTTATGATTGTATAATTTATATTTGGTTTTATATGTTCATGTTCTTCGGACCTTGAAACTATTTGGTATGCGCTGGCTATTTTTTAATTTCTTTGATTCCCATCAAATTTAAATTAAGATCTAACAAGTATGCAAGTTTTAATCAATTAATTGATTAATCTATTTATTTATTTATTTTTTCTCTTTTCTTCTCTTCCTGGTTCGGCGACGGCTTCAATTTTGTTTTCTTTCTCACCCTTCCCTTGCCCTGTTTGCTCCTCTGTTTCGATATTATGGATTAAGCGGTAGGTTTTCTTTGTCCTGCTTCGGCTGGCGGCGTTTGGCAGTGATCGTCGCCGGACATCCGCTGGGTTTCGGCACGATGGGCGGCGTTCGTGGGGCCTTCCCCTTTGACCGGGCATTTGACCGATGATTTCGGTCTCGGCCTGGTTTTGCTTCGACGTTTTACTAGTAGAAGAAGGGAGGCTGTTGGGGCGGCGTTCGCTAGTCGGTACTCCACCGACGGTGCTGCCGAGGCTGTTAGGGCAGCGTTCGATGGTCGATGATGATGCTGCCGACGGCTGCTGCTTGCTGCACGCTGTTGTCGGCTGGTGGATGTAGGAAGAGGAAGGATTAGGGTTAGGATTAATTAGGTAGTCTTAATTAATTAATTAACAAAAAAAATTTAAGGAGGGCTGCGGCAGGTTCGGGTGCCTACCTCGCACCCTCTCTTTCTATCGATATGTTTGGCCCAGCGTTTTAACAAAAAAAATAGGGGGTTGCGGTAGGTTTGGGACACATGCCGCCCTCTTTTCTTTTCCTTACCCTTCCTTGTTTTTTGGGTTGGGCTGTTGGGTTTTCGACCAATCTGGCCCAACAGCTCACACGCACATATATTTTTTTTTTGGGCTGATAAATCCTTAAGTTGGGTCGGTCTAGCTTTGGGCCTACGGTTATTTTTTTTATTCTGTGGCCCATTTTTTCTTTTACACTCTTTGGACTTGTAATTTGGGCTTTATATTTGTTGTGTATTATTATTTCTATATTAAAATAATAATAATACATAATTGACTTAATTAATTTATTTTTAATTGGATATCAAATTTATTTTCTTTTATTCCAATTAAAACTTCATATGGGCCTATTTATGTGCGTTAATTGAAATTTATGCAAATAAAGCTAGATTTGATATTATTGTATATATTAAATCTAAATAAGGTTGGTCCCAATATTATAGGTCTAAATTTATGAAATAAAATTAAGGGATCAATTTATTTAAATGATTGGTTCACTAATATTAATAGATAAGCTAGTTGAAATAATATGTCGCCAAAGTGACCTCTTTTATGAAAATTGGTTTATCGAACATATTAGATGTTTGTGCATATATCTATTCGTGTGGTTATTTAGTCGGCCCAAACGAAGAAAAATATCTGGTAGGTTTTCATATGCACGTGCGATAATAAATATGTAACGATGATTTGGTTGCTATGTGAATAATAAGTCAATCCAAAGATGGGCTTATTATCTGACAGGCCTTATTGTCAGTATTTGATTATTGCAACAGGAACACCACTTGTAGTTAATTATATTGTCCAAAGACTTGCTATTAATGTTGCACCGGTTTCTTGTGATGGGATTACCAATATTTAAATTCATTGATTATTTTATTATGTGAATTTTTTTTAGCATGAATATTTATTTATGTTTATGTTTTCTGTACAGCCATGTTTGTTACTACTATATCTGCTAACTTAAGCTCTATTCCCATGCTGAACGGGAATAGCTTTAAGGAATGGAAGGACAATGCTATCATTGTCCTTGGCTGCATGGATCTAGATCATGCACTTAGGCTTCCGAAACCCACCGATCTGATAGCTGAAAGTACCTCTGATGATAAGAGGAACTTTGAGAAGTGGGATCGGTCGAATCGCATGAATCTAATGATCATTAAGCGTAAAATTCCTGAAACCTTTAGGGGTGGAGTGTCTAAGGACATCACCAATGCTAAGAATTTCCTTGCCAAAATTGAGAAACGTTTTGCAAAAAAAGATAAGGCAGAAACAAGCACTCTCTTGCAGCGCTTGATTTTAATGAAGTAAAAAGGCAAAGGAAATATAAGGGAGTACATAATGGAAATGTCCAACATTGCTTTGAAACTGAAAGTACTAAAACTCGAGTTATCAGATGATTTTCTCGTTCACTTGGTGTTGCTTTCACTTCCTACACAATTCAGTTAGTTTAAGATCGGTTATAGCTACCAAAAGGAGAAATGGACTCTCAATGAGCTCATTTCTTATTGTGTGCAAGAAGAGGAAAGACTAAAGCATGATAGGACTGAAAGTGCTCACTTAGCCAGTACCTCTAAGGGCAAGGGCAAGAAAATAAATGATGAAGCTGCTCCTAAGAGTCTGGTTCAAAAGAAATAGTAGAAACAGTAGAAGGGCTATTTTTTATTTTTTTTTGCAACAAAACTGGACATGTACAGAAGGATTGTCCTAAATACCACGCTTGGCATGAAAAAAAGGTACAATTCTTACTTTGGTTTGTTCTGAGATTAATTTAGCCTCAGTACCTAGAAACACTTGGTGGTTAGATTCTGGAGCTACTACTCACATAAGTGATTCTATGCAGGGTTGCTTGAACTGCCGAAAGCCAAGTGATGGCGAAAGATACATCTATGTGGGAGATAGCAAGGCAACATTAGTTGAAGTAATTGGCACGTTTAGCTTATTATTAGAAACTTATTTCTATTTTGATCTGAAAGACACTTTCGTTGTACCGTCTTTTAGACGGAATTTGGTTTCCATTTCCTTATTGGACAAGTCTAGTTATTTTTGTTCATTTGAAAATAATAAATTCAGTCTTTCACTAAATTCAAATATGATTGGCACCGGTTCATTATGCACTTACGATAACCTATATATTCTTAACATCATCACTTCATATCATGAAACCCTACACGTGGAATCACGTGGTACCAAACGCAAATTAAATAAGAAAAATTCAGCGTCATTATGGCATAAGTGCTTAGGTCATATCTCAAAAGCTAGAATTGAGAGGCTTATGTCTGATGGTATACTTAATTCCCTTAACTTTACGGAATTAAACAATTGTATCAATTGTGCCAAGGGAAAATAGACTAAAACTAAGGGAATAGGTGCAAATAGATCTTTGGATGTCTTAGAATTGATTCACACAGATATCTGTGGATCGTTCCCTATGGCTTCTTGGAATGGTCAATAGTATTTCATATCATTTATAGACGACTACTCACATTATGGGTACCTGTATCTCATTCACGAGAAATCACAATCACTGGACGTGTTCAAATCATTTAAGGTTGAGGTTGAGAATCAACTCAACAAACTAATTAAGTGTGTTAGATCTAACCGTGGTGGTGAGTACTATGGTAGATATGACGGTTTAGGTGAACAATGTCCAGGACCATTCGCTAAATTCCTAAAGGAGTGTGGTATCGTCCCATAGTACACCATACCGGGATCTCCTAACATGAATGGTGTAGCTGAAAGATGAAATAGAACTCTTAAGGACATGGTGAGGAGTATGATTAGTCATTCTACCTTACTAGAATCACTCTAGGGAGAAACACTAAAAACAGCAGCTTACATTCTAAACAGAGTACCAACTAAAGCAACTACTAAAACACCTTATGAGCTTTGGACAGGCAAAAGGCCTAGTTTAAGGCACTTCCATATTTGGGGATGTCTAGCTGAGGCAAGGCCTTATAGACCACATGAAAAGTCATTGGAATCCAAAACAGTTAGTAGTTACTTTATTGGTTATGCGGAGTGATCTAGGGGCTATAAGTTTTATAATCCCATACTTAAGTCGATTTTTGAGACGGGAACTGCCACATTTTTTGAGAATGTTGAGCTTGGGGGAGAAATGAGGTTAGAAACATTATCTTTGAGGAGGAATTAGTCACTATTCCTACTATTGTCTCTAACGATGTGCAAGTCTCAACAGCTGTCATCGATCAGGAGGCAAATCAAGAACCTCAACAAGACAATGCAGAACAACCACCCATTCAAAATGAAGTGATTGTTTCAAAAGGACAAGCTTAACAACCTCAAGATCTAAGGAGATCCACTAGAGAAAGGAGAAGTGCTATTCCAGATGATTATATTGTATTTCTCCTAGAACATGAGGTTGGCATTGGCATGATGGAAGATGATCCAATCAACTTCCGTCAAGCCATGGAGAGTTCGAATTCTCAAAGGTGGATTGATGCCATGAATGAGGAAATAAAGTCCATGATGGACAATGACGTATGGGATCTTGTCCCATTGCCTGAAGGAAAAAATCCCATTGGTTGCAAATGGATATTTAAGACTAAGAGGGATTCAAAAGGCAATGTGGAAAGATATAAGGCGCGTATAGTCGCTAAGGGCTTTACACAAAATCAAGGAGAAGATTTCAAAGAGAAATTCTCTCTGGTCTCTTATAAGGACTCATTAAGGGTAATTATGGCATTAGTGGCACATTTTAATCTTGAGTTACATCAGATGGACGTAAAGACCGCCTTTCTCAATGGTGACATTGAGGAGACAATATATATGGTACAACCAGAAAACTTTGTGTCCATAGACCCAAAGAATATGGCTTGCAAACTTAAGAAATCTATCTATGGGCTCAAACAAACATCTCGACAATGGTATTTTAAATTTCATCATGTAATCACCTCTTTTGGCTTTGAAATGAATTTGGTTGATGAATGTGTATACCATAAGTTCTTTGGGAGTAAGAACATATTTCTGGTTTTATATGTTGATAACATATTGATAGCAAGCAATGACATAGGTTTGTTGCATGAGACCAAGAGATTTCTAGCTAAGAATTTTGAAATGAAAGATCTTGGTGATGCATCTTTTGTATTGGGCATAGAGATATACCGGGATCGTTCTCGAGGTATCCTAGGGTTGTCACAAAAGGCTTATGTTGAAAGGGTTCTCAAACGATATGGAATGCATAACTACAAATCGGGAAATACCCCTATCGCTAAGGGAGATAAGTTTAGTCTCTGTCAGTACCCTAAAAATGACTATGAAAGAAGGGAAATGCAAAATATTCCCTATGCTTCAGCTGTCGGAAGTCTTATGCACGTTCAAGTATGTACGCGTCCAGATATTGCGTACATTACTGAGATGTTGGGCAGATATATGAGTAATCTAGGACTTGACCATTGGACAGCAGCCAAACAACTCATGCGGTACTTACAGAAAACGAAAGATTACATGCTCACATATCGGACGTCAGGAAAGCTTGAGATCGTAGGATACACTGACTCCGACTTTGCTGGATGCCAAGATAGTATGAAGTCCACATCAGGTTTTGTTTTTCTGATGATTGGAGGAGCTGTGTCTTGGAAGAGTTCCAAACAGACAGTTGTTGCCTCTTCCACCATGGCAGCAGAGTTTATGGCATGCTATGAGGCTTCTAATTATGGTATATGGCTGCGAAATTTTGTCACGAGGCTGCGTATAGTTGATGGTATTGAAAATCCAGTCAAGTTGTTGTGTGACAATAAGGCTGCAGTTCAGTATTCCAACAACAATGTAACTTCTACAAAATCAAAAAGTATCGATATCAAGTTCTTAGTTGTTAAAGAAAAGGTTCAGAAAGGAGAATTGTCTATAGAGCATATCAGTACAAACTTCATGATTGCGGATCCATTTACTAAAGTCTTACCAACTAAGTAGTTTCTTAAGCATGTAGCTTGTATGGGTGTTATATCAGCTAATGATCTTTAGTTTCAGTGGGAGATTGTAATTTTAGTTACTCTATGTATAGACTCTTTTTTGTTTGACTTATGGATATTTTGACCATATGTTTTTTGCAGAAATAAATTTTCAGTTTATTTCCTTTCTATCTTTTGGTATGGTTTGATCTCACTAAAGTTTTTAAGATGGACCAGTTGGAAATATGCATGTTAGGATCACATTGCGTGATATTTCCATGCTACACATCCACATCTTGATCCATGTCATTCATTCATGTCAACATATGTGACCATTGAGGGTTTAGTTACGTAGATATGTGACGAAAGCCGCTTTGATCCTATGTTTATGTGATTGATGGATCGGATTGTTTAAAGATACATTTTTATAATGACAAAATATTTGAGTTCATTTGGTTATGTCACAATTAGTAACATTTCACATATAGCCCAAGTGGGAGATTGTTGGATTATTATCCAATGTTGGGCCTACATGTGAATGATACGAATTGGATGTTGTCGTATCGGTTAGGCCCGAACAAACGTGATCGAATTAGGTTTAATTAATTTGGGCCTAATGTATCTGATTGAATGTGGACCCATATGTGTAGAGACTGTGAGAGTCCTAGATCATTGATGGACCGAGCTAGGATGATCCGATAAATAACAGGTTTGTTATCTATATATATCTGGTTATGGTCCCTAAGTCACACGTACTTCGCTCCAATTTGTTCCCATCAATCATTGGCAAGTAGCGGGCACATGCGTGATCTAAAAGACTATAAAACCGACCGTTAGGGTTTGATATCATATTCAACTGTATCCGATAAATCTTTTATTATTATGGATTCAGGTTCGCTTCCGACTTAATTATATTGATTAATCTTAATGAATTGACATGTGATCCTATAATAAATTTCTATCAAACTCTTCTATACATATGAGGAATCAACCACGAAATCAAGAGCTAGGAAGCATTTACAATCTATTATGTTCACTATTTTCCATGCTAATCCTTCACTATTATAGACAAAACCTCTGTTGTTTTCTGTTACTGCCGGAAATTCCTCATATTTCATTTCCACCAAACATGATATATACCAGCGCTGCCAATAAAGCTCCGAAAGCTAGTTGTTTAATCCTCAACCTTCTCCTGTAATATTCCCACTATGACTTTATTCCAAATGCTTAAATCAATGAGCCCCACTCCACCTTCTGTATGGATAACAAGTTGTATGCCAGGCTACACGAGCCTTTTTAGTGATAGAGGCAATATCTGACCACAACAATGATATGTAAAAAGCCTTTACTGTCTTGATATTTTCTTACAAAGAATGAATGCCTTACTCTAGTATGATTGGATATAGATAAAAAAAATATATGATTAATTGCAAATGCCATGTGTAATAGAGTAGCTTAAACATCAAAACTTGCAATCTTTTAACAATCTTTTCCGGACTCTATTAACATTTAGTAATAGTGAGTTTGCTTGTAGTAAGTGAATACCCAAGTATGCCACATGAATTTTACATTCCTCCATTTGTGTAACACTCCTATTTTTCTTAATTAGAAAATTTTATTTTGGAAGAGCAAATGTGAAAGTAAAAATTATAAACGGTGATTGTTACCGCCACATCTATCATAAGAAAATATGTGTACAGTCACTTTACCCATGACATATGTAAAGCTAGACATGAAAAATCATCAAACAAGAAGATAAACCACAATAAGTAAATAAAATTAAATACAAGTGTGAAAATAAAGAACAAAAATGCCAAAGCAAAATAGTCAAGAACCAAAAGCTAACAATCCAAACACTGGACAAAAACACCTGAACCCTACTTTCAAACTCAAACTCAGCTCTATAAGTAACGAAAATACTTTCACCAAAACATCCAAGAGTAAACTATTTGGTATAAAAGTACTGAATAATCACACCTAACTCAAAGCAAACAATATTCTCACCTAACAAGATCACATACAAAGTATAAGATCATGCATAACAAAACATATAATCACATGATAATATCAAATCATGCATACTCAAGGATAAAGCATGTTAAGCACACCAAACCACCAACCATTCCAAATAACCAATTATCAACGAACTAAAAAACTATACAGCAAGGGTAGTACATAGCGGTAACTATCGGAATCTCATCACAAGTGTTATGTATAACAATGACTAGAAATATCTCGTCACAAGGATAGTATACAATGGTAATGACCCGCATCACATAATACAAACTTAACCTAATTCTAGTTATTATATGTTATTTTGGTGATCAAACCAATGATTCGTACTCAATAATGAGTGAAATACAATTTCATAATCTAACGCAAGGCTCGTCAAGGATAAAACAACAATCAAACCACTAACTATTAAGACAACTAATCAAGGAAATCACATAACATAAAGTTGCATGTACACATAACCTTAACATCAAAGTCTTTAAGTACGTGTACCATTTATAGAGTTTTTGAATCCTTAGGATTAGAAGTGGGTCATTTGACCCAAAGTTCCAACTATACACTTGAATGCCTAAGAGCAAGGCATGAAATTTCTTTCTCAACTATACTTGCCTTTCAATTTAAATTATTAGTATTTTATTCTAAGCCACCTTAATATTCAACAAATGATACAAGGATCCATACACAATATATAGTCAATCAAATCCTCAACCATCTTAACCACTCTAGGTCACAAATAACTAGCCATAAAGGATTTGATCACTTAAGCTCAATCGACAAATAGCCATGAAATGCTAAGGTTAGGTCTAAGCCATAGCCTCACAACGAATAACCAAATTAATTCCCATTTAATTCACTAGATTCAATTATTTAAGAGCCAACCATAAAGTCAACAATCAAGATGGTGGTTAATGGTCAACACTATGATCAACTATAAGTCAAAAAATGTCAACTTATTCTCATTTATTCAACACTTTAATTTACTAAAACTTACCATAAGTATTTATAGATATCACTAAACATATAATATGATACATAGATCATATATACTCCAAAATTACCACTTTAAGTTGAAAGACAAAATAAGGGTCAATAAACAAAAACATTAGATATAATATGCTTAATCGTCATAACATAAGGTTGCATGCCATTTTTTTTTTGGAAAAACTCATTATTCATACGAAAAATACTATTCATGATTGATGAGAAATGTTATTTTATACCAACAAGCTTACATAAAAAAAAACTGTCAAAATATTATTATAGAGAATCACTAGTCACCATAAAATCACTATTCATACTTTGTTACTATTTTGAGCATCAAAGTTGATGGTTAGTGCTCAATTGTTGACCCTAATATCTTACATGAGTCCTTTAAATGATAAATGTTTATATTATGCTTTAAACAGTTGAAAAAAAATGATTGATTCCATTTTCAGCTCTACTTATGGTGAGTGAGTAATTAGTTGATAACACATTCAGTGAAATGGAGAACATCAAGAACGTGCTCAAAAACACATAAAGCATCAATAACTTCAACATAATACAAGTTATGTAAAGACCATCCAAAATATAACAAGTTATGTATCAAAATCACCCTTGAAATGCTAAGAGTTAACATGGTATAACTAGATTCAACTAAAGATCCCAAAATCACTCCCTAAATCCATAAGGATGTACCTCATGATCAACACTTTACAATGAATCATACAAATCTAAAATACCAAAGCATGGTAAAAAAAAAATTATAATCAACAAAGAAAACCCATTTTCAAAGAGTTTACAAGGATTGCCTTCAAATATATGCTCTAAGCAAACAAAAGAGAGAAATAATCAAAGCTAGAATGCAATCAAGGGGATAGAACTCGAAAACACTTCACCATTTACAAAGCTTAACTAATTTTTGCTTAAGAAAACACTAATAGGTTATCTCTAAGAACTTAAACATAAACAGGAGAAAGAACCATAAAAAAATGGGTGAAGAATGAAGGAGAGGAAGGAGAAGAAGTCGTATCCTATGGGAGAGGAGAGAAGATGAATAAGAAAGAATATCTTAGGAAAGTAATGAGTAAACATAAAGAAGCTTAATGATTAATTAATATTAAGATATTTATCCCAAAATATCTAACTCGAAGAGAATAGGTGATGCCATAAAGTATTGGAAGATATGTAGTACTCTCAAATTGAGTGAAGTATTATAAGGATTGATATGCCTACTTATATCAACATGATGTACCATCTTTTCAGTAATTTCATTATAAGAACTCCATAGTTAAGTGTGATGGTCATATAGTAATTTTTAAGATGGCCGACACTACTAGAAATTTTCGGAAATTTTCTAAAAAAATTTCGGGAATTGCGTGAGTGAGGATAAAGCACGCTTAAAGGACTTAAGTTGATTTATGGGGCCAACCAATTAATCTGAAAGCACTCTAAGGTAACCCTCTTGTGATTGTATCAACTTGGGGTTTTACAAGATATGTGTGGCTCACAAAAGTTCTAATAAGAAAATGAAAGGCTAATAAGTAATCTTATAAATTTTAGGTGTGAATAAAGAAGAAAAGTTGGTTTTAATAGCTCATTATATCCAAAAATATCCAATTAAATATCAAATTTCAAAAATAATGATATAATATTTTTTTACATCATTTATAGCTCAATACCACTAAAATATAGTGATTCCCAAATCTACGTAATTTATTGATTTCTCTAAAGTCTTTGGAGGCTTAAAATACATTAGTAGGATAAATAGTATTTTTTCCAACACCTCAATTTGGAATTTTTAAAAAGACTAAGATACTAAACTATCCACATAAAAAAGGATTATGAGATCAGAGGCTAAAAGTGACTCAAAAGACTCACGAAACATAAAACCAAGAGAAAGACTAAGGAATTTTGAATGAAACATTTTAAATATTTAATTAGAGTTTAAATTCTTCAAATGATGTAAGATACATAAAAAATGGTATATTTATATATGCAAATACATATCTTATACAAATTAAGCTTTTAAGAGAATAGGGTATTACAATATGTAAAGCGTTCTTGTCTATAATTGTTAGTCACACCACTACAAAACACATGTATTTTTCTACTTATTTAGAGTTAAGCCCAATAGTGAGGAGAACTAATTTGATACCTCTATAACCTTCGTAAATGAGGTAATGTCTCCATGAGCAAAGCAATAAAAGATCATTAGCAAAGATGAGGCTAATGGTTTTTTTCTTCTTATAGTTTGGATGTCCCTTGAAGCTTTTATCAAGCCATAATCCCTAAACTAATATGTGTAGGTACTCCATTATAATGAAAAACAAAAGGATGAGATAGAATCACCCTATCTACATCACTTCCTTACAAAAAATGGAGGGTTAGGTGTGCCATTGAAAAGGATGGAATAACTCATTGTATTCAAACATAACATAACCAATTTAACAAACTGCCAAGGAAGTCCTAGCCCATATAGAATTTGTTCTACAAAACACCAGTTTACCAAACCATAACCTTTCTATAGGTCCAAATTTAACATACATCATGAGGAGATGTGGCTCTAGTTATAATGTTTGATTAGTTCATGAACAATAAGTATGTTGCCATCTATACCTCTTCCATTAACTAAGGTTACCTTAGCATGATCAATGAAGGAGGATAAAACTTGTTGTATCCTATTTATAAGGTATTTAGAAATAATTTTGTTATGTAAATTACAATTGGTAATGGTATGAATTGTTCTACTTTACCGGCTGCATTCACTTTTGGAATCAAAATGAGAGATATTAAGTTTAAACTTATAGGTAATTCTCCAGATCAGGAAAATTCCTCAAAAAATTTCCATACAAGCTTTCTTATTATAGGCCTATGCCTCTTTAAAATAATCATTGAAGGCATCCAAATCTAAAACCTTACCACTGCTCATTTCAATGAAAACTTATTATACTTCGCATATTTACATTGATAATATAATGTCACTTTATTGTTTGTGAGTGATTCTATTTTCCTAGAGAGAACTTGTAACACCCCCATTTTTACCACTTGAAAATTTCTTTAAAAGAGTTGATTGAGGAAGCTAAGCCAATAAAAAATGTAGGGTGTTACCGCCACACTTAGTATAAGTTCGGTTCCTCTACCTTTCTTACACTAAGTGTTAAGGCTAAAATGTTTATCCACTTAAATTAAGAATAACAATGGATAAGAAGAAGAGAAAGGTTTCATTAAAATATTAAATTGTTCTAATAACACAAGATTAAACAAAAGAGTTACAATTGACAAAGGAAGGAAATACATAAAGGGACATAAGAGTCCAAAAGATATCTAGATCAAAAGATGACGGAATGGACACCAGATAGTCCTAACTCTCAAACCCCACCAAAAGCCATCATTTTGTACCCTCAAAGTACTCCTGCAAGGTAAAGATTGCCCTTTGAATAGGCATGGGACCATAAAACGGAACCCATCAGTACAACGGTACTGAGTAAACCAATATGCAATACTAAACATGTAAATATCACATGGGGCACATAGAAAGTAACACAAAGTATCATGTCATAACATATTAAATAGTACATACCATAGCAAAGTGCCACATTCATATCATAACTCATATCATGCCATATGCCACATGTCTATCACAACAAACTTAACCATATTACAAATATTTCATTTATCCAACTATACCAAGGGTGTTCCACCAAAAGAAAAACACCAAACCATAATTAAGGCCTTTCACAATAACCAAATCTATTTCACTTATAACATGATAAGGAAATCACCGAGATAATTACCAACCAATGTGCCAAATCTAAATAGTGCACGAATGCAACTATCAAACCAACATACCAAAACCAAGTAATGCACGGATGCAACTACCAAATCGAGAAATCAAAACAATCCATTTACATCCTTATACAATAATTTGTCATATTTAATTTACTAGAGGGGATACAAATAATAACCCGGAGATATAAAAGTACACCGGTCATACCGGCACATTAACGCAACACAGTATCCTCCCAACTTGTAACCCAGAGACATAAAAGTACTCTGATCATATTGGTGCAATAAAGCAATGCAATATCCTCCCATCCTAGGACACCTAATCCTTAAGTATCGATACCCCCTATAGGGCTCGTAGGTCACCTATAGAGTAGACTAAGGCCTTACTGGGGCACAACCGACACACAAGAAAGCCAAACAAATCAAGGACTCCTACCTCGTCCCTAGGGTAGCTACCCCTAGAGAGAAACCATTCCCAAATCTCGAGGTCTTCCACTTTAAGTATTAATATCCTAATAAGGTGATCATAAAATATCACATAATGCACAATGATTCCAATTTCACTCTTAACCATTTTTAGTTTATTTCAATTATTCAAGTCGATCATAAGGTCAATAATCCACACAAAAATTAAAGTTAACACTAAGGTCAACCTAGGAATCCATTAATGTCATATTATTCTAATTATCCACACTTTGAGGCATAATAAGTCATAAACGACCAAAATGTCATTATATGTTATTTATTCAATAGTTTCCCACTTTAATACCAGGTGTTATTATAATTAAGAGAAATTAATGGGATGACTAAATAACATTAAAATAGGTACATTAATATAAAATAACAATTCTATACATTTTTAGGAGTAACAAAAATACCATTTTGCCCCTAAAACACAATTAAGCTCATTTAGCACATTAAACTGTATTCATGCATACTTGTTTTAACACAAGCAACCCTATTTTAATATGCTATCATGCACATATAAATTTAACATATACTTGCATAAAAATACATGGTCACACACTTAGAGAAATTAATATTAATATATGGTGCATGCATACTTTTTTATGAGATTATAAGAAAGCATAAATTACACTTAAGCATAACATAAGAAACTTTAAACAGGCTATCACATGATTTTTATATATTTAGTAGCAGCATATGGGTTTACCTCTTTCCAAGCACAAATAGAAAAATAACACAAAGAATTCCCAAAAGAATATCAACACCTTCAAAAGATGGAGACACAAGAGGAGAAAATAAAGGATAGCAACTTCACAACTTAACCAAAAATCTAACCTTCTTTACTTATTTAAAAATAAATAAAGGCTAGATAGAAGGAAATTGAGAAGTGAAAAAAAAAAGAGACTAAGGATAAAGAGAGGAGGATGGGTCTTGGTTATAGGCTCAACAAAGCTTAAGAATACTTGGCAAAAATAACTAAAATGAATAGAAAGGTGGGAGCAACTAAGAGGAGAAAATGAGAGAAATGATGAATGAAAATAAATAGAGACAAAGGAGGTATAATTATAAGATGGAGGGACCAAAAATCTACAGCCACGAGAGGGGGGAGAGATAGCTTGTTCAACACTTGAATGATAAAGGACATGATGGTTGAGTGTGTAAGGTGGTGGAGTGTAGTTAGGTTTAAATAAAGTGATGAAAACCAATCAATAAATCAAGGGATGGGTCAGGTGATGGTGTGAAATTCCAAATTCATCTTTAATCATGGAGAATGTAAGTGAAGAAGGTTGTGTGTAAGAAAAGTCAAAGTGACACAACAAGTAAATGTAGAAAGTGTATAAAAGTAACTTTAACTCAAAATTTGGTTGAATGAATAAGAAAATGGTAAACTTGATACACAATCTAATCATGGAAGTGTAAGGAAGTAATTTCGTGCATGAACAGTAATTTTAGGATTTATAAATTATTTTTAGTGGTGGAAAGATCAATAAAGAGGATAAAATTAATATAAATAGAAAATAAGCTCATAAAATTACGAAACTTTTTGAAAACCCTTTAAATAATATTTTAAACTCACCTGTAAAATTTTATGAATTGAAAACAAGATTTGATATATAAAATATTGAACTTACGGTTAATTAACGAGCTTAGAAGGTAATTAATAACATAAATACCAAAATTATTCCTAAAATCATGAAACTGTCCAGATCATTCTATTTAATTATTTAAAACCTAAATATAAATTTTCATAATTTTTGACACACATATGATATGATATTTAGCTAGCATACCGCAATTATATATTTTGCATATAAAATTCAAAAGGGATAACAAACACAAATAAAATTAAATCAAAATTTCTAGATTTACATTTAAGCACATTTAGGACCTGAATTATAAGAATATTTTACAAATTTTAACATAAAAGTACACATATATAAATAGTATTTTATAAACAAAGTACGCCTAGCCGTAAAATCAAAATTACTACCGAATCACCCAAAAAAATCTTGAGGCTATAAAATGTTCTACAATAATTTATATAATTAATTAAAAGAAATTAGAATTAGTTAAAAATGGGTTATTACATAACTTCTCCATCTAATTATACTTTTGATATTGTTAAGGAGCCCATAAGGTCAATATAAAATTATGAAAATATTCTTTTATGGCATTATCATGCGTTATTACTTGGCCTTATTGATTATGAATTTTATGAATTCTATTTCTCTATTTTCTTCCTTATATATAGGCATAGAAGAACTTTTTATTTATGTCTCCCAGCTTGATCCACTGTAATCCACCATTCTACCTATAGAAAGTTTCTTCACATATTGTTGTTCAAGGCATCTTTGCATACTTGGATTAAGTTATCATTGAGAGGATCTAGTTCTATAGCTTGTTGAGATAACTAAACTACTTTTCTACCCTTTACAACGCTATCCCTTATAATACCATACTTCTTTTGATTCAATGATTTTGATTTGTTTAAGCTTTATTTGAAAAACATGGATAGTACTACCATTTTTGGGTTTTGACCAAACAGGTTTAATTATAGGTTTAAACTCACTATCTAGCTCCCACATGTTGTAGAAACAAAAATATATGTTCACCATCCTGTGATTGTCTCCTAATTGTAATGTCATGGGGGAGTGATGAGGCACTAGAGGTGTGACAAAGTACACATGAATAGGTAGGTATTTACTTATCCAATCCAAATTTTCCAACACCTGATCTGTTTTTCATTACACTCTATAACTTCCTTGTTGTATATCGGACCAATTGTAGTGATATCCAATGTAGATCACATCAGTCAAGCATAAAGTTTGCATGCATGTGATAATATTTTATGCCTCACTATTGTTAAGTGGATCTCCTTGTATTTTTCATTTAAGGAAGTGACTACTTTGAAATCCCCTAAAAGAACCCAAGCTTCATCTTGAGGTTGAGTACTAGTTAGTCACTACCATAAATTCTTTCTATCAATATTTATTTTTAAACCATATAGTATGGTAATCACAAAGTAATGAGATGTGTCAAGGCTAGCTATATAACACCCCGAGTCGATACGACCACGTGGGAGCTACCTTGAAGCGCTTTTGGATTAATCGGCTAGCTCTACAAATCAACACGAGTTCTTTCGGCACGTTTTATCCTCACTCACCCGCTTCCTGAGAAAATTTCAGAAAATTTCTAAAACTTCCTAGGAGGGTCACCCATCCTAAAATTACTCCATGGCCAGCACACTTAACTGTGAAGTTCTTAGAATAGAATCACCAAAATGATGGTATATCATGTTGATATAAGTAGCCATATCAATCCTTATAGCACTCTGCTCAATTTGGGGTATTACATTCACCCCCAATCAAAGAACGCAACGTCCTCGTTGCGCCTCAATCAATGACTGTCTCAATACAGTTCATCCCAAGAATCATCCCGCTAGGTGACTGACTGGCTCATCCAAGTTCAGCTCACGGTCACGGTTTCGCTCTAATACCATTTGTAACACCCCAAGTCAATACGACCACGCAGGAGCTACCTTGGAGCGCTTTCGGATTGATCGGCTAGCCCCACAAATCAACACGAGTTCTTTCAGTGCGATTTGTCCTCACTCACGTGCTTCCTGAGAAAATTTCAGAAAATTTCTGAAACTTCCCAAGAGGGTCACCCATCCTAAAATTACTCCATGGCCAGCACGCTTAACTATGAAGTTCTTAGAACAAAATCACCAAAAGGATGGTATACCATGTTGATATAAGTACCATGTTGAGATGTGTCAAGGCTAGCTACTTTAGAAGAATTAACCTAAACACGATCCTTTAGGAGCTATAATTTCCATTGATTCATATCCCATCCAACCAAAAGTCACCTTTTCTATTGTGGATGTAATTATAGAGCCAAATCCATCTATTATTCAGCTTTCTAATAATATTCACTGCCTTTGATGCCTTTTATATTCCAACATCCTACTATCATCATGTTATATATATATAATTAGGAATATAATTCCCACCCAAATAGCAAGGTAGTGGCACATTATAGCAATCATCCTCCAAAACATGCGTGTGTTCCTTAAGAAAGAAAATCAAAGATGCATGCGAGGAGACTATCTATGATGAACTATTGCCACAACTTGATGATGGTGCAACTTTATTCTTCTGCTTTGTTGAACTAGGGAAATTTTGTGTGCTATCTGGAACAAGTTAAGATAGGGTTAGTAGAAGCAAGTTGTTGTTGTTGTCTTCTATCCCTTACCACAAACCACTCTTATTTATGGTCTTTTAGTTCCTCTTTCTCCCCTAGTCTTTTTTTTGACACATTAAGTAATAAAATGGTCAAACCTCTTGCATTACAAAAAAAAGTTATGGATTTCATTTATACTTAATAAGTTTATTGATAAAACTACCAATTAGGATCTGTATAGGTATAGAAGTGGGTAATTCCTTATGAGCATCAACCTCTATTAGCAGTTGAGGGAAAGATATTCAAGTGTTGGCAATAGTGAATGCATCAACACAAATAAGAGATCCAACATAGCTAGTAATCTATCTAAGGGAATTTGAGACTACATGGGAAGTGGAAGTCCAAGGAGTTTGGTCCAATTATGGAGATACTAAAATCATTCAATTTTGAATTCAAATCCCTCATGCCATGGTCTAGTTTGAATTGGTAGTTAAAGAAACTCTAGAAAGGGTTGTTTCAAATAGTCTCACAATCATCTTTTGACTCAAACGAAAAGAGAAAGAATACATCATCATGGAGAAGGATCTTTAGCAGCTTGACATGGTTCACATAGGTTACCATTTGAGTGAAAAAAAGGGACATACCAGATACACAACTTATAAGAGAGGTCTTCCATTGAGAAACCTCATATTTCTATTATTAGTAGTATTATTATTTTGCTAATAGCTTCACTACAGAACCATTTGCCATCATAGGTTGAACGTTGTTGAGTGGGAGGACATGGCCTAGATTGCGGACGACCAACAATTTCTCTTTCCATGACATCGCCCTCTCTCTCCCGTATAGGTAAAGGTCGGGGTTTCACAGGTTCTGAATCTGATGTTTGCACAAATTTCTCTATAGGTTTCGCAATATCCACCGCTAGTATAGGTTGGTGGCTGTCATCAACTGTTACTATAGCCACCGAAATTCTAGAAATCACTGGAGCACTATGGTAGCCGGCACTGATTTCATTACCGCCCGTTGCTGCGTCTCATATTGCAACAATTCTACCCTCATCTTGTTCCCCAGTCATCGATTTGTCAGAATTTGGGGTTATTGGTGTCTTTTTCATCACGGATTAACTAGATTTTGGCTCTTGAAATTCCGGCGTGTGTAGCAGTTATCTTACGTCAAGCCATGGCAGTTGGGTACATAGTAGGACGCATTCTCTGGGTGCACTACTAATTAAGTGAGGTTGCTCGTTGAAAACGTAATTCTTTAATATTTAGTTGTTTTCTTATGTATATTTCTACAATTATCCAGAAGCTTTTACTATACTAGCTAGTTTTACATGTATAATGATCATATTTGTACAAATTGTACTACATTTTATCTTACCAATATTGTTGTTAGAATGCAGGAATTAATTTTGTAAAATTCAATATTACATACACAAAAATGCCGAATGTAATGTAAGAACATATAAGTACCAATAGCTTTTGTATATTGACTTCGGTCCGGTTTTTATTTTATTCAATGTGCAATTCATATGTTGAAGATAGTTAGGAATAATTATCATGCGCACTATGCATTCTATAAAGAGCTTTTTTTCTTCATTTTTTTGGAGGGTCTAGTAGTAGTGACCGTACTGAGTTGACCCGATAAAAGTTGACCCGACCCATCTAATCCGATCCGACCTGAGCAAAATCCGACCCGAAAATTTTAGCAACCCAACCAGATAAAAATCAACCCGACCTGACCCGATGCCAACCCATGATCCGATAGCGACCCGATCCGCCTTCGACCCGACCCGACGTTGACCCAACCCGACATTCACCTGATCCGACTCGACATTGACCCAACTAGACATCAAAATATATTATAATAATAATAATAATAATAATAAATTACACATATTGTATTATTCATTTAAAGCTTTTAAAAAATAATATTTTATAAATTGTACTTATTTTTCATACTTTTATAGCTCTAACTTTCGATGCATACTTTTAAAACAACAAATATTATATTGATTTACATAGAGTACAAAGATTATAAGTTTATAACAAATAGAAAATAAAACTCAGGCTCTAAAAATGTAATTATAGTGGTTACTGGTTACCTAATGAAATTGTAATTACAATTGTTACCAACTAAAAATTACTAATTCTTAACACCATTGTGCTATAAATCTAGTCTATTTTATAACAAATTGTATACTCAATTGATTAAAAACTATTAAAGAATTACCCAATTTAATATAATTAAGGTTTTTGAGCCCAAACAACAAATTCGATCAAATATTATTCAAATATTTAAATTGACAGTTCAAAATTGAAATTAGACATATTCTAAAATATATTGTATACTCAATTGATTAAAAACTATTAAGGAATTGTCCAATTTAACATAATTAGGGTTTTTGAGCCTGAAGCGCAAATCCGATCAAATCTTATTTAAATATTTAAATTGATGGTTCAAAATTGAAATTAAACATATTCTAAAACATAATGTATACTCAATTGATTAAAAACTATTAAGGAATTACCCACTTTAACATAACTAGGGTTTTTTAGTTTGAACTGCAAATCCGGTCAAATCTTATTCAAATATTTAAATTGACAATTCAAAATTAAAATAAGACATATTCTAAAACATATCATATACTCAATTGATTAAAAATTATTAAGGAATTACCCAATTTAACATAATTAAGGTTTTTGAGCCGAACTGCAAATACGATCAAATCTTATTCAAATATTTAAAGTGATGGTTCAAAATTGAAATTAGATATATTCTAAAATATGTTGTACACTCGATTGATTAAAAAATATTAAAAAATTACCCAATTTAACATAATTAGAGTTTGAGCACGAACTACAAATCCGGTCAAATATTATTCAAATATTTAAATTGATGGTTTAAAATTGATATTAGACATATTCTAAAACATATTGTATACTCAATTAATTAAAAACTATTAAGAAATTACCCAATTTAACATAATTAAGGTTTTTGAGCCCAAACTACAAATTCGGTCAAATCTTATTCAAATATTTAAATGGATATTTTTAAAGTTCAAATTAGACATATTCTAAAACATATTATATACTCAATTGATTAAAAAATATTAAGGAATTACCGAATATAACATAATTAAGGTTTTTGAGCCCGAACAACAAATCTAATCAAATCTTATTCAAATATTTAATTTGATGGTTTAAAATTAAAATTAGATATATTCTAAAACATATTGTATATTCAATTGATTAAAAACTATTAAGAAATTATCCAATATAACATAATTAAGGTTTTTGAGCACAAATTGCAAATCCCGTCAAATCTTATTCAAATAATTAAATTGGAGTTTAAAATTTGAAATTAGACATATTCTAACACATATTGTATATTCAATTAATTAAAAACTATTAAGAAATTACCTAATATAACATAATTAAGGTTTTTGAACCCAAATTGCAAATTCCATCAGATCTTATTCAAATAATTAAATTGGAGTTTAAAATTTGAAGTTAGACATATTCTAACACATATTGTATATTCAATTGATTAAAAACTATTAAGGAATTACCCAATTTATTATAATTAGGGTTTTTGAGCCCGAACTGCAAATCCGGTCAAATCTTATTCAAATATTTAAATTGATGGTTTGAAATTGAAATTAGACATATTCTAAAATATATTGTATACTCAATTGATTAAAAAATATTTAGGAATTACTCAATTTAACATAATTAGGGTTTTTGAGCCTGAACAACAAATCCGGTCAAATTTTATTCAAATATTTAAACTGACAATTCAAAATTGAAATTAGACATATTCTATAACATATTGTATACTCAATTCATTAAAAACTATTAAGGAATTATCCAATTTAACATAATTAGGGTTTTTGAGCCCAAACTGCAAATCCGATCAAATATTATTCAAATATTTAAATTGATGGTTCAAAATTGAAATTAGACATATTCTAAAGCACATTGTATAATAAATTTCATAAAATAGCTCAATTATACAATCTAATTTAAATCCACAAGAGTTTTAACCTAATAATCCAATTTCGATATATTTCAATACTATATTTCAAATTTAACAATACCAACATGAAATTAAGTACATTTCAAAGTATATTGCATAATCAATTTATCCAAAATAGCTTATTCGGACGAATCCGATAAATCCAAATATAACCGAGTAAAAAATATTTATTATTTACTTGTAAAAATAAAGCACATATAATATTTTTATTTTATGTATCTGTATTGGTAATCTTATAATTGTCTTTAATATTTATAATGTAATAAATGATAATTATGAATTGTATAGTCATGCTTATGCTCACCTATATTTTATAAAATTATCTTTTTTTAAGTAATCAAATAAATATCATATATGATAAATATCTAATATTTTTACTTATAAAATTTATAAATATTTTAAGTAATCAAATATAATATTTTTAAAAGTTATAAATATCTTTATTATTTACTTGTAAAAATAAAGCACATATAATATTCTTATTTCAGTTATCTATACTAGTAATCTTATAATTGTCTATAATATTTACAATGTAATAAATGATAATTATACATTATATAATCATGTTATGATCATCTTTATTTTGTAAAATTATCTTTTTTAAGTAATTAAATATTTTAAGTAATCAAATAAATTAGAATAGATGATAAAGATCTTTGTTAGACTCAATCATGCAATGTTTTTTATTATTAAAATTTATTAATATCTTTACTATTTACTTGTGAAAATAAAGTGTATCTAATATTCTTAATTCATTTTTCTACAATAATAATCTTATGATTGTTTCTAATATTTATAATATCATAAATGATAATTACCTGGACCCGAATTTGACTTAACCCATCAAAACTCTTTCTGACCTGATCCATTAAGTTAACTCATAACTACTCAAATCTAACCCGTCAAATTACATAAAACGATCCAACCCATTAAGTTAACCTGGAACAACTCAGACTCAACAGGATCAACCCATTATATTGTACGAAATGACCCGCATGGGTTGAAGCCGCCTAGTCATATGAACCAGAAAATGACTCGAAACAAACCTGACCCTACCAATCAAGTTAACCCGAAATGATCCCAACCCGACCCGACCCGACAAATTAACCAAAAATGACCCAGAACCGAAATGACCCGACCTAAAACTGACCCAACCTAAATAAAATAATGACCCAAAATGACTCGACTCGGCCCACAATCGATCCATAAAAGTCAAATAACTCAAAAATAATCACATCCAATCCAATTGCCACCTTTAGTAATGAGCTGCATGCAGACACTAAGGATTGCCTTGGGAGTCAAAAACGGCTGCATAGATAAACAAAGTTCGGTCGAATGTGTGGAGAAAGCTTTTAATATGATTTGACGAGCTATCATGGCCTAGCTTGTTCGCATCACGCCACGAGCTAGCGAACCATTTATAATTATGTCTACAAATCAATTGGTAATTTGCCGCTGATGTTATTGGTCTGAAAGTAAATGGTGCGTCGCGACTACTTATTAATGAATTACGTTAGTGTATTAATTTTAGTTTTTTATTGATAATTAGATAATATACAATAAAAATAATATTAAATGAAACAAAATTAGGGCACAAAAAAGTATAAAAAAACTAATATTGCAATAATAACAATAGTGATGATGATGATGATGCTAACAATAAATTTATAATACTATTTATTGCAAAAAAAATATTTTATTTTATATATATATTTTTATAGTTGGTATTAGTTAATTATCAATAAAAATGAATTTAATGTATTAATATGTATAATTTTTAGAGAAATTTAATTTTAGTTTGGTTTTCACACATGGATTATTATTTGCATTACTCGATGAATTTTGACTAAAGAAATGTCCAATGAAAAAGCATGTTTCAACCCAGCTCAACTCTTGTTTGTATTCTCTAACCCGTATCCCAAGGAGTTTTTTACATATTAGGTTTGTCCGTTGGCTTATTCAAACGAAGAAGAAAAAAGAGTTAAAGTATTCACTAGATCCGACAAATATCACTTTACCTAATTAATCCAATCCAAATTATAATTTGATTTAAACTCAAAAAATTAAATTTAAATAATCTGAATTAATATAAATTAATTTAAATTCTATCTAAATTTACCTAACCCATTAGTTATACATATATGAAATAATCTAAATCAAAATAATACAATCCAAAAAGAACTTAACACAAACACAACTGATGTCCAAATAGAAGTTCGATAATGCTTTAACTCAAATTTACCTAACCTAAAATGATCTTACTCAAACCCAACATATTTCCGGATACAATTTCAAACTTGATATAAACCAAATTTAAATTTGATCTATAAAAGTAATATTTGATCCCATATAAATTGATATATAAATACTAATAAATTATCTTATTAATAAAATTTTATGTAAATAAAAATATGCAATCTCTGTAACAACAAATGAAACAAAATTAGTAAAATTATATTCTCATCATTTTATTTGGATATCATATTAGCATAAATCAAATTAGATCATAGAAATTTCTATCATTACTATTCCTATTCCTATTACTATTACTATTGTTGTTGTTGTTGTTATAATAAACATAAAAACTATAATTGTAAATATAAGTATTATTATAATAACAATAGTAAAATTTATATTTTTATTTATACTAATAATAATGATTATTATATTTCTAAAGATGATGATAATGACAATAATGATAATGATAATGATAATAATAATAATAATAATTAACATGATAATTATAATTAGTATAACAATGATTTTATTTTTGTATATAATAACATATACAATTGTATACATAACAATAACTATAATAACAATACTAATAATGATATTAATATATTAGTATTACAACATATTTTATGATAAAAATTGGTTATAACATTACATATATCATGATAAAAATTACTATGATAATCATAACAATATTAATAAATTACAAAATTCAATTTATTAACTATATTAAATTGATAACAATCAATATTAATAAAAATTATAAATTGAATTAACTTGGCTTGAACCTGATACATCCCAAAATCTATGGACCCAAATCTACCTAACCTAAATTGAATCTGACATTGAGTGTGTAGACCCAAATCAAACCTAAATAGAAAGAAACTCGATGGGTTAAATCCCAACCTTATATTCTTTTGACACGAAATGACTTGACTAAATATAGACTCAACCCAAATCACCATTATCTAAATTAAACTCTAACCAAAAAGACACCCTAATCGATTGCATAACAAGCTGATTTTAACTTGGCCAAACCCGACCCGTATGTTGAAGAGTTTGGACAGAAACGTTGTAAGAAAAGTAAGACAAAGTAGATTAGACTTTAGTTATTGGTTAAGAATAGAAAATACAATGGTAAATATCTTATTATTATTTTGTATTGCTAATTGATTGGAATAGTAATATAAAGAGGAAGAAATATATGGTAATTTAATATTTCCTCACATGCTAGAAATAGAGTAATGGTGTGAAAATAAATGAGGTTGTGTTTTGAAAATAAAAACAAGAAACGATTCCAAAAAGTATTTGAAATGAAATTAAGTAATCAATTTTAAATTCCCTAATGAAGGTGTGAATGCTACATCTTAGTATTGTTATTTTAACCATTAAATTAGTCTTCCCCTTCACTATTTTCTTTCAAAACTATTTAGTCCTTGGTTCTACAAACATCAAGAATTTTATTTGAACCTTTTTGTATCTTAGAGTGTATGTCAATATATATATATATATATATATATATATATATATATATATAGGGTGAAGGTCCCATATACACCATTTTTAAGATACATGTATAGGCATTAATTATAACCATTAGATAAGTATTTGATCAACGATCAAGATTTAGTACATACTTAACCTAAATTTATTTTAATCTCAGCCATTAATTCTTATAGATCTAATGGTTATTAAGAGTTCCTACATTTGTATTTTAAATAATAATTTATACAAGAGCCTAAATATATATATATATTCCTCATATTTCTACATTTTCCAAGTCCCTTAGACAAGGACTCCTAAAAATACTATAAAGAGAAAAAATGAGATGGAACAAAATTGTCAATAATTAGCTCTTTGATTTTCATCATAAAAATACAACGACAACTCAGTTTTGACTATATGGCTCCTCCATAGGAGAGGCTGAAATTCAAGAAATAGTTAATGATCTTATATATGAAATGGGAAAACACGTTTTATGTTCTTTTCATAAGACCTAAGAATCACTAGAATCGTAAGTTTTAGATCTTAACTTTATAATAATATATCATAACCAAAGTTTCTAGGATTTTTCCCTTTTCTTCACAATCTTTGTCATATTTTTTAGATTATTTTCTTACTAAACAACCCACTTATTTATACATACAAGTAATTAAGTCTCATACTTAATAAGTCATTTATTATGTAAAGAATTTCATTATTTTCCTTCATTATGTCAAGAATTTGTTGCTATATACTATTTTCCTTAGTGATTTCACAATTTTCATTTCTTTGATGTTTTTTTAATCATTAAAGCAATTAAGACTTTATACAAACAAACTTATTAGTTAAAGATTGACATCAATTAAATATTTGACTAAAAATTACAATATTCACATTCTTCATTTAATAACAACATTTGAATGTTACACAATTAATATATTAGAATGTAATCGACTATAATCACCTACAACATTTATATTCTTTCAAGTTCATTTAAGGGGGAGTTTGGTAAAAAAAGAAAGGTTTGATCTGAATAAGTGTAACTAATTGCTCAAATGTGGCCACATATATTTATATTTTGTTACCGCTTCAATTCATGAACTCTATCTTTCTTGATAAAAGTATATCACCCACACACACACACACAAACAAACAAAAAAATTTATAACACTTCCCCTTATCACACCATGCTTCAATTATGAGATAGTTTCCTTAGTGGTTTTCACAATTTCTTTTTCTTGGCATTCTTTTATTCATTTTATCATTTTATACTTTACACAAACAAACAAACAATTACATACTAACATCAACTACACCTTCACAATCTTCATTTAATAATAATAGTAAATTATCACATAATTAATATATAATATAATGCAGCTTATTGCAATCACCTCTATCCTTTATATTCTTTCAACTCTTTTGTATGAATTTAAAATCATTAATACTCTCTCTCTCTCTCTCTCTCTCTCTCTCTCTCTCAAAAGTTGGCTCATGTGCGAACCATTTTTCTGTACAAACGTGGGAACATTTTTCAACCGTTGGATCTAAAATATCCGACGGTTGAAAACACATACCCCTGATTCTTTATGTCGTTCTCCATCCCGCTCCCCTGTCTGCCTTTATCCCGCACCCGACCCCCCTTCTCGTCTCCCGTCTCCCTCTGTCCATCGCACCTCCCATCTCCATCTCTCCATCTCCCTCTCTCTATCGCCATTTCTGTCCCTGTTTAGTTCGACCACACCTCACCTTCTTCATTCTTAACCTTCCTCTACCCTTATTGACTTCAACCGCCACATAGCGGATGCGGACAAGCACAGCGGCAGCGCGACCTGAGTAGGAGCTCCACCGTTGCTGCAGCTAGAACAACCAACGCAGCAGTCCAGCATAACCTCTGCGACCGACTGCCACCTCAGTGCACACCGTCGGTATAATTCCGACCTCTCTCCTCCAATGCGTAAGTTTGTTTGCTTGATTTGGCTTTTCTTGTGTGGTTGTTCATTTTTAATTTGATTTTTGTGCTGATTGTTCTGGTATTACCGACTAATTTTGTTAATTTTGGATTTAATTTCTATGCTGATTTGTTTGGTATCTCGAAGAGATTGTTGTCAATTTATTGTATAATTTGCACAGTATATGCTGGTATGGTGATGTATTACCGATTTATGTCTGAGTATTTGTTTCTTGTTCGATAATCTCCATTATCAGCAACATCTAGCATTAGCTTGTTTTTTTTGGCCAGTGATTTGTTCTTTATTTATTATTTTCTGTTGGTGTTTGACATTTATTTTTTCTGTTGTTTGGAACAAAAATTCATCGAGCAAACCAAGTCATTATCATACGTGAACACGTAACAGGACTCCTAGTTTTGTGCGGCTTGTCGGAATCATTCTCGTTAGCTACAAATGAAACCTACAGTTCCGGTGCCCATCCTTTATTCATTCCTATACTTTGCTGGGCGTAAGAGTCGGTCGGCAATGGATACGAGCACAGAGTTCCGGAGAGTTCGTCGTGAACTAGTTTGGTGCTCCAAAGAAGCCTACTTTTTAGTGTGGATTATGAACTTTTAGTATGGATTGCTTGTTGCTTATAATTTTTGTAGGAAGTTTGAAGTGGTTATAAGCTACATAATTAATTTTTAATGTTTAAGGCATATGAATCGTAAACCGAATCATATCGGGCTGTAGATTGTTGTTTTCGTTTGGATCGTTTAAATATAGTTGGGTCTAACATGATTTACTGATTTATCTTTGGGCCGGTATTATTATATGGCTAATGTTGTAGCTTATTTCTTTTGTTTGTTGGCCCGGATTTAGGAATTGCATGCAGTTACGTGACTCCTCTGCAAGGAATTGGTTCTTATGCAAAGACAGTTCACCAACAAGGTTGTGCACAAGAAGGTTTAGGGTTTAGGGTTTAGGGTTTGGGGTTTATGGTTTAGGGTTTGGGGTTTATGGTTTAGAGGGTTTAGGGTTTACATGGTTTAGGGTTTGGGGTTTAGGTTTTAGGGTTTAGGGTTTACGTTTTAGACGGTTTAGGGTTTGGGGTTTAGGGTTTATGGTTTAGGGTTTAGAGGGTTTAGGGTTTATGGGGTTTAGGGTTTAGAGGGTAGAGGGTTTAGGGTTTAGGGTTTAGAGGGTAGAGGGTTTAGGGTTTAGGGTTTAGGGTTTAGGATTTAGAGGGCTTAGAGGGTTTAGGGTTTAGGGTTTGTATAATTTATAGTTTTAGAGGTTTGGATATAGGTTTGGATTAGTTTTTTGGTTTGGTATTAATAAAATCTTGAATGTGA
Source organism: Tamarix chinensis (assembly GCA_030549775.1). Classification (NCBI taxonomy): domain Eukaryota; kingdom Viridiplantae; phylum Streptophyta; class Magnoliopsida; order Caryophyllales; family Tamaricaceae; genus Tamarix; species Tamarix chinensis. The sequence goes on from CM060178.1 coordinate 83,193,864, forward strand.
TTAAAATTTGATCCAATGGATGAGATTGGTTCTTATGTTTGTGTATTAATAATAGTTTGTATGTGAACATCACCCTATATATATATATATATATATATGTATGTATGTATGTATGTATGTATATAGGCATGGGTTTTGGTCAAGAAAAAAATTTAGAGCAAAAGAAGCAAATATCATTGCTCTAATCGAAGTGCATATCTTCACATTTTGTTGTCGCTTCAATACATGAACTATATGGTGACAAAAAAAAATATAGAACAAAAGAAGTGCAAATCATTTCTCCAACTCGGGTACATATCTTCACATTTTATTGCCACTTCAATTCATGAACTCTATGATGCTCCATCGGATATTGTGGACTTAGGGCAAAAAGTGCATATGAGGAAAAAAAATCATTATCCATGTATATGTATGCATGCATGTATGTATGTATAAAAGAATTTCAATATTTTCTTTTATGATGTCAGGCTTCATTTACAAGATATCCCTAATGGTTTTAAATCCCCTTAATATTATTTTTATATATTTCAGTAGCTAAGACTTCCCACAAACAAACTAACCTATAACATATTAACATCAATAACATCTTCGACTAAAAATGATAGTATTTACAATCTTCATTTAATAACACTATTCAATTATCACACAAATAATATATACTAGATGTTGTTACTGCTTCAATTCATAAACACTATGTTATCCCATCATATGTTATAGGCTTAGGGCGCAAAAAAACCAACAAAAAAGAATGCAGTCATGGAGCACAAAAAGAAAAGACAACTAATGCTTTTACAAGGGCATGTGCATTACAAACAATCCCAAAACTAGTTTGCATTAATACACATTAAATGGAGATAATTTTTTAAGAACTACATCCTCTATGTAAAAAAAAATCATTTTCATAATTTGTACACACTATAAAAGTTAATAAAATTAATGTTAAAAATTCAGTTATTCCTTTCATTAAATAATATCACGGCATTTAATGTATAGATAATGATAGAAAAATTTAGGGTAAAATTAAAACATGATGTTACTTACACACCATTTATTGTTAAGTTCACACCCTTTAAAATAGGTGTTCTATATCTCTAACAAATTTACCCCTCCCAATTCACATGCCTCCACCTCTTTATTCTCTCTTTTATCTATTTTCCTCCTTCAACTAACCCTTCATTCTTCAATGTTCAAAATGTAACATCTCTCTCAATCTTCAACTCTAAATAATAATCATGAAAGAGGGAGGTGATTTTTATTTAAGTAAAGAGGGGCTTGAAAATATTATGGTATATTATTTTTGTAACACCCCTAATTTTCACAAATATAAATTTTATTTTGAATTGTTTCCTGAAGGAAAATTACAAAAGCAATCCTATGAAATGGAGTGTTGCCATCACATCGAATATTGGATAGATGTCTTAATGTTAATCCTATATTAGATACAAGGTTGAATATCCAGCTAAACAAACATAATGAAAAATAGAGGGTGCAAGATAAATTGCTTAAAAGATTAGAAATTCAAGGTTTACAGCCCAAGGCCATATAAGCCTAAAACTAGTATGTAACTACATTACAAGGAAACATTAGCTAAAGGAAAAAATAAAAGGGAATACACCTCAATCACTCAAAGATCATCAAAAGGAAACACATTTGGAAATATCTATCCTCGAATACCCCAAGTTTCCTTAAAGAAGATGTTAGATCACTCACTTGTCATACTTAGACTTCTTGCTTGTGGAATTGGGCATACATATGAAGAAAACCATTCTTCTACTATTATGTAGATCGTGATACATGTAATGCCCACAATTTTAAGTAAATAAGATAATAAATTCTAAGCAAACTAATCTTCTACTATTTTGTAGATCATCAGTATGCGCTCATTTTGTATCTTTATTGTGGCTATTTTACCCTTATATGTATCTTGTTTGATCCACAATTCTAATTAAATAAGATAATAAATTTTGAATGTACAATTAATTTCTTGGAACTTGCTGGGAATGACTATTCATCATGCATAGAACACGATATATATACATCCTGTAAAAACTCTCTTTTACAGAGTATGATGGTGGTTGTACTGACCTATGCTAACATTGATGCAAAACCATTGGAAAATTGAGTCAAAAAATCATTTGGCGCTGATGTTGCTGGTCTGGAAGTAAATGGTATGCCACGACCATATTTATACATAAGCTTTCTTATATTATATAATATACCTTTAACTGTCTTCTTAATTGTTGATGTTGCCGCTGATGTGATTGATGCTTGAACTCCGTATATTTTGTAAATTCTTACTAGGAATGGTAATAGGTTTCGGATCCGATCCAGATCTGTCAGGTCCATTCTATTTTTAACAAGTCTAGGTCCATAAATTTTAGATCTGATGGGTCTGGGTTAGGTCTAGATCTATATATACCTTAATAGATCTGGGTTTGGATCTAATAGTTTTAGATTCAAATCCGATTCAGACCCGATCCATCAGACCCGTTTAATATATATATGTGTGTGTGTATATATATACATATTAATATTATATTTGTTATTATTGTCGTAATCTTATTTGAGCTCATTATTTATTTATTTTAATTTTATTTTTGTATATGTACTTTATAAGCAACGTGTACAATATTATATTCTAAAAGTATTAAAATACTATTTAAAAAGTTACCATAACTATTTTAATATATTTATTTTTTCATTTAGAGAATTTTTTTAACAAAAAAATACATATTAAGTTATATAAAACATAAATATATTTGTATTTTTATAGATTATTATTATATTTTTCAAAAATAGCCGGACCTATTGATGATCTATTTAGGAAGCATTTACTCGATGGATCTAGATCAAAACCTTTAAAACCCATCGAATCTGAGTCGAGTTTAAATTTAAATAATACAAATAGATCTTAATCTCATTTTAATCCAAACTTGATCTATTGTGGTCCCTAATTCTTACTCCTCCTATGGTACTTCATAAAGTGGAATATTTCAAATCTCTTTTGCAAGTATTACCTTGAGTCCACAATTCTAAGCCAACAAATCTAAAATTGTTCTATCATGCTACGAGTAGCAAAATACACGGTACTTTAACTGACATGGCAGACTGTGTTCCTCCAGTTCTTCATGTGATACGCAATGATGCACGGAAACGGAGACAGAATGAAACGTGGAAATATCATTTTTAAAAATTTAGGAAATAGGGACGGCATGAAACGTTAAAAAAATTATAGATATATTTTAAAAAAATAGATTAAATTTATTAAAATTTAGAGAGAAAAATAAAAAAAAAAATAAAATGAATTTTTATATTTGTTAATTTTAATTATTAATAATATTTTTTTAATAAAAACTTAATTAAATAATATATTTTTAATAAAAATATTATTAAATAATTTTAATATAAATTTTAATTCGAAGAAGTTTCGGAAAACGTTTCCGGGACGGGAAATTTCCGTGCATCACATGTGATACGTATGGTTGAAAAATTAATGTACATCTTTTGTTAAATAATAATAATAATAATACTCATGAGAGGAGAGATTCATCTTTCGGGAAGTACCTATTTATTAGCCGCAGAGCATAAGAAAGATGTCGGTACAAGTCCCATGCGTAGAGGTAGTGGTTGAATGTGAATAATACTATAACCCAAATTTCAAAATCAAATCAAAATCTAAATTTATCTAAAAATATGTATGTTAGTGTATTAATTTAATTTTTTTATTAATAATTAGATAATATAAACTAAAAGTAATATTAAATGACACAAAATTATGGCACAAATAAGTATAAAAAAATAATATTATAATAATAACAATAGTGATGGTGATGCTAACAATAAAGTTATAATATTATTTTTTTTGTAAAAAAAAATTTTGATATTTTTTTATAGTTGGTATTAGTTAATTATCAATAAAAATGAATTTAATGTATTAATATGTATTATTTTTAGATAAATTTAATTTTTAGTTTGATTTTTAATCTGAATTAATTGCATTACTATATGAATTTTGACCGAAGAAATGTACAATGAGGAAGCATGTTTCAACCCAGCTCAACTCTTGTTTGTATTCTCTAACCCGTATCCCAAGGAGGTTTATACGTATTAGGTTTGTCCTTTGGCTTATTCATAAGAAGAAGAAAAAAGAGCTAATGTATTCACTAGATAATTTGAACTTGAAAAATTAAATTTTAAATAATCTGAATTAATCTAAATTCGATCCAAATTTACTTAATCCAATAATTATCTATATCTAAAATAATACAAATCAAAATAATACAATCTTAAAAGAAAAAATCCAAACCCAACTAATACCTAGACATAAATCCAATAATACTTCGACTCAAATTTACCTAACCAAAATTATCTTATTTGAACCCAACATATACACAGACATAATTTTAAACTTGATTTAAAGTAAAGTTAAATTTGATTCATAAAAGTAATATTTCATCTCATATAAATAGCTACATAAATATAAATAATTAACTTATTAATAAAATTTTATGTAAACAAAAATATGCAATCTTTGTAACAACAAAAGAAACAAAATTAGTAAAACTATATTATCCTCATTTTATTTAGATATTATATTAGCATCAATCATATTAGATCATAGAAATTTATATTATTATTATTATTATTATTATTATTATTATTATTATAAACATAAAAATTATAATTGTAAATATATTTATTATTATTATATATATTATTATAACAATAGTAAAATTTATATTTATATTTCTACTTATAATAATGATTATTATATTTCTAAAGATGATAATAATAACAATAACGATGATGATGATGATGATGATGATGATGATGATGATGATGATGATGATGATGATGATGATGATAATGAATGATGTTGATAATAATAATAATAATAATAATAATAATAATTAACATGAAAAATTATAATTATTATAACAATAATTATATTTATGTATATAATAACATATATAATTGTATGCATAACAATAACTTTAATAATAATACTAATATTGATTATAATATATTATTATTATTATTACATATTTTATGATAAAATTTTTTATATCATTACATATATTATGATAAAAATTACTATGATAATCATAATAATAATATCACATAATTTAATTTATTAATTATATTAAATTGATAACAATCAATGTCAATACAAGTTATAAATTGATTTAACTTGGCTCCAGCCCTATACATCCCAAAATTTGTAGAACCAAATCTACCCAACCTAAACCCAATATGATAAGGAGTATGTAGACCCAAATCAAACCTAAATCCAAAGAAATTCAATGGGTTAGACTTGTACCTGACCTGATATTCTTTTGACACGAAATGACCTAACTTAATATAGATTCGACCCGAATTACCATTACCCAAATTAAACTCTAACCCAAAAGACACCCGAATCGATTACATAACAAGCCGATTTTAACTTGGCCCAACCCAACCAGTATGTTTAAGATTTTATAAAGAGAAGTTGTAAGAAAAAATGATTGATTAGATTAGACTTTAGTTATTGGTTAAGAATAGAAAATACAATGGTAAATATCATATTATTACTTTGTATTTCTAATTGGTTGGAATAGTAATATAAAGAGGAAGAAATATATGTTATTTTATACATTTCCTCACTTGCTAGAATTAGAGTAATGGTGTGAAAAAAAATGAGGGTGTATTTTGAAAATAAAAACAACAAACAATTCCAAAAAGTATTTGAAATGAAATTAATTAATTAATTTTAATTGCCCAATTGAAGGGGTGAATGCTACATCTTAGTAGTGTTATTTTAACCATTAAATTAGCCTTCCCCTTCACTATTTTCTTTCAAAACTTTTTAGTCCTTGGTTCTACAAAAATTAAGACTTTTATTTGAACTTTTTGTATCTTAGCGTGTATGTCATATATATATATATTCTTCATATTTCTACATTTTTCCAATTCCTTTAGACACAAATTCATAAAAAGACTATAAAGAGAAAAAAAATGAGATGGAACAAAATTATCAATAATTAGGTCTTTGATTTTCATCATAAAAATACAAGGTTAAGTTGGTTTTAACTATATGGATTCTCTATGGGAGAGTTTGAAATTCAAGAAATAGTGAATGATCTTATATATGAAAGGGAAAAAACACATTTTATCTCATTTTCATAAGACCCAATAATCAATAGAATCGTAAGTTTTACTTCTTAATTTTAAAATAATATATCATAACCAAAGTTTCTAGGATTTTACCATTTTCTTCACAAACTTTGTCCTATTTTTTAGATTATCTTTTTTCCTAAAAAATCCACTTATTTATACATATAAGTATTTAAGGCTCGACTTAATGAGTCATTTAATTTCATTATTTTCCTTCATTATGTCAATAATTTGTTACTATAGAGTATTTTCCTTAGTGATTTCACAATTTTCATTTCTTTGATGTTTTTTTAATCATTTAAGACTTTTTACAAACAAACTAATTAGTTAAAGATTAATATCAATTGCATTTTTGACTAAAAATGACAATATTCACAATCTTCATTTAACAACAATATTTAATTGTCACACAATTAATAAATTAGAATGTAATTGACTACAATCACATATAACATTTATATTCTTTCGAGTTTATTTTCTACATTTAAAATCATTAATACTCTCCAAATATAAACATAGAGAGAGAGGGAGTTTGATAAAAAAGAAAGGTTTGATCAGAATAAATGTAACTAATTGCTCCAATGTAGTTACATATCTTCACATTTTGGTACCGCTTCAATTCATGGACTCTATTTTTTTTTTTTGATAAAAATATATCTACACACACACACATATATGTAGTAAAGGATTTGATCATTTCCCTTTATCACATCAAGCTTCAATTATGAGATAGGTTCCTTAGTGGTTTTCACAATTTCTTTTTCCTAGTATTCTTTTATTCATTTTAGCATTTTAGACTCTACTCTAACATACTAATCAATTACATAGTAACATCAACTACACCTTCACCATCTTCTTTTAATAACAATATTAAATTATCACAAAATTAATATATAAGCAAATGAAGTGTATTGCAATCACCTCTATCCTTCATATTCTTTCAACTCTTTTTTATGCATTTAAAATCATTAGTAATCTCCAAATATATATATATAAGCATGGGTTTTGGTCAAGAAAAAAATTCAGAATAGAAGAAGCAAATAGCATTGCTCTAGTTGAAGTGCATATCTTCACATTTTGTTATCACTTCAATAAATGAACTATGTAGTTGTAAAAAAAAAATTAGAACAAAAGAAATGCAAATCATTGCTCCGACCCATGTACATATCTTCACATTTTATTGCTACTTCAATTCGTGAACTCTATGATGCTCCATTGAATATCATGGACTTAGGGCAAAAAGTGCATATAAGAAAAAAAAAATTATCCACATATATGTATGTATGTATGTATAAAAGGATTTCATCATTTTCTTTTATGATGTCAACCTTCATTTACAAGATATCCCTAATGGTTTTCACAATTTCCCCCTAATATTATTTGTGTACATTTAAATAGTTATGACTTCACACAAATAAACTAATCTATAATATATTAACATCAATAGCATATTTGCCTAACAATTGACAATATTTACAATCTTCATTTAATAATAGCATTCAATTGAAAAATAAATAATATATATTAGAATGTAACTTATTGCAATCACCTCTATCCTTTATTAACTTTCAATTTTTTTTTCCTTTCACATTTAAAATCATTAATGCTCTCCAAAGATATATCCATAATGGTTTTGGTAAGGGAAAAATTTCAAAACAAATGAAATGTAGATCATTGCTCCAGTCCAAGTACATATCTTCACATGTTGTTATTGATTCAATTCATAAACACTATGCTATCCCATCATATATTATAGGCTTTGAGCGCAAAAGACCAACAAAAAACAATAATCATGAAGCACAAAAAGAAAAGACAACTAATGCTTTTATAAGGGCATGTGCATTACAAATAATCCCAAAACTAGTTTGCATTAATACACATTAAATAGAGATAATTTTTTAAGAACTACATCCTCTATGTAAAAAAAATCATTTTCATAATTTGTACACACTATAAAAGTTAATAAAATAAATGTTAAAAATTCAGTTATCCCTTTCATTAAATAATATCACAGTATTTAATGTATAGATAATGATAGAAAAAATTAGGGTAAAAGTAAAACATGATGTTACTTACCCACCATTTATTGCTAAGTTCACACCTTTTAAAATTTGTGTTCTATATCTCTAAAAACTTCCCCCCTTCCAATTCACATGCCTCCACCTCTTTATTCTTTCTTTTGTCTATCTTCCTCCTTCAATTAACCCTTCATTCCTCAATGTTCAATATGTAACATCTCTCTCAATCTTCAAATCTAAATAATAATCATGAAAGAGGGAGGTGATTTGTATTTAAGTAAAGAGGGGCTTGAAGATATTATGCTATATTGTTTTTGTAACACCCCTAACTTTCTCAAATAAAATTTTTGTTTTGGACTGTTTACGAATGGAAAATTACAAAAGTAATTATGTGAAATGGAGTGTTACCATCACATCAAACATTGGATAGATTTCTTAATGCTAATCCCATATTAGATACAAGGTTGAGTATCCAGCTAAACAAACACAATGAAAAAATAGATGGTGCAAGATAAATCACTTAAAAGATTAAAAACTCACAGTTTGCAACCCAAGGCCATGTAAGCCTCAAAATGGTATGTAATTACACTAGAAGGATACATTATCTAAAGGAAACAATAAAAGGGAATACACTTCAATCACCAAGGATCATAAAAAGGAAACACTTCTGGAAATATCTATGCTCGGATAACCCAAATATCCTTGAAGAAGATGTTAGATTACTCACTTGTCATACTTGGAACCTACATATGACTTCTTACTCATGGGATTGAGTAGGGGATTGCAAACTAATTTTCTAATATTATGTAGATCATGATACATGTAATGCCCACATAACATACTCATGCTATAATATACCGTACATACTTCCACATGTGGTCATGCTTGAACATACTTAGATCTAAAGAATCATGATTGGTCATAATTTTATAGATATTTAGTAACATACATGTTATAGCATACTTGGACATACATTTCATACTTATGTGGAAACATGGATCACTTAGATTATCCTTACAATAGTGCATAGAGTGTATTCCATAGAGTAATGAGCATATCGATTCACATACAACACTTCAACCACAATTTTATTTTGGTAGGAGGATCATGATTGCACATAATATAGACCATGCAATAATTCATGGAAACATGGGAGAACAAGAGAATCATATGAATATGGAGAACTTAGGGTTAAGTAAATGATAACACGTCATGTGTGTGTGTGTGTGTGTAATGGATATACCACATTATGCATCTTAGTAAACACTTCCATGATGGAACATTAAAGGAAAGTAAATAAGGTCACATAATAAACTTAGAACCAACATGTTATCAACTTTCGTTAAGTGATCATAAGAATCCCTTATACAAAGTTCTTAAGTAATAGTCTAGACTATGCATTCGTTCATAACTTAAATCAAACATTAGATCTTGAATACTTATGAGAGAAATCAAATTATCACATAAATGAAATATAACCATTTCAAGATCGATCATAAAAATAATGCAAAGCTAATTTAATACACATCTTGGGCTCATTGTGGATTTTATCTTTCATTAGGTGATCCCAGAGTTTCCCTTATACAAATTTCTTGAGCAATGGGAAAGATTATCCCCCATGGTCTCTCAATAACCATGGAAGGGACCCCACATAATTGAATATACATAGATTCCAATTGAAGCAAAGAAAACTAGATGGTATAAGTCCAACCAAAGCTAAATAATTTCTTATGGTAACAACATCCTTTAGTATCGATACCCCCTAGTACTTCATCAGTGACTAGAGTAAGAAAGGCACTAGGATCAACTAATATCCCACCCGAAGGTACCCAAAGGAAAGGATAATAAATACAACCAAAAATATACTAACCCCTGGTAGTTAATTGAAGATCATATAATCTAAATCCATCATAATGCTTGTTCCACTTTAAGCATCTTATTTGATCAAGATTTCATATCCCACCAAGGTACACATAACATATCATGTCTTTTGAGTTAGAATATACCCATATAAGGTCCTCACATACCCATTATTCCCATTAAGGATATCCTAAAGTGATAACTCTATTACTTAGTCATTTATCCAAAAAAAAGGTAAATACAAGATTAATACAAGTTATAGATGGCTAAGACACCATTGATTTCCATTTATTTATCTTCATTCATAATTTAAGTCTAGGTCAAGGGCTTATAATAAGGTTAAATTCATAATTCCATTCATTAACCATATTATTTCCATTCGTTAAAGAACATTGAAGTCAATCCCTAAGGCCAAAGATAAAGGTCCAACTAAAGTTCAACTTGAGGCCAACCTTAATTCATATTGTTCATCTAACTATTTAAATAGCCCAATGAAGGTTATTGTTCTTACTTAAGGTTAAATTAGGATCAATTTAATTCCATCACACACACACACATATATATATGTTGTTTTCTTCTAATTATACTAAGTTATCTAATGTATGAGGTTTCATATGTCAATGCTAAGGTGTACATCATTAGAATTCCATTTACCACTAATAATATAGGTATTAGTAGTAGGAAAAAATATTTATTTTATCCATCTACTCATCTAATTATTTCATGGTAAAGAGAAAGACGAAAATGCTAGGTTAAGGTCAAACTTGGTCAACCTAGGATCAATTTTTTTTACTAACTTTAATCCATCATTAAAACTCAATTAATATAGGTCAACTTATAAATACTAGCATCATAGGTCACCATCCAAGTATAAGAAAGCTCAGGATTTCATATTAAAGGAAAAATAATTAAGAAATAAGTTTTAGAGAAGGCTAATTGATGGGTACTAAGGACCAATCAATTGGTTATGCAACAAGTCAATTGGTTACATTGACCAATTGATTGCTCTAAGCACTTCCAAATATTCACAGTGGGCATGAAGCAGTTGATTGGTTAACACAACTGATTGAGTATTCTAGGAACCAATCACTCGGTTTGGTCAAACTTGTCTATGGGTAAAACTCGCAATTAAGACTATTGAGGTCATAAGCTAACCGGTTGATTGGTCAACCCAACCAATTGAGTCTTAATGAAACCAGTCAATTGATTTGGGGTAAACTGTTTGTAACACCTTAACATTTTATAATCCTTATTTTTGGAACATTTACCCTTTTATCCAAAACTTAACCCTTAAATCTTAGCTTAATTATTTTTTTTTAACCTTTAACCCTCAAACCCAGATAAATTCTTAAATAAATTTACACTAGTTATTTTATTTTATTTTTATTTATTTAAATGTACCCTAAACTAATAAATTTTACCCCAGTTAATTTTTTATAATCTGATACCCTAAATGTAGATAAATTAATTTCACCCTAATCCTAAATATAAACCTAATTCTAATTCCAACCTTAGATTTATTTTCTTTTCCTTTTTCAAATTTAATAGGATTTAATAATAGTATTTTATCATATCAACTATTTCATGTAAGTAATATAAGGTATGTAGACGTACTTTTAAATTGCTATTAAGTTGGTCTCTTTCATGTGATTAAAAGATGACTCAAAAACTATTATTTATTTCAATCTAGTCTAGTGGTGGACTTCAAATTCCCTAACACATTCATCATATTTGAAATCACCCATATATATTTTGTTATTTTCTTTTATTTATTTTTCATATTTTCTATTTTAGACCCCCATAATTTTATTTTTTCTTATTATTTATTTTTATGTTATTTAGAGACTTTTATTTTATTATTTGTGTGCTAGCAAGATTTAGCTAAGCTATTTCAATCCCTAACTAAAATGACACTCTTATTTATCAATACTATAATTGACAATAAGATATTTTAAATTGCATGTTGCCTATGACTACACCAAATAACCACCGCTATACCATTAAAACATAAGAAAGAAGCAATAATACAATTATCAACTAATATACTAAATCAAAATAGTGCTTGAAGACAAATATCAAACCAACATGCTAAAATTAAGTAGTACACAGAGGCAACTACCAAACCAACAAACCAAAACCAAGCAGTATACAAAGGCAACTATCAAATCAGCAAACAAAAACCAAGTAGTGTGTAAAGGAAACTACCCAGTTAGCAAACCAATACCAAGTAGTGCATGGAGGCAACTACCAAACTAGTAATATGAAACTAAGTAGTGCATGGAGGTAACTACCAAACCAATAAGCCAAAAAAAAAAACTAAACTTAAATCTTTATACAATAGTTTCTTCCATTATATAACCTGGAGACATATAAAGAACATTGGTCATATTGACACAATAAGACAACACAATATCTTCCTGATTTCTAACCAAAGATGTAAAAGTAATATAGTTGCATTGATGAAACAAGGTAACACTATATCCTCTCATCCTATGTTACCTAATCCTTAAGTATAAATACCTTCTATAGGGCTTGAACGTCACCTATAGAGTAAATTGAGGCATTGGCTGAAATGCCGTGGTATTTGATGAAACCAATAAACCAAATAAATGGCTCCTAACTTGTTTCTAAGGTAGCTAACCCTAAAGATAAACTATTTCCAAATCTTCTGGTCTTTAATTTTATATATTAATATCTTAATCAGGTGATAATAAAATATGACATAATGCACAACAATTCTAATTTCATAAATAACCATTTTTCCTTTATTTTCAATTATTCATGTCAAATCTAAGGTTAATGATTCATGCCAAAATTAAAGTTAATACTAAGGTCATCCTAGGTCAATTATTCACAATTTAAGCCATAATAAGTCATAAATGACCAAAACGCCATTTACATGTTATTTACTCAACAACTTCTTATTTTAGTACCAATTGTTATTAGAATTAAGTGAAATTCATGGTATGACTAAATAATATTAAAATAGGCACTTTTATTTAAAAAAAATTACAAGTCTAGAAACTTTTACAAGTGGAAAAATTATTTTTTTCTCTTAAAACACAATCAAACCCATTTAACACTTAAAACCCTAATCGTGTATACTTATATTACCACAAACAACCCTGTTTTAGCATGCTATCATACATATATTAAAATGAATAAATTTAACATGATATTTCTAAAAAATACATGGTCATCGTAATACCCTGTATTTTTGAAATCTAATTTTATTAAGTTTAATTATTTTAAAAGTGTTATTTGATGAAAATATTTAATTATTTTAATTTTGACTCATTTTATGGATTTATCAATGATTTCGACATTATATTTGAATTTATTTAATCGTTGTCATTGTGGATCATTCTAGATAAATTCATTCACGACTATGATTGTATTATATTCATTTTATTTCAATTTTTAGTTAAGAATATATATTTTCTTTTTTTCTTGTATTTTAATTTCTAATATTTTAGATTCGTTTTCGATTATAACTTTGTCATATGATTATGAATTTATTTTGGAGTTATATTTCGTTAATAAAATATATTATTTAAGTTATAAAATGTCCGTTTAAAATAGTTAAATTTATTTTAATGATTTTATCCATAGAAAATATTTTTAACTTTGACTTTATTCATTTCCGATGAAGCTTATATATGGATTTCTTTTTGAAATAAATTTTTTTCCATTTTACTCATTTTTGTTGGGGAAGACCAATTTAAATAATTATTTAAATTAGTCTTGGTTTATTAGAATTTGACTTAAATATTTTCTTATGTGCTTTTAAATAATTTTTCAAGATCTTATAATTTATTTTTGTAAATAATATAGATATTTGCGTTCGTTGGTAAATTCTTCCAAAAACATTTGTGAAATTCTTTATGTAGCTCTTATATTGATTTTAGGCCTTCAGATCCTTGCGAAATAATTTTTTGTTAGATAAATTTTAGGTTAAATATTCCAATAATATTTTTAGATGTTTAGTATTTCTTGTATATGTGTATTCGCAAAAAGAAGAAGAAGAAGAAGAAGAAGAAGAAGAAGAAGTCCTAACTGGTGCGACCCCCCTCTTCCTTTTTCATTTTCTCTCTTCTTCTCTCCCTCTTTTCTTTTCCCTCTCTCCCCGACATGTCCCTGTTCTTTGCACCCTAAATCCCGACCTACCATCTCCTCTCTACTCCTCCACACTAGCCAACCGCCGACCACCATTGACGTTGCCAGCACCACCACAGGTCTGCAATACAATAGTAGCTGCAACACCCGCGAGTAGCAGCGGCGAGCAGCGTAGGCTTTGCCACCACGTCTGGCCATGGTAAGCTTCTTTGGCTGCAGACGAGTGGTTTTTGACCTCCGGCAAATCTTCCTCGACCTTCACCTGTCCTGATTTGCAAATTTTGTTTGGCATAAATTTTTGAAAACCCTAATCCTTACTTTGATTAATTGAGTATGAGTTAGCTTATGATAAGCTAAATTGATTGTTTGATTATGTATATATATGGTGTAAGATAGATTTGGATAGATTAATTGTACGGTTTATGTTGCAATTTTGGAAAATTAGATTTTAAGCCAGATTATGCCCCAAGTTTTTGGATTCACACGATTAAGCTATTTTGGGTAAATAGATTTTATGTTACGCTGTTAAATGTATCTAATTTTATGTCACAACCCTCAATTTGAGAAATTTATGTTAATTAATCGGAATTGACTTTCTAGGTCAAAATCCATGTGTGATGAAATTGAATTGTTTCAATCAATTGATTTTATAGTATCTTTTGAAATGTATTTAGTTTTATATCAGAAATGCTGGTTTGGAAAAAGTGTGTTATTTATCGGAATTGGATATTTAGGTCAAAACTCTTGCGGGTCTAAATTGGATAGTGTAATTGTTTTTTTATTTAATTGATTATATAAATTACATTAGAATATATTTAATTACAATCTCGAACCGCCAATTTATATATTTTAGTAAAAATTGATCGGATTTGCGTTCCGGACTAAAAAACCCTAATTGTGCTAAATAGAGTATTTCTTTTATTGGTTTTGATCAATTGATTATAAAATATGTTATAAAATATTTCTAATTGCATTTCTAAATATGCAATTTAAATAAATTAATAAAATTTAACTGAGTTGTATTTTTGGGTCTAAAACCCTAGATTTTAAGTGAAATTATGAAATTGGTCATTTTTATAATTGTTTTTCTAAAATTGAATGTATAGAAATAGTTGAAATAATCCTAATTGTATTCTAATACCTTTAATTAGAATTAATTGATTTGAATTATCCGAGTTTGTATCTTGGGCTTTAAAACCCTAATTTCGAAAACTAATTGTCTTGAATTAGCTACTCGGAAGATTATTTCATTGAAATTGATTATCTAGATTTATTTAAAATTAGTTTAATTATCTTAAGCTATCAATTTGAGATAATAAAAGTTAATTAGTCAGTTCGTAGTTCATGCATTAAAAACCCTAATTGTCATAGATGGTTTTATAAAATTAATTGTACTATGCATCTTTTACCTAGTTGATTTCTTACTTTGATTTAAAATCATTTGAATTATGTTTTTATCTTATCGGGTTGGATTGATTCTCTATTAATGGTTGGTTTGTCCTTTGGGTTGTAAAACCTAACCAATAAATCATTTTCGATAAAACAACGTATCCTCTATTATTCTTTTCCCGACTTTCTAAATTAATTTGAAATGCCCCAAGAGATATATGTTTTAGAGATATGCTTGCGATTCCTAGGTTTTAGACACATTTTCCAAGAAAGATTGTTTGTGTCCATTTGTGTTTATTTAATTATAGTAATTGAATTATTGATAGATAAGATAGTTTCTAACCAAGTTTTTGATTTCTATCGGTGATCCAAGAAAATTTTCTCATGGATTGTTGAACTCTTAATAGCTCTCTCTCTTTCTCAATTTTCTTAGCTAGCTTCAGATTTAGGTAAGTCGCTACTTACCTTTATATATGGCGGAATCTAGAATGTATGTTTATTCGGTGTGGAAGGTGATAAGTATACCTATCGATTATTTAATCATGTCAAGCGTATGCTATATTCTGTGTGGTAATTGTATGTATGTATGAATTTATAGCCTCAATGCAAATGCGTGTTAGTATGACGTTTGAATACGGTATGTATTTGAGTATGTGAAGGGTTGAGTATGGATTGAAATTATATGATACCTTATGATGTATCTTTATGTCATGGAATTACTTGGCCTTACTGCCACTTGAATTGGTTCAGCTTTAATGCCACTTGGGTTGGTTAGGCTTTAATGCCACTTGGCTTTTATGCCACTTGAAATTGATATAATAATGAAAATTCATTATGTTGATGAAAGTGAGCTAAGTGCTGTTATGTGGGCCTGATTTATAATTGGTTAAATTCTTGAATAAGATACTAATAATTTAAAATGAAAGATCACTTGTGTTGGGCCAAGGTGTTTATAGGTCTATTCCACCAGACGATAATAGTGACTCAAGTGTGTTGTCCCTGAGATGTGATTCAAACCGTTCCACTAGTTAAGAATAGTGGCTCGGGAGCGTTTTGTCTTGAGAGGTGTTGGATCCGTTCTGCTGGATGATAATAGTGGCTCAGGTGTCCTATCCCAAAGAGGTGCTTCAGTCCATTCCACCATATTAAGAATAGTGGGGCCCTATACTCAACGTGAATAAGAATATATTATGAGTTAAGTAATTAATAAGACACTAATTATTTAAAGTTGAAGATTACGTGAGTTAGGACCAGGTGTAGGGTCCGTTCCACCGAACGATAATAGTAGCTCAGGTATGTTATCCCTGATATGTGATTTAAATCATTCCACTAGTTAAGAATAGTGGCTTAGGAGCGTTTTGCCTTAAGAAGTGTAGGGTCCATTCCACTAGATAATAATAGTGGCTCAGGTGTGTTGTCCCTGAAAGGTACTTCAGACCATTCCACTGGTTTAAGAATAGTGGGGTCCTTAAACTCATCGTAAATAAATAAATTTTGATGTAATAATGATTATTATTGGATTATTGGATTGGTTATACTTAGCATATGATCGTGATTTCTTGGACACTTTTACGCTATGTGATGAATCCATGACCCCATGTTTTATTGTATGTAATATTCGTATAATTGAGCATGAGTTATTATATGAGTAGAATGGCTTATGTATCACATGTATAATTAAGCATGAGTTATTGTATGAGTGGCATAGTGCATTTATCATATGTATAATTAAACATTATCATTGTAAGCTAGAGATTACCATACCTTATGTGTATTATGTTTCCTTCCATGAGTTAGGTAGTCTTGATTTATTCAGTACTGGACCCGTACTGATACTACTCTGGTTAAATGGATCCTATGATGATCCATTAATGGAGGGGAGTAGACCACTTGTGCAGGTTTGAGATAATATATTTTTTTTTGGGTTAAAGGCTTGGCTTGAGAAAGTAGGCAATCTGGAGTTTTAGCAATCGATTTTTGGAAGTTTAAGTGTTGTATTTAAAGTTTCAAGGTTTTTGCAATTGACTTTTATTTTTTCATACTCTGATGAGCTTTTAAAATCTAGGTTTATTTCATAGGCTCCGCCGATTTATTCAATGATGATTTTATTCAGTGAAATTGTTCACTTGTCATCTGCCTGTGGATATCTCCTTGTGGGAGTTTATCCTCATGGCATAGATGTTGGTTGAATTTTTATTAGACAGATTTTTCATAATTTTAGCACGCATGTGATGTGATATTTAGCTAATATACCCTAATTACATATTTGGCATATAAAATTCAAAAGGAAAAGCAAACATAAATCAAATTATACCAAAATTTCTAGATTTACAATTTATCCCATTTAGAAATCAAATAAAATTTTACTTGAGTATTTTGAAAGTTGGAACTTAAAAGTGAACATACCTTAATAGTATTTTATAAGAAAAAAGTGTCTAGCCACAAATTTTCAATTACCACATACCCACCCAAAATAATCTTAAAGGCATAAAATATCCATCAATCATTTATATAATCAATTATTCATAACATAACACACTTTCACATTATTGCATATAGTTAAGGTTAGTTAGGAACAATGTATTACACTATGTCCAGGTTTGTGTTTTGTATTATGTCCTAACAACAAACATACTAGAATTAGTGTTGTAATGGGTTGTGGTTGGTTGAGGGCATTCCTAGGTTTTCATTTAGTGTTATTACCTACAAATAATATATTGGGATCAGTGCTCTACTGGATTATGGTTAGTAGAAGGTATGCCAATGTTTGTAGAACCTATGATCCTTGTATTGTTGCTATGACCTTCATTCATGATGGAGTAGGTGTGATTTTTCTAACATGTTAATATAATTGGATTTTGCTGTCATATATTGAAATAATAATGATACAATTTATTCATAGTTGAGACCTATGAAATTATTCTACTTATTTGTTATCATTCTATGATTTTATGTTAAGTGCATTTATTATGCATGATCTAGGCAATGTCTGAACCTCTTTAATAATCGATGTAGTGGTAATAATATCTCCTATTTTGTAATTACTTTTTCATTATCTTAAAATATAAAAAATAAGTGGAGAATATTTGGGGTGATATAGCCGAGACCTCACTTCTATCTGATTAGCCCTACCCTAAACCAACTCCACTTAGTTTGGCCCCAACTTTCCCTTCACCAACTTATTATGCTCAACCACCTCTTCAACCCAACTTTGTCGAGCCCACCCCATCCCAACCGGACAACACACTGGTCTGCTCCACCTTGACTTGTCTTAAGTCTCATACATCTTTGTACATTAATTAATGAAGTAATTATTGGTTTAGTTGAGACATGCTTTATTCATAAAATTCAATTGATAAACATAGATAGAATTCAATGCATATTTTATGAACTATTAACTTCTGTCCAAAACAAACAAAATGATGAATGAAATGTACCATGTTATCGACAAATGAAGTTTATTTTATGATATATGTTTGCTGGAGTAATTGAACCAGTAATGCATGATTTAGTTCGATCTCTTCATTGCAGCGTCAAGAATTATCTGAGAAGCATTTTCCATGTAGTGGACGAGTCTTTCTCGATCAATGTGACCCTCTTCAGTTGCTAGTGAAATCCTTATTGTTTGCATGTAGCTCAACACTGCCACAACAAGACTCTGCAATCCCCCAATAATTACCCCACTTGGAAAAATTGATGTAAATAATGATAATAATAATAATAATAATACTTGTATTAGTGCAAGAAAATCTATGCTATTTTTTTTACCATACCAACCATTTCCACTAGTTCATGAGCACTCTCCAAATTCTGTCACAATTACCAATTTGACAAACTTAAGGGGAATGGTGATAATCCCCCAACTTATAGAATTTGTATATCTGCATAGATTATGCCACTTAGGAGTATATATATATATACACCTTTTGATGAGTACATGATTTTTTTTTATTTAAAAAATTGAACCATTTGATCAAAGATGAAAGTCGAGATTAAAACTGATTCTACAATTGAAGAAACTGTACAACTAACACAAATATTTGAAAAATAGCAGCATTTGAATGAAAGAAGAAAGAAGTAGTGATGCTTTTGTAAACATTGTTATTTATATTCCAAATAATAAAGAAACTATCATTAGTATGTAGAGAAAACCACTGCATGTAGTTTATAAAATTATAGTATTTAAATGTTAGGAAAAAATGCAGCTATATTCTTTAAATATTATGCATTGTCATTTAAGGTCAAGAAACTATCTTCAGTAGGTTAAAAAACTATGATTAGTGAGTAAATAAAACAGCTATAAGTAACTTACTAGATATGTTTTTATATATATAAGCATATTGGGTAATTGAAATGGAATTTATACCTCATTTTTCTGGGTCTATATATGATGTTTAAATTTTATTTTAGTTATGCAATATGCTCATATATGTGACAATATAATAAAAATTAAAAATCACCTATATGGGCTTGAGCGGAGCTTTCTTCTTTTAAGGTCAGCCCTGAATATAGCAATACTAGAATTGTGTCTAGGATCTCTAAGTAATATAAACCCCAAATTTATATATATATATATATGAGGACATCTGATATAAAAATAAAAATTTAAGTTAGTATAATTAATTAAATAATAAGAATAAAAAAACTTTATTAAAATAAGTTACTGGTTCCATTTTCTATCTAAACAAAAATTTTATAGGTCCTGTCTTCTCTCTTGGCCTATCCAGTCACAGGGTGAACTAGCAGGCCTTACGTAAAGATAGAAAACAATGGCTCACCATGACGCTTGTCGCAAGTCCATTGCCTTCTCTTATAAATTAATGCTGAATTATCAGGGAAAAAGAAAAGAAGAGGGGAAGAAAACAAAAAGGTTTACCTGGGGTACACCAACTGAGTTGAAGTAGAAGCCTTTCACTGGAATATTAGCCAAAGCCATTTTCTCCACAGGTCCAATCACATTGGTGATCGTAAAACTTGTGTTGCTCAATTCCTTATGTATATATGCACTTACTGCCTGCCAAAAACAGTAATAAATCCCAATCAAATAGTTAACTACTGTTAGTAAAGTCGGAAAGATATCTTTTGAATATACACCTACACACATACACTGACACAGACATGCATACCTGTGCTCCTCTTAACTTGTGAAGTGTCTCCAGGGCCCAACCAGTGAGATAGACAGCAACAGAGTTTCTCTTTCTTTTCACGATCCTTTGAGCAGCGAAGACAAAATCAAGCGGATTCGCATACCTGACATCACCACCCTCATGACCGGTTGGCAACAGATTTGGTAATGGTACTTGTAGTATAGAAATTTTATTGCCCCATGGCGTGCTCGAGTCCCTTTTTGTCATCTCCGCAATTGATTTATACGATCTAATATCTCTGATGTTCAGAATTACAAGCGCCGTCGTGCGCGTCTTTCTCATCATTCCTTGACTCTTTTCTTGTATGTATAATCGTAATGCTAAGGAGACGATTCCGACAATTACATCATTCACCGTCTGCATACCAAGAATTAAGAATCAATGCTGTACTTGGTCTCTTTATGTTATCCACAGCTTTTTTTTTTAAAATATTGAAACAACAATTCTATGCACCCGACCTTCGCTCGAATCCCTAAACAATCCACCTGCACTACCAGTCCATTGATGCCCTAAAACACACCCACATCAACGTTCAATTTCGATATGCCCTGTGGCTGTGGAGGTGGTAACTACCATAACACCATGCCGCCATAGAATCTAGTACCCATGTAAATATCAAACCTATCCCAAACCTATCCCCATGTAAATATCTATTAAACTGGTAAAAGTTGTAAGTAGATGTTAGCCACCACCCACACCGACGAAGGAGGTGATCAACATCCTCATCATGAATCAAGCAGCGACGGCAAGATCAATCTTTGGTTAAATCAGGTGACCCCCTCTATATGTTAATGGGTAATCTGTCCAAAATTAAGTGCCATAAGAACAATCCGATCCATTTTGAGACTTCTTGGTGCCAGACCAAACTCCAAGTAAAGTTAAAACTACAGTTATTTAAGGATGCGTGAATTTTATAAGCAGAGGAGATCGTGAACTCCCCCAAGGTGTGTTCCTACCGTACCAACTTATCGCCCCTATGCGAATTAAAAGAGCCATTCATGGATGCAACTCAACCCAAAACAACACAAGAAAGATTATCTGCAAATCTACACTATCCAGTATTCATTTTCTACTATATAGTCAACCACCTTGGCTCAAAGCTTGCTTTGCTCTACCTCCGGTGTGCTTAATTTAACCAACAACTTCATATTGGTTTATTGGTCAACTCAAAAGTCAATGGTATGACCGTTTCCAAGACTATATCAATTGTTGTTTAAGTAGAAGAAGACCGCGGTAAATACTTTTGCAAATAAGGGAGGTTCTTTTCCTAGAAAGACAGGCCCCAACCCCAAACAAAATGTCTTATAATACTATATCCATATGACCACACACACTAGCTAGTAGCTAGTAGTGATATGAATTGGGTAGTATAGGCGGACATGGCTGAAGGGATAGATTTAGCCACGATTACTCGACTAGCAAAGGAGAGGCATTTGCTATGCTATAGAGACATTTCCCCTAAATTTTCTTCAAGGATAACCTGTATGAATTAGTTGGAACGCACCCATTCGTGGCATACGCCCCTAATATGTCTTCCTATTTCCGCACTCAAAGCCATACAACTCGCTATAAGGAATATTGCATTTCAGAGTCCTTAATTCCATATTGAGGGAACGACAGATGGTGGATTTATCCTAATTAATAACTGGCACGAATTCATCATATCCATAGTGCTACTAATTGCGTGTAATCGTGCTCATTTGTTGTACTAAAGCTTCAACAAAAAAAAAAAAAAAAAAACATAGGCATCTACAAAAAATGAAAAAAAAAAGAAAAAAACTTGCGATATTTTTTAGATCATAGTTACTTGCTACAGTAGCTCTTCAATCCCCTCATTGGACTGCCTGAAAGATGATCTATAAGATAAGAGACTTTCCATGCAAAGTGCAAACATATATAGGGGCTAAGACGGCCGCCCTGTCATAACCTTGAGACGGTCGAAAGGAGGTATAAGAGATACTACTGCATGCAACCTACATAGTCCCGGATGTAATAACCTACATTATCACCGAAACATAATTTTAGGGAAGGTTAAGTTACTCTAAAGTATCTCGAATGAAGTGCCAGTTGAGTTTCTCACAAGCCTTTGATTGGTTAATTTTTAAAGCCATCAATCTAGTCTGCCCTTTTCCTCCAATGAAAAGAGAACATGAGTTCCTGTACAAGGAAAATGTTGTCCATAGTTCTATCCGGTAGAAAAATAGACTATGCTGGCCTAATGAGTGTCTCCAAAAATAGTAGCAATCGATTCACTAAGACCTTGAAGATAATTTAAAGAGATAAATTAATTAGACTAATGGGGAAAAATTAGCTACTATCTCAGGATTCGCCTTTTCAAGAATTAGCTTAACCAAAGTTGCAAAGCTGTACGAACCCAAGTGCACACACTTTGCTTAAAGTTCCCTGATTGTGCTGATATAAAATAGGTGGTAGTCCATCAACCCTAGGAGCTTTAAAATGGCCCATTTGAAATACAACTCTGCGTATCTCAACCTCCTCTACTGTATTAAATAAGCCTAGATACATGGTATCCTTTAGCATTGGGAAATAAGGCACGCTGAAGTTTCTTGGATAAACATTGACCACATGCTAGCTAGAACAAATTTTATTAATGCTCTTTCACAAGTTCCAAATAAGCATCATCCATGTGACCCACTCCCCACTAGTTAATGTGAGGTCTTTTTGTCTATTCCTTCCTCATTGAACAATGGTAGAGAAACAAAAACCAAATCAAATGCTCTATTCACCTTGGATGAATAACTTCCCTCAAATTCTCTACCACCAATGCAATTCCTCTTATGTTACAATATCAGAATAATATTTGGGTAATAATTCCTCCAATTTTATGGTGTCCTTTATAGCCCCTATTTTTTTATTATTAAAAATACCCAAGATGAATATCAGAACAGCAAAAAAAAAATACTAAGTGGATAACAAACTTCTCTCATACTTGAACACCCATACAACAATCCCTCTGCATAATAAATACTATGCAACCTATTCTAACAAGGGAGGTACTAGGTGTTTTACAAATTTTCACACAAGATGAACAACAAACTAAGGTAGTTGCTTGAAGAAAAAATCCTAATTCATTAATCCTTAGAATAGTGCTTGGACATGATGGACTACATCATCAATTCTGTAGTCAAAATCCTCTTGCTTATTCTTAATCCAGAATATAATCCTCATTTTGACTGGCATCACCAGTCAGCTAACGTAGACTCATTTATTCTCGAACATTATCTTGAACTCTATCTTATTTCTATATTCATCAATCCAGTTATTGTAAAAAGTGTAGCGTTGTAGTTTCAACCTCTTGATCCCTTCCTTTGACCTCCCATCCAAGCTAAAGCATTACCGATGGTGGTCCTCGACATAACCTATGTGTACCATAGCCAATCACACATCCCATACCATAGCCTTCTCATCACTATACAATAAAGAAACAAGTGATTTATAGACTCT
The DNA here is from genome assembly GCA_030549775.1 of Tamarix chinensis. NCBI lineage: Eukaryota > Viridiplantae > Streptophyta > Magnoliopsida > Caryophyllales > Tamaricaceae > Tamarix > Tamarix chinensis. The sequence continues at coordinate 83,218,015 of CM060178.1, forward strand.
TGCTTAGTTCTACAAAAGGGGTATCTTAAATCAATGTTGTCAATGAGTTGAACCCTAGCAAGTTGGTCCTTACTATTCAATCTCTACTAGATAACAAACCACATAGTCAGCTCAATCCTAGGTCGAGCAATGTCGATCCAGGTTCCACTAAAGTCCCTTCTATCCCTTCTTCATGGTAGGAAATCATGCAAAAACATTTATCCATATATTTCCCATTTTTATCATGATTCCATAAAACCATGTCTTTTCTTTATCCACATGAAAGGAGTTGCTTCATCATCTATCCCAGCTGCTTATTATCCTCTTCCTCTCATTTATAAATCCCTTTTGCCAAATTAGGTTTCAGTGCTACACCAGACCATCCTATATAACCATATTTGTAATATTTTCACCCTATTGATAGGACACCGAGAACTATATAGGGAATATTTGTTTCAAAATACCCTGATCAATCTTCTTATCGTATAAAACCTGACTTTGCTACTGTCCCTCATGCTAATCTTTGTCCCAGAAGTCAAAAGATTATCCTACCCTCCAAGCTCCATAATATCTTCCCAAGGTGACTTGCCCTTCTTCTACTCCTAGATTTCTAAACTACCAATTTGGTTATAAGAATATATGGATGTGACAACTTGTTTCCATGATGTTCCCTCTATAGTGAAGATATGCCATTTCCACTTAAAGAGTAACACATTGTTCTTTATGGTCGGATCTCCAACACCTAAGCCTCCTAATCTTGTAGATTTTTGTACCACACTTTAGATTACTAGAGGATACTTTTTCTTCTCCCCACTCCCTACCTAGAATAAATTCCTTTGAATAGTGATGATCCCCTTGGCCACTCCTTTTGGCATCTATATAATACATCAACAAACTATAGAGAACACTCTTGATCAACACCAACCTTCCTACTCTAGACAACATCCTTACCTTACACCACTTCACCTTCTCTTTTACCTTATCTACCACTGGCCTCCAAGTCTATTTATTCCTTGGATTTGCACCCAATAAGAGGCTAAGATATCTGATGGGCACCTTGTTGATCTGTCCTTTCAGGATATTTGTAGCCTCATTTTGCAACTTTGTGTCCACTCATATCCTAATAAAATTTAATTTTGTAAAGTTAATGTCGAGCCCTAACACAAGAAAGAAGCACTCCAACAATGTCATCAAGTTCCTAACATTATTCTTCAAGGCTTCATAAAAGATCATTGTGTCATCCACAAACTATAAGTGTGTCACCTCAAGCTGACTTTTTTCCCACTTTCACACCATATACCAAACTTTTTGTAGCACCCCTTCGAATAAGTTGATTAAAATCTTTTGTAGCCAATATAAAGAGGAAGGGAGAGAGGAGGTTCCCTTATATAAGGCCTCTCTTCATCTCAAAAGAAGGGAAGGGTGAGCTATTTATCATTACTAAGATATTGGTTGTAGTTAGGCACTCATTTATCGAGCCCCTCCACAACACACCGAAGCCCATTATTTCTAATATGTTATCAACAAAATTCCATCTGATACTATCATAGGCCTTCTATAAGTCTACCTTAATCATCAATCCTCTAAGCTTTTTTAATCCTTCTTGAACTAGTTGACAACCTTATTCGCAACTAATGCTTTGTCGAGTACACTTCTACCTACGGTGAAAATAATTTGGTAATCACTAACCAACTTTTAAATTTCATGCTTCAATCTATCAACCATGGTCTTTGAGATAACCTTGTAGATACAACCTATTATGTTGATAGGTCTATATTGCCTAACCTCCACGACCTTTTCTACTTTAGGGACTAGAGTGACCAATGTGGTTTTAAGTGCATGTGGTAGGTGTTTGGAAGCAAAAAAAACTCTAGTAATAATATGTGAACTCCACCCCTTATACTTCCTATATCTTACAATAAACCCCAAGTGAAAGTTGTCATACCTCCATGCCTTCAAGGGCTCACAAGCCTACACTACTTTACTTGCTTCCTCTCTCTATGGTATACTATCTAACCAACAAATCTAATATGATGTTATCTTGATGAAAACCTCATTGGTTATCTAATATAAGATAATTCAGGTTCGCTATAGAGATATTTATAATAGGAAATAAGCTTTTCCTTTATCCATGATGGGGTCGACTATCGTATGGTTTTTCTCTTTTAACCTATGGATGACACCCCTCTCTTTTCTAAATATTCCCATTATGTGGAAGTATTTGGTGTTTATATCCCTGTCCTTAAATCTCCTTAATTTTGAGACTTGGAAGTAATAGTTTTCCTTTTTATTATGCCACACCCACAACTGATTTTGAAGGGCCTATCTTCTTATAACAACACTTTTGAGTTTAAAATTTCATCCCTAGATTGTTCCACATTCTTCATCTCTTATTCTAATCTATTTATTTGCAACTCAACATTCCTAAAAGTAGTGTTATTCTACTCCCTAAGCTGTATCTTAATATTTATGAGTTTATCTTGACACAAATCAACCTCTAATAAGCTCCATCACTCTAACACAAAGCTTCTTAATTTTGGTTGAGAAAACCACATATCCCACAATCTAAAGGGTTTGGGGCATTCCTCTTCCATGTCGCAGCTATGTCAAATAAGGTTATAGTATAACAAAGACTTACTAATACCTGTGTAAGATAGATTTGGAATGGTATTAATCCATTTATAGTCTACAAAAAATTGGTCAAGTGAACTTACTAAATTAACCCTATGCCAAGTAAACCCCATATTTCTTTTATTTCATATCAATAAGCCCCATCCTATCAGTCCATTCATTAAATAATCTTATGCTACCACTTTTTGAAGATCCCCACTTTCTTTTTTCTTGATCGTTTGACCTCATTGAAATACTCCATCACTAACATCAAAGCAAACAACAATTGCATAACATTTCGTATCTCCTCTAAGAGACCCCCTTTCACATGGCATCATCCCCTATGCCATCCTCGCTTATGCATCTATTCTCATCATTCATGGGTAGAGATGATGTGATGTGAGAATTGACATTCATACTAACAGTGAAGGGTCAATGGTGTCAAATATTGGTGGTCAAGAGGCTTCATGGTAAGAATTTTAGGTTATTCTCTATGGTAACCAAGCTCAATTACTATTTTAAGGTAGAAAAAAGATATGTTTGGCATCTCCCATGATAGCTATAGGAACAACCTTCATGCTTAACTCTGAAAGATCTTGTTAAGGCTTCCACCCTTGTGATAGATCTATAACCCAACTTATATGATCTAATTTTTATTTCAAAAAGATAATCTATTCAGATAGACAACCCTAACATTTTCTATTTCTTCTCTTGTGTACTAATTGATATATAGTTTTTTTATGAAGAACGTAATTAAAATATTAAGGGCGAATTTATTAAATCCTTGAAAAGTGTGTAAATTAATAAAAAAAACTTTCTTCTAGAAATGGATGGGGTATATTATATTATTTTATTTTATTTTATCCAATTAATTGTAATACCCCAAAAATAGTGGTAGATAGTGGGGCCTAAAAGGATTGACAATATTATCTATATCAATAATGTATACCATTTTTTTTAGAAAAATTATTATTAAAGAACTCTAACGTTAAGCATGTTTGACTTGGAGCAATTGAAGGATAAGCGACCTTCTAAAAAATTTTAAATATGCATGTAAGTTGATAAAAAAAATGCTAAAAACATTCATGTTGATTTGTAAGGTTAGTCATTGGTCTCAAAGATACTCTAAAGTAACTACCTATGACCCTGGTGTGGTCATGTTGTTGCCTTAACTTTTCCAAAATCTTGTAAATATCAGAGTTTGTAACCACATCATTAATTCAATGTGTCGTAAATAAACTTTGATCTTAACCTCTTTAAATTGATTGATTAACAATTTAAGTGAAACTTAAATAATGTAGCACCATAAAATCTTACCACTCCTATCTTGCTTTTAATTTTCTTGATTTGATCAAGAGATAACGAGATAGTAGAAATCCTAATGGGCTTGCTCTGCAACGTCAATTTGCCAGATCGAATTGGTGTCTTGTCATCTTCAAACAATGAAAACTTGATGCTGCATCCAAAATCCCATAAACCATAACATAACATAGAGATGTATTTCGGAACCGAGCAAAAATATCTCCTATATGTATTTCTTCTTGAATTAGATCTTTGATGAACCGTAGGAAATGTGAGAGGAAGTGAAGGATCATTGGCTCTTTGAAAGCAAGATAAGGTTGCACCTATCAGAGAATAACCATCTCCAATTGCTTGGTGTATCTTGAAAATGAGAGTACCAGCTGCATTTGTTGTTGGGTATTTAAATATGTGGACTTCCCATAATGGTCGATCTTGTGGTAATTCTTCATAGGTCAGTTTTGTGAGGTAATCATCAAAATACTTGTCATATACTTCTAGTGATAGGTTGAGAGGTAATATTGGAATCTTGAGATGATCTTCAACTTTTACTACCACTTTTTTCCATCGTTTTTTGATGCATTTCTTGTCCTTAACCTGTAATCAGTCAAGATATATACATTATGGAAATAAATTAGTATGCATTTGACATGCAATAATACCAAATTAATGAGTCAACTTAGAGCTTCCTAACTTAGTTAAAGTTGGGATATGCGAAAAAAGCATTATATTAGGGTTAGTGTTAAGTTTAAAAGTAACCAGGATACTTTTTACATTGGTTTAACCTTTTGGAATGAAAACTCAATCCTCAAAAAATGGTATTAGAGTTAATTATTTGTAAAACATAGACATATGGGTGTTTATATACAAAGATGAATTATTAGGATGAATAAAATATGAAGGGTTCACAACAATGATAGATGTAGGGGATCATCATTAGTGAGGGGCCATAGTATATGAGGATATGTAATTCATTCAAGGGAAGGATTAGATATGTGAAAAAAGTCACTTATTAGCTAAATATAGGAATAATTTTCATTGGATTAGCCTTGTGGAATGAAATGACAATCTCTAATGGTATTCAAATAATAAGTTCTATGTCGAAGGAGCAAGAAAACCTATTTCATTTGCCATAAGCTAATTTCTTATTAAGAGGTTCATCTAAATTTTAAACTTTATGTATCAAACATGTACTCTTATTAATGGTTTTTTTTTGCATTACTTATTAGCTACAATCTATTTTTTTCCAGTTAGTTATATATGTAAACACTTATAGCAATAGTATCCATTTGGAGATGATCAAAATTATTGAATTATCTAATAATTACTTCTTCTTCTTCTTTTTATCTTAAATGGTTTTGTGACCTAAGTAGCTCTAAATAAGATTATAGATTTCATCTCTCAATTTTGTAGAATAATATGATGAACTAAAATGGCATAATTATTAAATGAATTGAAGAAATAATATATATGATAGTATTTGATAAATATTCAAGTTTTTAAAACATATATATTGCTTGAGTTATCATAGATGTTTGGTTGGTAACAACCAAAATCAAACAAACGCTGGTTTATGATTCAAAATAATTTAAGTCCCAACATACTATCTTATAAGGTCTAACACAATATACTAAAAGAGTAAAAGAAACATAATTGGTTTTCTATTTACCTTTTACATGGAGGTTATTATTTGAAAGAAAATTATGTTTTTGGGGATTGATGTGTCATACCAAAAGAAAATGATTTGTTAAATAATACACGCACGCACGCACACACACACATACACAAACACACACAAACACACACAATGAGAACCATGTAAGAACTAAGAACTACCCTAGTTTTCTCAGTTACTTACAATAGTTTCTTCTAATATTGAGAATAGTTTTCCACCATATATTATGGATAGTTTTATAAGATAAAGCATTCATATCTAATATTTACAAAGATACCACCATATTTTTCCTTTTCCTTTTTTATTCTAGTACTCAAATACTATATTTTTCTAAGAAACTTATAGTAGGTTCTTTCATCCACTAGAGATAGTTTCCACTACCTATTATAGATATATTTCTAACCTAATTTAAAAAAATGTTACCTCTTTTTTTTCTAGCACTCAAATACTATAGTTTTTAGATAAACTTAAAGTAGTTTCCTTCACCCACTAAAAAGTATTTTTTACCATCTATTGTGGGTAGTTTTTTAGCACTCAAATAAAGCATACTTATAGTATTTTCCTCTACCCAATAAGAGTAGATTCCACCAACTATTATGAGTAGTTTTCAAACCTAAAATATAAATATACAACATTTATAAAAATGCCAGCATTTTTTTAATACTCAAATAATATAGTTTTTGAGCTACTTAGAGTTGTTTTTTTTTAGCCTACTAAGAGTAGTTTTTACTACCTAAATTAGGTAGTTTCTTCAAGTGAGAGTATTTTTTTTCTTATTTCTAATTGAGAAAGTTATTTGACATTAGATATTTCTTATATATATATAAGGCATGTATCCAATAAGAACTTATATGTCTAGTGAGAACTAAGAATTATGTAATGTAACCTTAGATTATGAAGTAGATGACCTAGATTTCATCTAACAATAGTTTCATAAAACTATTATATAAAACTATTATGATAGTTTCAATAGTTAATTTATAAACTGTTATAATAGTTTTGATAGTTTCATAAAACTATTATAGCAGTTTAATAAAACTGTCATACTAGTTTTGGTATTTTTATAAAACTATTATAGTAGTTTTCACTTCTCATCTTAAGTAAAGATTCTCATTAGATATCATCCCCATATATATATATATATAGGGATATCCAATGAGAACCATGTTTTTGGTGAGAACTTGAGACCTTTCAATTTTAATCATTGGATAAAAAAATAAGGGATGATTTATAGGTGCATATTTTATAGTATTATTTGATTTATATTGACCTAGAATTTTCTATTTTTATTAAAATTTTATCATTTTCCTTGAAGTTTCTCTGTTGGCCTAGTTTTATAGGAAAAGATGAAACCAAGGTAATTTGGGCAAATAACAAAGGAAAAGGAGTGCAATATAAGGAGAAAATATTTGAGCCATAAAAATTTGAATATACCATTATGAAAGACCCTAGAAGATAAATCATGTGTAGAAAAATCAAAACAAGGCAATGAAGGACCACAAAATATGGGTGCCTTATGCTTCATTAACTCATCTCACATGCATAGCTTTAGCAAAAAAATACAAGTGCCCTATAGTTACTAATTACACATTGTATTTTTACTAAATTTTGGATATGCTTTGTATGGCCTTCTATCTATATGTACAACATATCTTAGGTTAATCGAGAGCATTGTTGTAGACTTTCAACTTTATTTTTATTATTTTTTAGCCACTACGGTGCTTATGTTAGATTTGGTTTGTTCATTGTGATGTAATCAAAGGATTGAAGACAATTTGATGTTTATGTTGATGCAATATCCTAACTTCCTTTTTTCCTTTACTTTATACTTTTCATTTTTGTTTAATGCAATTCTTGTTATTTATTAATTTATTTTAGTTTTGTGATTTTGTGTGGTTTAATTCAATCTTCGTTATATTATTCATATATTACATTTTGGAGTTATGATTTTTATGTGTTTAGGCTATGCATTTTCTTATTTTATTAATTTGCTAGGCTAGTTAGTATGGGTATGAGGATAATTGAAGGATATGAGATAAAATCATGAGATGGAAACTAGATTTAATTATTATGTCTATTTTTTTGTTAGATTAATGAATTGGTTTTAATGATCATTGATCCAAGATAAGGAATTTATTACTAGATTGGCCACCTGGTTAATTTGAGTGCTAATCGGATGCTAAGATAATATAATAAATCCAAAATTGTTAAAGTATACATTCCAAATAGCAAATAGGTTATTAATTTAATCTATGTTTATGAATCTTTAAAACTACATAATTTGAGGTGACTATAATTATGATTTTAGTGAGCTAATCCCTAATCGATAATGCCGCCTTTAATTGAATATGGAGATCTTATTCTAGGTTATTAATTGGCTAGATAATGAATCATTAGCGGACCTTAGTTTATTTGTATAAGGGTATGCGAGGAAGAGGACATATGCTAGCTTTTATAGGTTAACATAAAAAATATTGTATAACCATATTATTTGATGATCTATTGATATTTCTATGTTGAATATACCCTTTAATCCCTATTAACCCATCATCGTTATTCAATTATTGTTTTAATTTTTAGTTTCTTCTTTTCATTATTGGTAATTAGTTTTTTCATAATTTGACATCCGATGAATTGTTTTGCTAATAGAAATTTAAGGATTAAATTACACTTTCTATGGGATCAACTCCTACTCATTGTTTAGTACTTATTTATGTGTTTAGGGTTTAATTTGGAGTTTCAATGGTAGCACACCACTGATAACAAAATCATGCTATAGTAGAGGAAGGTACCAGCCGTGAATGGTGGAAGCTACCCATAGTAAATATTGAAAACTACCCTTAGTGGGTGGAGAAAACTATTATTAGTATATTATATTATGTATTTATATTTTTAGGGAAGAAAGCTATCTTTACCGAGTGGATGAAACTATTATAAATAACTTAGAAAACTATAGTATTTGAATGTTAGAAACATATACGGTGAAATTTTTGTAAATAGTATATAATTCTATTTTAGATTGGGAAACTACCCTAAGTGGATGGGAAAAAAATACTGTAAATAGATTAAGAAACTAGGAGTGATTCTTAGGTTCTATTATAAAAAATGATTCTCACTAGATATGTATATGATATATGTATAGGGCACATATCCAATAAGTACTTAATTGTCTAGTACAAACTAAGAACCATGTATCTCATACTTAGATTATGAAATGGATGACTTATATTTAATCTAACAATAGTTTTATAAAACTATTACAGTATTTTCATGAAGCTATTACAATAGTTTTATAGAATTATTATAATAGTTTTAGGAATTTTGATAGTTTCATAAAACTATTATAGTAGTTTCATCAAACTATTATATTGTTTCTTAGTTTTCATCTTAAGTAGAGGTTCTCATTGGACATCATTCATGTATAGAGAGAAAGAATATCTAATGAAAGCTATCTCTCTCTTAATGAGACCTAAAAACTAGCATTCTTAGTTGAAAAAACTACTCTTAGTAAGTGGAGAAAATATTATAATTAGCTTAGAAAACTACACTATTTGAGTGGGAAAAAAGCACTACTACGGAAACAGGAAATAATAACGGGACATTAATAACGGTGGTTCGAAAACCGTCATCAAATGCGTGAAAATTAATGCGCGGGAAGTTTTAATAACGGTTTTAAGTAATAACCATTATTAAAAGTTTCAATAACGGTTCAAACAAGAACCGTTGTCAAAATTGGCCAGGTTTTAATAACGGTTCCTGTAATAACCGTTATTAAATCATGTTTTAATAACGGTTCTTACAGGAACCGTTATTAAAAGTTCCTTTTATTTCGTTCGATCTTCTCTTTCGTGCCAAATATTTCAGACTCTGCCACTTCCCTCTCGTACTCTCGTACTCTCTTTCTCTTGCGAACCCTTGCACCACCGCTCCGGCTCCTCTGAATTAAGGGAAACCGTCTCACCGCCATCTCTCCACCACCCCTCTGCCATTCTTGCGAACGTAGCCAGCATTTGTACCTTCGTCGTTGCCGTTCTCAACTTGTACGCCGTAGCTCCCTTTACGTATGTGTTTTTCTTCCTTCATTGCTTAATTTGTCTCTACTGATATGTATATATATATAAATCCATGCCTGTTGCACCGAAGAGGTTGTGTTTGATGTGTTGTTCAAAAATCTGTTGTTTGATGTGTTGGTGAAAAATTTTGCTGTGGCCTTTTTTGATTGTGGCCGGCCGAGACCTTAATTTATATATATATATATATATATATATATATATATATATATATATATATATATATATATATATGTGTGTGTGTGTGTTTATAATCTATTTTATAAAAATATGTATTATTATTTTAAGAGAATCTACAAGCCTAAAATATATATTATTATCATAAGATATGTACGTTCTAAGTATAAAATTAAGGTGTATATATTTTTTTAGCTAGCACTCACATTATTATGCATATCATGTGTATTTATATGCTTTTTTTAATATATATTTTGTAAGACGTGTATTTATATTCCGTAAAATGTGTGTTTATATGTGTTCTATTATATGTATATATATTTATAATATTTTTATATATAAGATGTGTATATATAATCTAAAATAATTGTGGTTAGGGTTAGGGTTGGGGTTAGGGGGAGGGTTAGTGTTAGGGTTAGGGTTAGGGTTAGCTATAGGTTTAGGATCATTATTTTATGAGGTTTAGTGTTATTTTTTATTATAATTTATTAGGGTTAATTATTGTTACGGTTACAGCCGTATATTGTGACCGACCGAAGATTACTATTATACAAATTAACGCCACATTTCATTCACCGTCGGTCTCGAAAAGGCGGAACTAATGGAAAGTTCGAGTCGGAATTCGCGGATTCGTATCTGAATACGAGGAAGTGCCCAATGGCGATGGAATTGTGTGCGACGAAATCTTCCCATCCGTTTTGAAACTAGACTCTGCCTTCTTCCTTAACTAGCTGTACTGGCCATTTTTCTCCGTTCGGGACGTTGAGGTATGCATGAGTGGGGAGACCCTTGCCATGGTTCTTCACGAATTTTTCTGGAAGTGCCTGTGATCACAAATGCAAGGCAGAGATTCCACGCACCGTTCAGTTTCCAAAAGTTTACTATAGGCTCCTTTCGGTATGTTTTTGGAAAGTTTCAAGTAAAAGGAAAAAAATAAATTGGGCTAAAAATGACATTATTTTTTTACTTTAAATTATGATTTCTTCCAAAATTTTCTAACAAAAATCAAAATAACATTTTTATTGCTTAAAATTTATTCCATACCATCTTTTTAAGTAACCCATAATTTAAAATAAAAAAAAGATGTCATTTATTTTTTTTATTTTTGTTAGAAAATTTTGGAAGAAATCATAATTTAAAGTAAAAAAATAATGTCATTTTTAGCCCAATTTATTTTTTTCCTTTTACTTGAAACTTTCCAAAAACATACCGAAAGGAGCCTATAGTAAACTTTTGGAAACTGAACGGTGCGTGGAATCTCTGCCTTGCATTTGTGATCATAGGCACTTCCAGAAAAATTCGTGAAGAACCATGGCAAGGGTCTCCCCACTCATGCATACCTCAACGTCCCGAACGGAGCAAAATGGCCAGTACAACTAGTTAAGGAAGAAGGCAGAGTCTGGTTTCAAAACGGATGGAAAGATTTCGTCGCACACAATTCCATCGCCATCGGGCACTTCCTCGTATTCAGATACGAATCCGCGGATTCCGACTCGAACTCTCCATTAGTTCCGCCTTTTCGAGACCGACGGTGAATGAAATGTGGCGTTTGTATAATATTGGTACATTATGGAAGAAGGCTAGAGCAACAAAAGATGGATATATAAATGAAGATGTAGATGTTGCAGCGACAAAAATTGTAAGTTTGTAGATATTTGAAACCCTGCTTACTTTTCTTTTAGAAAACTATTATATTATGCTTATTCATGTAAGCTAATTTTACATATATTATATACATTACAGGACGAACTTCAAGCGTCAGATGGTGAGGAGGGGGTAGACCAATATAATATTGTATCACAGGCTATAGGAATTGTAGAACACCCTAGAAGACACAGGGGTCTTGGATTAGGTGTTACGAAAACGAGCGTACGTGGTCGATCTCGTAGTTCTCGTAACGGTTTTAATAACGGTATTAGGTAGCGATCTATTTATTCTACATGCATTTTCAGGTTTGTATTTCGTCTACATCTTTCGGTCTTCCAGCCTAGATTTGTGAACTCTTTACTTTGGGGTGTAGAGCTACCAAGTTGTGGTATGCCCACTAATTTTTATTCCTAAGTATAGTTGGTGTATTGAGACATTAGTACACTTATAGATTGATTGAAATTATGGTGTGATTGCAGATTTGGTATGAATTGATGTTGTTTTACATTGCAGATTTGGTAATTGTTTGAACATACAACTGTGTATGTAGGCAGGAACAAAAGAGAAAAATTAAAAAAAAAACATATAGTTTTGATAACGGTTCTATGAAAACCGTTATTAAAGCATAGGTTTTAATAACGGTTCCCCATAGAACCGTTATTAAAAACTGAGGCTTTAACAACGGTTTTGTCATAGAACCGTTATTAAAAATTCAGGTTTTAACAACGGTTTCTCATAGAACCGTTATTAAAAACTCAGGTTTTAATAACGGTTTTGTTTAAGAACCGTTATGAAAAGCTCATTTTTAATAACGGTTTTTACTTAAAAACCGTTATTAAATATGAAATTTACGCACATATGCGCGGGTTTTTGTGTATTTTTCATGACGGTTATGAACCGTTATTAAAGATTTAATAACGGGCGATTCAATAACGGTTGAAAACCGTTATTAAAACTATAAAATAACCGTTATTAAAACCTCTTTCCGTGGTAGTGAAGATATTGGTATTTTCATAAATATTGTGCATTTATATTTTAGGTTTAAAAACTATTAACAGTAGGTGATGAAAATTACTCTTACTAGGTGGAAAAAACTATTATAAGTCTCTTTAAAAACTATAGTGTTTAAGAGATGACATGAAAAAAGATGATATTTTTTGTAAATATTAAATATTTATGTTTTAGTTTAGAAAATTACCAACAGTAGGTAATTGAAACTACATCTGTATAGGGAGAAAAGTATTATAAACCTCTTAAGAAACTATACTATTTGAGTGTCGAAAAAAAAAGTATGGTGGCTATTTTTTTTAAAATATTAAGTGTTTATATTTCAGGTTAGAAAACTATCCATGGTAAATAGTAAAAACTACTCTCAATAGGTAGCATGTACATAAGCGCACACATGAAACGTGTTTTGTAGAATAATATGTCGAGCCTTTATTTTATCAAGCAAGCCTACACTCACACAACTTCCACTCTTATGATGCACCCTACACTCACACAACTTCCACTCTTATGATGCACAAATGCTATTTTAGCTAAAGTCGCTCAAGGATTAGCCCAAAAAGAAAAATTAGATGAAGGTTCAAAAATAAATTAAAATGTAAAACTTATATTTTACATAAGTTAAACAAATTTCTAAAAGAAAAGGCTTTCAACTCGTAATTGTTTCTATTTCAACCGAAACCTTTTATTCTTTAGCCCAAAAAATATACATTGCTTCATATTCTCTCTCTCTCTTTATGTGTTAGGATTTTTGAGATTCATATAAATTAATAGTTAATTTTTCTTTTCATCGAAGCATTCTTTAAATTAAAATTGGTAGCACTAAAATTATATGATTAGCAGCTAGTTTCATTTTTTTATTATTGAAGGTGATGTAAATGGTAGGTGATGATGTTGGGTTGACGAGCTCTCAGCTTAAGGGGTTTTGTGTACATAAATATGTGTATTTTTAATGAGCAACTAAGGTAGGTGCTCGGTCGGTACTGTTTTTTTCTATTTTTGTGATTGAAATTGGAAGACCAGAGGTTGTGCATGCTTGGCTGGTCCTGAATGTTCTGTCGGAAGAGTCCCTGGGTATGGTGGTATTGGGTATGTTTGCGTGATATAAGGAGAGGTGGCAGTAGGCGTAGGAAGGAGATATGTGGCTGCTCACATTGTCGGTTAATGGGATGAAGTTGTTCATACTGTAGGTTTATGTTTGCGTGATATAAGGAGAGGTGGCAAGTGATTGAGGATATTTTCTTACCCTACTTAGAATGTGGGATAAATGACATGAGAGATGCCTAATGCAAACTATAAAGGCTTGAACAGGAGTAATAGAGGTAAAAAAAAAAAAATTCCTCTATTTTATTTTTTTATAATAAATATTTAATAATAATAAATAAATATTTAATAAAATATTTATTTTAGATTAAATTAAAATATAAAATAGATATTTAATAAAATATAGGTATTTAATTTTAAATAAATTATACAATATATATAAAATATGGGGTAATTTTTTCAATTATATTAGGCCATACCAAATGAGCACTACTTATTGAAAATTTTCTCTTATAAAAAAGATATATACGTGTGCATTTTTAATTATAGAGGAAAAAAAATAAATAAGTGATGTAGTGCGTTGCTGAAGTGAAACATTAATCATCAGAAAGGGGAGCTAATGATCGATTTACCATAATCGCAGAGAAGCGTGGGTTAACCGGAAGGAACAATTCCTCAACCATTTGGAGTGCAGGCACGTCGTCACCGATAGGAACTTCGGCTTCCATAACAGCCAAGTTGTAAATGGATAGCACCGAACTGTTGAAGTATAGTCCAGATGGACTGACCGGCTCCAGTAATTCTTCCTCCTCGTCTAATTCCCGCCCTTTTGTGTCCTTAGTTTTTATCTTTAAGGAGTTGTTCATCCTCACACACTTGGTCTGCGCAGCAGCTACAGATCGAGTATGAGAACCACGAGTACAATTTCAGCACCCACTCGCACGCACGACGGACTTCTATTTGCGTGAGGTACGTAATAGTTAAATCTGGCCTGGACCTCTTGATACGATTGTGAAGATTATTGGCTCTCTGCTTCCTGTTCCGGAAGAAGAACCGAAAGAGAAAGATCGAGTTGGATGACTTGCTAAATTTGAATCTCCGTTACTGCAAATATCATATGTGGCCTCCTTTATATATATGGATATATTAGGGGGAGAATGCATATGTCGGCCTAGAAGTTTCTATGGACATATTTGTTTAATAAATTAATTAAATTTAAGAATAATTTTTAGACTCGATTACCGAATGAGTTAAGCTTTTGAGTTTTAAAAAATTTGACTTAATTTATTTATAACTTAGATTCATTAGATAGGTTTTACTTAATTTATTAAGAATTTAATTTGATTCATCTATTTAGTTAAATAAAATAAGTTTTTCTTTTAATTTATTTATTAAATAAATTAAAATTAAATTAAAAAAATTTCGATCCGACTCAATTTATTTATGGCTCATGGATTGAAAAAAAAAAACTTGCTCGGTACGTGCTACAATAATTAAAAAAAAAATTATACCAAACTACGTATATTTATGATCTAAACAAACAACCAACAAACAATTTATTGCTGCCAACCTAATTACTACTATTTGTTTTTCCTTTTTTTTTTATAGACAACGACAAGTTTTGCCTGGCAATGATAGGCTTCATCTTATTAGTCATCAGCTTTTTTTTCTTTTTCCTTTTCTTATAGACTATGACAAGTTTTGCCTAGCAATGATAGGCTTCATCTTATCAGTGATCAGTTATCAGGTACGGGATTAGATAAACACTAACTCCCTCCACTTTTAAGTTTCAAGAGCATTTTCTTCTTTAGAAAGAAAAAAAAATAGAATTTCAGAATTTACCAGGCCTTTTTTCCGCTTACCAAGTCATATACTATCATATCGCAAAATAAAATAAGAATTTAAAGAACTTGTGATATTTTTTGAAATTAAATGATTTCAGTAAATTCTTATCTGTAAAATATTGGAGCATTTAAAAAAATATTATAGTTTATGGTTTAAACTTTTGTTTAATTATAAGATTATAACACGTGTGTACTTGTATATATATAGTTTTTAATAGTATAATCACTTCGTTGTTTATAAAATTTTATTTATTCGTAAATTTTGCTTCCTCCATCCAACAATATTTGTAAGTGAAGAGCATTAAAGCTAAGAAATTAATTGAATTAACATTAGCTGTATCAATACATATTGATTTTATAGGTGATTTTTTTTTTACTATTACTATGAATAGGCTTCTTCATTAGAAATATGTTAAAATCCTTAATTAGTTATATGTTGAGAGTGCAAAAACCAAATGTAATATCTTATAAATAAAAGCCTTGCAAATATTGGTGGATTCCTTCAAAGAGAAAAATATATAAAATATTGGGGCGGAGGAAGTAATATATTATTAAGAACATACCTTAGTTTATAAATTAAAAAATATTTATATTTTAATTGGATCTAAACTCAAACATTTATATTTTTATTGTTAATGGAACAACACCAGCTATTTATGTACAACAACTTACTTTTGCATCTTTTTTTTCTTTTTTTTTTTAATTTGCTTGGAAGTGTTTGTTACCATCTGCTCGTACGAAGACTAAAGACGTACGCTTTCCCTCCGAGTTGTCGAAGACCCAAGATTAATTTATCTTCTTATTATTGTTTATTTTTATGGTGATTTTGACTTTTATACTGTACATTGTACTCATACTTACATGTCTTTTTGTTTCTTTCTTTTTTTTTTTATTTAAAAAAAAAGAAACAATAACAAAAATAATGCATAATAATATTGAACAACCTTGAAGGTCATTATATTACATGAAAATGATACCAAGCTGCATATATTTATGATTCAATCAAACAACCTACATTCAATTTATTACTTGCAAATTTGTCTATGATCGAGCCCTACCAACTACTTTGTACTATGACACGTCTTCCTTTCATTGGGGGATTGGTGGGAACCAACATTCAACAGTGATGTACGGAAATGGGGACGGAGACGGGAAACGGGGACGGGACGAAACGCGGAAACGCCATTTTTAAAAAATTTAGGAAACGGGGGCAGGAAACGTTAAAAAAATTATATATATATTTTTAAAAAACAGGTTAAATTTATTAAAATTTAGAGAGAAAAATAAAATTAATTTAAAATTAATTTTTATATTAGTTAATTTTAATTATTATTAATAATTTTTTAATAAAAAATTAATTAAATAATATATTTAATAAAAATATTAATTAAATAATTTTAATATAAATTTTAATCTAGATAAGTTTTCGAAAAATTTTCGGGACGAGAAACGTTTCCGGTACGGGCGTGCATCACAGACATTCAATTTATTGCTTCCTTGCCAGGTTCTTCTATGGTTGAACCCCATTAACTACTTTGTACTATGCCACATTTCTTCTATTTTGTACGTTGATATTCAAATCTGCTTTTTCATACAATAAATACTATCACTAACCTATTACTAAAGTGAATATATTTAAGTACTATAATTACAAAGTAGAAAGAAAATACTGCTAAACATAGGGAGAAAAAAAACTAATATTTAATTATATCAATTCACTTTTATTTTTATAATAAATTCAATAGTTATACTATTTTATATATGTAAAAAAAAATAATTCTTAAGTATTCAGAATCACTCATTAAAAGAAGAAAAAAACGTCATACAAAACCCGGTACAAAGATGGCAATGATCTTATAATAGACTCTTATGATTGATGCCCACTCACGACTGCATGTATCACATGCTCTAAAATTTAATGAAGTTAGATTTCTAGCCACATGCTGCAACAGCGTATTAAACACGTCCACGCTCCACCTTTCGCGTACACTTACCAAAGTATGCGCTTTGTTTCGTTACTTAAACGTTCGATATGATTCTGATATAATGTGAAGTGTTAATTTGGTAGATATAAATTATTATTTTTGTAAAATGATTGAGGCAATGGTATGTAGTAACATACCTAGACCGAAATAAATTGTATATAATGACCGACAGTCTTAATTGATGAATTATATATTTGTCATAAAAGTAAATAGTGTAAGATTATATATATATATATATATATATATATATATATATATATATATATATATATATAGTTAAAATTAATGGGGACTAAGAGTCAAGTGATATTAATTAATAACTCATAGATAATGAGATAATATTGTTCTTAAAGTAATGAATAAACACATATACTAAATTTTATATTATTATATAATATAAATAATAAAGATATTCTCAAATAAAGCTCATGGTAAAAGCTACCTTGACATGTCCTTCTCAAGCCAACTACACCTCCATAACACCTAACCTACTAAAACAAGAAAAAATATCAATTTGATAATAACCTATCAGTGCAAGGACCCACACAAAACCCAATCTAATCAACAACCCAAAGCTAATTTAACCCGAGACATTACCAAGTCGACTAGATCAACCAAACTTAATATCAACTCGAGTTGAAATGAACCTAACCCAATATCAATTTGTTAATTGAAAATAGTCTGCACCGAGAGAATCTGATTAGAGTCAGCCTAAAAGTTGACCAAATGTGAATCCAAAATAAGTTGATTCGAACTAGAAATGACTCACATTCTAAGTAACTCCACTCAAAATAACATATTGACCCAAATTATCTCAAACCTAAATCGACTATCAAAATGACCCATAATAACATATTTGAAATGACCTGACTTGAAGTAATCAAACATAAGCTAATAAATTGAGATGAGATGACCCATGACAAAATTTACTCAAACCCAAACAAGTACCAAAATTAACTCAAACCCAACCACGTACCAAAATTACCCGTATGTAATACCCCATATTTCTGAATTCAATTTTATTAATCTTAATTATTTTATTAGCATAATTTGATGTAAATATTTAATTATTTTAATTTTGATTCGTTTTATGAGTTTATCGACAATTTTGACTTCATATTTGAATTTAATTAATTATTGTTGTTGCGGATCATTCTAGATAAATTTGTTCACGAATATGATTTTATTATATTCATATAATTTCAATTTCTAGTTAAAAATAGTTATTTCCGTTCGTGTAAAGTTTTAGACTTTTCGTCGATTATTTCTCTTATGCGCGTAAAACACATTTATTGCAATTCTTTAGATTCTTGTATTTTCACTCTTTTTGAATCCTTCAAAATTTTTGGATCGATCTAAAAAAATATTTTTGAGTTCATCCATCCATTCTATTCATTCATGTTTCTCCCTTTCCTTCCGAATCGCCAAATTGTGGAAAAATTCATTAACGCGATTAGACGATTTTAGCCGTTTTTTATTTTTAATCTGTTGGTCATCAAATAAGTTCTGAGACCAAATATTTTTATACATTTGATTTTATAAAAATATTCCGCATCAATACGTGATAATTTGAGTCCCTATTATTCGTTTTGTAAATTTGCGGAAAAACGTGTTTCCGCAACTTACCCATTTTTGCTGTTTTTGATCCTTTTCCATCCGTCAAGGATCAAACCTACTCCGATACTTAATATTTTTACATATTTGAGTTTCTAAGATTATTCCAAACATTTTCATAAATTTTTATAATTTTTAGAATTCAAATGATATTTTTCTCAATAAGTACTCATTATTAGACTTTTTTGCAATTTAATTAATTAAAATAAATTTTAACCAATCCTATAACTAATATTTCAATCCTAACTAGCCTCCTAAGCAAACCAAATCATATTTTTAACTTGGTTACATTTCTCCTAGAGGTGGCAAACGGGTCATTTGGGTCGGGTTAGGGTCGGGTTGATATAGGTCGAGTCAACAATTTTGTTTACTATACAATCGAGTCGGGTTCGGGTCTAATTTGGTTCGGGTGTGTTTCAGGTTATGTTGCTTTGGGTCGGGTTCGGGTTTAATTCAGGTTAATTGACGAGTTGGGTGTGATTTGGCTCGGGTCGATGTTAGGTTCTTCGGATTTCTCGGGTTCCGGTCTATTTCACGTTTGACTCGGGTCTATAGAATTCGGATTAGGTTTGGGTTTGGGTTCGGGTTCGGGTCACTATATGGGTCGGATGTGAATCGGATCAATTAAGTGTCAGATCTATCGATTTTTTTGAATTCGGGTCTATAGATTTTATGTCAAATCAAAAAACTCAAATTAGGTATTATTTATAACAGTATGAATCATGATTGAGAATGAGTTTGAACATAAAAATGGGAACTTGTATGAAATAAAATAAAATAAAATTATTTTTAATTTTTACAAAATTAACTTTAAGTATTTTTAGAATACTAATAAAATCTTTGAACACACCACCATCACAATTTATTTTGGTTATTATCATCATCATCATCATCATCATCATCATCATCAATGTTAGTATTATTATTCTGTATAAGGCTGAAACCCTATTGTGCCTATTTTGAATTTTAGTAGTAGTATTATAAATATCAAGTCTTATTATTATTATTATTATTAATATTTTTATCATTAGCATTTATTATTATTACTAGTGTTATTATTATTATTATTATTATTATTATTATTATTATTATTATTATTATTATTATTATTATTATTATAGCAATATTATTATGGTTTTTATCATTATTATTATTACTAAATTTTATTATTAATTTTACTGATGTTATTATTAGTATTATTTTGGTGAAGGGTCAAAGTCCTTATTCCACCATTTATTTCAAATCATATTATTATTATTATTATTATTATTTACTATTATTATTATTCTTATTAATATTATCATTCTTATTATTTTTAGTATCTTTGTTATTATTATTTTTAGTATCATTATATTATTAGGGTAAAGTCTTCAACCTTATATTATCAATTTTTATAATATTACTATTATATTTCCTATATGTTTAACAAAGGTAGTAATTAGTTAATGTCATTTTTATTAATATGTTTTTATTTTATCAAAAACCTTGTCTTAGAATAAGTTAGTAATTAATAGTATTTTTAGTAAGAGGAAGTCTAATTTTTAGCTTTTCCCTCATATAGGTGAGACCAGTCAAAAGCCCTAAGGAGATGTAGGAGCGTACTCCAAGACCGGTGTCGTTTTAGGTAAGGGTGTTACTAAGGCCTTATGTGTGTTTATGTCCATTATATACTTTGTATGCTATGTATTCTATGCTTATCATTATAATTATTTCGTATGTGGTATGACGCAAAGTTGAAGTATGTTTTTGTGTATTTACATGGCATGTGTACTATGTGTATGTGATGAAATATTGTGATATGTGATGTTATGTGTTTGACCCTATAAGACATGCATGTGAGAATGTATGAAGTGGTATTGTGTGAGAAAAAGGTTGAAAATGGAAAATGGAAAAAAGTTGACTAAGGTGAGTAAGTTGACCAAGGGATGTGAGTTGACTTGAATATTTTAATTACGCATGAACGGAAGAATAAAAAGGGGGTTTTTAAATAAAATAAAAGAGTGGGATAATCTATGGTTTTGCATGGCAGATTTTATAGTGTTGCATGGGAGAATCTAAACTAGGGTTTGGTAAGGATGGACTTAGGGTTTTGCATGACAGATTCTATGGTGTTGTATGGATTGAATCTAGGGTTTGATGTGAATGAATCTAGGGTTTTGCATGGAGGAATCTAGGGTCTTGCATGGATAGATCTAGGGTTTGCATGGGTGAATCTAGGGTTTCACGTGGGAGCTTAGGGTTTGCATGAAAAGTTTGAAAGGTTGAATGGGATATGTAAAGTCTGCATTGGAGTGAAATTTATGTATGGAACGTTGATTTGGGGTGTAAGGAAGGTAATGTAGGTGTTATTCAGGTGTTTGAACACTTTGGATGAAAAATAGTACATGGAACAATATAAGGGTACATAGGAGACCGAGCTAGGGTTTGGTGTGGACAACTAGGGTTTGGTGTGGCTACTTAGGGTTTTTGTGGTAGCATGTGTACTTAGTGATTAAAGTGTAATGATGAGGGAGAAATCTATGAGTTGTGATGTATTGAGCGTTAAAAATGATTTGGATTGTGTGAGGTGAAGTAGGATGGGCCACTTAGGCCTAAATTAGTGTTTATGGGGAAAAACCCTAAAGTAAGAAAAAAAAAAGGGGGACTTGAAGGTGTGTAGTAGTGGGCCTTGAACCACATATTTTAGTGTTGGAGTTCTAGTATGAGTTTGAGTATAGAGGAAAGGTTGTTGGGCAAGATAGGAGGTGTAGGGTTCTCATGATATGACACGGGTCGGTTGGAGGATAAGTGTAAAGGGAGTAATTCATGCATCTCTAGGGTAAAGTTTCTGAATAAGACACCGCAATATATTAATCATTTAAAGTGGAAGATTGTTGAGCTAGGCGCAGACCGATCCACTGACGAATAATAGTGGTTAGGGCATGATGTTATATATGTGACCGGTCCACCGGTGAATAATAGTGGTCGGACATTGTATCTGTGTATTTTCGGTCCAACGGCTATAATAGTGGGGGATTATGTGCTCAACAAAACTGAACATATTTGTGCTAAGACATAGGAAAGACACTAAGTACTTACAGTGGAACACCATGAGAGTTGAGGCCAGACCTGTCCACCGGCGAATAATAGTGATCAGAAGCTTTATACCCTGTGTGTTTCCGGTCCAGCGGCTATAATAGTGGTTAGGAGTTTTATGTCCTTTGTGTTTTCGGTCTACCAACTATAATAGTGGTCAGGAGCTTTATGCCCTATGTGTTTTCGGTCCACCGACTATAATAGTGGTTAGGAGTTTTGTGCCCTATGTGTTTCCGGTCCAGCAGCAATAATAGTAGTCAGGAGCTATGTGCCCTATATGTATCCGGTCCACCAGCTATAATAGTGGGGTTCTCATACTTGCATGGATTTAATAAAAAGTATGGTGTGAATCAATTTTTGATCAGAGATTATTTAAGCAATTAATCCAGATTATAACGGGCCTTTTATGTATCTACCCGAATGATTATACGATATTATGTTATCATGATGGATTATGCTCTTTTTTATTCCTTCTGCATTATTTGTGTGATTTTGTGTGTTGGCCTTAGTGCATGGTTACCTTGCTCAGTACGTAGTGTATTGATCACCCTTTTATGGGTTTTGCTTATTCCTACGAGTAGAAGGCCCTTCTGAATTTGTATAGGTGAGCGAGACATCAGGTGGAGTTGTGTGTTGAGAATTTTTGGCTCCAAGTTCAAGAGTAGTGTGGCCGGATTCACTCTTATTATTTTATCTCCTTCTGCTATTTCTTTTTATCAGATTTACCCTTTTATGATTCATTACTTGTATTGAGTATTTCAAAAGAACCTTTTATCGGTTGTAGGCTTATTTTCCTTTTGGATATAAATTATAATTCCTTTATGCGTATTCTAATCTTTGATGTTATGAACTCTTGGTTTAAATTTAACAATATTCTTTTCTTAGCCTTAGCACTTGGTACTGGAACGGTTGGAGAGAACCATTATGGTACCAAGTGTGGTGGTAACATCCCTAGAATTCACAGGTTTTGAATTTTAATTTTTTCTGCTTTAAAAAAATTGTGAATTCTGGGGTGTTACATGCAATGCTATTAATTGTAATTTTTAGATGAATTTTGGTATATGGTATGTCATGTTTCAAGAATGTTTACTATGTTTAATTTTGTGTTAAATTTTTGAAAGATTTAGGTGAATTGATCATGTTCTTCATTTTTATGAAGAACATGAAAGCATTATTAGCTAATTACACCCTACTTACCATAAGTTAAACAATATTTGGGTATAATATTGGTTAAACAATATCTATGGGAGACTAAAGATATATACTTCGGATAATAAGTGGAAATGTATATACTTTGGGTTTTATAAAGCTTTGGGAGAATACTAGTGTCTTGATTTTCCTGAGGGTATTGTGGTCTTTTGAGGCTAATTACGTGGTCATACTTATGTGTTCAATCGTATGTCTTGAGTTTGGCATGATAATATACAATCAACTCTGAATAAGATATTAATCATGTAAAGTAAAAGTCACTTGAGTTGGGTCGATGTGTTTATATGGCTCCGTTCCACCGGATAATAATAGTGGATTGGGTGTGTTGTCACCAAGAGGTGATCCAGTCTGTTCCACCGGATTAAGAATAGTGGGGCCCTATACTCAATGTGAATGAAAATACAATTAAGAGTTAAAATATAAATGGAAATATACTAATCATTTATAGTGACAGACTACGTGAGTCAGGACCGAGGTATTGAGTTCGTTCCATCGGATAATAATAGTGGCTCGGGTGTTTTGTCCCCGAGATATGCTTCAGACTATTCCACCAGTTTAATCAATAGTGGCTCAGGAGTATTTTTTTACTCTGAGAGGTATTAGCTCCGTTCCACCGGATAATAATAGTGGCTCGGGTGTCTTATTCCTAAGAGGTGTTTTAGACCTTTCCACCAGTTTAAGAATATTGGAGTCGTTAAACTCAATGTAAATAAAAGATTAAAATATGGCATATCTAATGAAAGACTTAGAATCAGTATTTATCTGGCATTCTTTGATTTATGCATGTATGATTTTCTTATAATAATTCTTGTGACCCTATTTGACTGTACCATTACCTTACTCAGTATGTAGCGTAGTGATCATCTGTTTCATGTGTGTTGCTCAATCCAATGAGTAGACCCGCTATGTTTTGTAGGTGATTTATGGTTATTGGATTAATGTGCTTGCCTTGGGTGACGGCTAAATGAATTGATAAAGGGTATGGTTATTCTCAATATCTCTATCTCCTTGGACTCTTAGTCCTCTATTTTCACTAATTATTTCCTTCTCGCTATTTCGTACCCTGTATCGTGATGGAATCAAGTGCTTCCCACACCTAATTTCTTGGTATGAGGCTACTTTTACCTTACACCAAACATAGAATGGGCAGAGGGAGTGCCTCTTCTATGTTGGATGTGGCATGATACCCCTACGTTTTATATTTTAACTTTCGCTGTTAACTCTTTTAAACAAAATTTTTACGTTCCTAAATTTGGGGGTGTTACACTAGGCCTCCTCTAGTGTCATATTTTGGATAGAGAATGTGGAGCTCCTATTTAACATATGAACACTCTAATCATAGCTTCTGGCCAAAAACTCTAACATCTTACTCTATATAAGCAAACTTCTCACCATTTTAAGGATAGTTTTGTTTTCCCTCTCCGATACACCATTTTGTTGTGGTGAATAAGCTGTTGTTAATTCTCTTTGTATCCCTTGGACATCACAAAATTGTTCTAATGCTTTTGAAAAATATTCACCACCACGATCAGTTTTGAGAGTTTTGATGGAACTCCCTGTTTCTTTCTCAACATATGCTTTGTAACTTTTGAATGCATCAAAAATATCTGATTTTTCTTATAGAAAGTAACCCACATTTTTCGGCTATAATCATCAATAAAAATAAGAAAATATCTCTTACCCCTATTAGATACTGGATTGATCGGTCCACAAATGTCTAAATGCACCAACTCTAGGACTTTCTTTGCTCTCCATGACTTTCCTTAAGGAAACTGAGAATAATGTTGTTTGCTAACAACACATTCTTCTCAAACTTTTGAAGGAGTGGCAATCTGAGGAAGGCCTATTATCATCTGCTTTTGTTAGAGAGTCTTTAGCCAAAATTTAAATGATCATATAGATAATGCAATAGCTAGGAAGGGTCCTTCACTTCAATCGTTAAGAAATATTGGACACATTCAATCTTCAAGGGAAATAATCTGTTAAAAGCCATTTGAACAATAGGAATAGAACCTCTACGCAGATCATATATCTCACAGGCACCATTTTTAATTCTTATTATATTGCATTTTTGTTGCAACTGACTAACACTTAGCAAATTACTTTTCAGACTAAGGACATAAGAAAAACATTGGAAATAGTTACTACAAAACCATTCCTGGTTCTTATCTTAATATCACCTTTACCTGTCACATTTACAGTGGAACAATCACCAAAACTTGCTATAGAATGAAAGGCTACATCCCCTATCCATGTACCACACTTCTACATGGAATGAATCATGGATTTGAGTAGCCATCAATAAGGTCTCAACTTCTTTCTTTTTAGCAAAAATATATATTTTTTGCCTTCTCTTTATTCTAAGGTAACCTGGTGTAACATTTGGAACGATAATGACTAAAGTTATGACATCTATAACACTCTACCTTGGATTTGTCAAATTGTTGATTTTGGTCCCTGCCTCTATCTTGAGAATCTATATGTTTCCTAGGAATTGGTATTAGTTAAAGCTTTTAGAGATTGCTCTTACGTCTCCTCTTGAATAACTTTTTGTTCATGAACTAAAAAAGAACCTTTCAATTTATCAATTGAAAATTCATCGAGGTATTTTGATTCCTCAATGGAACAACCAACATAATTAAATTTTGGCATCATCGATGAAAGAATCTTCTCAATAACAGTAACATCCTCTCTCTTGTCACTATGAATCCACATCGTGTTAATGATTTCCATTTTGAGAGAAGAATTATGTAGCTAATCCTCCTAACTTCATCCAAAGTGTTTCAAACTTTGTAAAAAGTGCTTGAAGCTATTGCCTTATTCCATGTCAAGCCTTGATATTTTTTCTTCATGGAATCCCATATGTTCTTCAAGGTGTTTTTATAAAGAGTCATCTCCAAGATTAAGCGATCAATTTGAAATAAATTATTCTTAGCCTTGAGGTCTTTCAATCGCTTTGCTTCTAGTTTTGCTTTTTGTGCTTCTGTCATTGCAGTGCCGACTATTAGTTATGTGATTCCTTTGTAGACAACTTGTCAATACTCCTTAGATCTCAAAAAGTTCTCCATTAGCATGCTCCAATGGTGATAGTGACCATCAAAATAGGGAATATCTTATTGAACAAATTTTTCTATGGCCATTGATATTTTACTATTAAAAAAGAAAAATAGAATAAAAAAATAGCTATAGCTATTTCATGCCCCTTTTTACGCTAAGCTCTGATACCACTAATAGACTAAGCAGGAGGATAGAGACCAATTTTAAACTCAAGGTGATTCTTATGCTTACATTTAATTAATAGAAGTTCCTATTAAATAGGTAGTACAACAATTAACAAGACCAATAAAATAGCACCCACTTCTATCACTAAGTAAACTCTAAGTAAAAGACTTAATTTACTAAGCTAAAATAGTAAAACGTGGCTTCAGCAACATTGCTACAACAAAATCCTAAAAATTAGCTCTTAAGCATCACATGATTTACATACACTAACATGATATTCCTACGAGCTTGAAGATACTCTTGTAGTTATAAAATCACATGCAACTGTACAAGCTCGTTGAGAGTAGAAAACGCAGGCTATACACGTGAGGATACTCCAACAAGGTGTGCTCTCCTCCGTTGCACATTCCTAGACTTAGCTACTAGAATCCCAATATGATAAAAATGTGGTAGATATTCACCCATTTTTTCCCCATTAGCCAAACAAATTGTATTGGTGATCATGTCATGATCAGATCGGTAAATACATGGCTTATTCTCCTCTCTACACTAGATGTGTTGCTTCTTGCACCCCACCTCGTCATATGCATTATTTTCCCCTTAACTTATTGAACTAGTCAATGAGCTCGTGCATTTTTAAATCCATCATGAAACCACATAAAGTAATACACCATTCAACACTTGCACCTCTAATTTTAGCCGTCTATATATGTTGTATTAATACAAATTACATAGTGTACCTCAAACTGCTATGTTTTAGGTAAGCACTTTTTTAGCCTCACATGGAGGCCCATGATCCTCTTAACTTAATATCCAGGATTAAGTAGGTTTAATATGCATCCTACAATACATCCAACATATTTTATATAGACACTACGCATTCATTTAGGCCAAAGGGGTTAACTAGTGCTGCCATAAGTTTTATAGCACCTTCTCTAAAGCAGCTATTGCATCATCTTGAATTTATAGCATTATTTTATAAGGATGTGAATTTCTTGTTAAAGGTCTTAGTAATCTCAAAATAAGAAAATGGAGCTTTTTAGAAACCTATCTTTTAGGGAAAAAAACTAAAGAGAAGAGATAGGGAGGTGGAAGATGCATCGTCTAGGCACCAAAATTCATTTGATTCGTAAAGCATCACAAGGAATCAAGCTAAGAACTTCTAATAAGGTTTTTATTGAGAAGGTAATAGATTTGGCAAATCGGTTAGGGATGATTTTTGTCACATCAAAAGAGGAGGTAATGAGAATTGTAGAAAAAATTCTAGAAGATGAGAGGATCGAATGACAGGCTTCAGTCTCAACCTAATGTTTTCTAACCAAGATAGCTAGAATTTGAAGGAGATTTGAAGATTAATTAGAATAATGAAAATTCTCTCATGGAATATTCAGGGGTTCAAACTCCAAAATAGGAAAGGGGTTGGGCAAATGACTCATGCAGAAAACATACTAAGATATTATCTATATATAAGAGATGAAAATCGATTGTGATCATGATAATCAAATTCAATGATTTTGCAGATAAGGTTTGATGTAATAGGTGGCCAGAATGGCTGATGGTAATATAGGTTAGTTGGCAACCTTATGGAATTTACAAAATGTCTACTTTCATAGTTGTGTAATAAAGCAGAATTAAATTACATTAGTAGTAAAATTACTCAATTAGACTTTGATTGGTTTTGTAGAGAATATCTATGGGTTGGTCTCCGTGGAACATAAGGAGGAAGTATGGAATGATTTGGTTGAGTTTTGGATTTCGACACATAGGGAAAGCATGATTATTAGCCATTTTAGTTATGTCTTAGCAAGATGTGAAAGGGGAAGTCAGATTGGTAGCAGAAGAGGAAAGGAGGCCCTGATGGATTTTGTTTGGCATAGTGGAACTATTGATATCATCACTCCAGACAATAGTAGTTTCATATGGTTCTAAATGTAGTCGATGAACAAGCTAGATAGAGTTATTTGTGGTCACTTCAGGATGAACAATTTGGATATAGTTAGTTGTGAGAAGATCCAAAGGACTATGGCTGACAAGGAAGTATCTATAATAAGCTATGTTTTACTCTCAGATTTTGGACAATCTCTATGTTATGATGAGTACTTAAACAATGTCTATAAGGAGAATTAGTTGGCCACAATGAAGGAAGAGATAAACTCCCTAAAAAAAACACTTACAAGCTTGTGGGAAGGCTAAGAGGGAGAAAAGTGTTGAAGAACAAGTGGGTTTTCAAGAACAAGCATAAGAGGGAGGAACCAAGTAGAGATACAAGGTAAGGTTGATGGTTAAAGGATTTTTCTAGAGATAAGGGGTTAATTATAATGAGATTTTTTTCTCTAATGGTGAAGATAACATCCACCCAACTAATTTGGGGACTAGCTTCCACTCTAGAATTAGAGATAGAGCAACCTGATGTAAATACAACTTTTCCACATTTATATCTCAAGTACCCTCTTCATGATAGACATGTAGATAGGAGAAAACTTTGATAATTTTTCATTCAATTTGACAAAAAATTTCTTGATATAGGTGTTAGAATTATTTTTATATATTTTGGCCATTTTTAAGTAGGGAATGTGTATATGGCATGATTTATGGACATCGATTATAGGTTTCATTAGTTATTTATTGAAATGGTGTTTAAACAATTTATTATGTTGTTGCAATTCACAATGACAAAGATAGCCATTGAAGTTTTAAGTTCAAAATTTGGCAATGACTTTATAGTCGCAATTATGTATTCTCCGCAACAATAAAGTGTAATACCCCTTAAATTGAGCGAAGTGTTATAAGGATTAATATGACTCCTTATATTAAGATGGTATACCATCCTTTTGGTGATTCAGTCTTAAGAACTCTATGAAGTAATTTTTAGGATGGGCGACCCTCTTGGAAAGTTTCAAAATTTTCTTAGGAAGAGTGTGAGTGAGAACAAAGCATTATGAAGAACTTGTGTTAATCTATGGAGCCATTCGATCAATCCAAAAGTGCTCCAAGGTAGCCCTCTTAGCTCTTGTGGGCCTAGGTGGCTACCAAGTGGCCTCACGTGGTTGTTTTGACTTGGGGTTAATATAGGTTTACATCAACAAATATTTTTGTTGTATTTTTCTTTTTTTTTATGTAGTGACTTTTGTTATTACTAATAAAAAGATTTAGAAAGGACATTAATTGTTTCCAAAATTAGGTTAACAAAATAAATTAATATTTTGCAATGATATAAGTCATTTCAATCACAGATTTTTGTAAAGACGTAATTTGTTGCTAAAGTGCAACCTATTTTTTGAACGACAAAAGTTACTACTAATTAAAATTTTTTGTAATGACATAAATTGTTGCCAAAGTGGGATCATTATTATGCAATGATAAAAATTCTTTGCAATATATAAACATATGCAGTTAGGTGAAGTGATGTATTACAACGACATTTATTTGGCAATGATAACTTTTATTATATTTAATTACTTTTTTGCAACAATCATTGTTGTTGCTTTATTTTCAATTTTTTGGCAACGCCATAACACACAATGACTCCACAATAAAAATTTTCATTGTGATATATAGTTTTGTAACAACTTTCTATCTTTAGCAACAAAAAATATCGTTACTAAAAATAGGTTTTTGTAGTGTTCCTTGACTAACAATTATAGCATCAAATTTTTGTTGATGTGTCAATGAAGTAGGCTCATGGAAAGATGATAGATTTCCATGGAATTTGAGATGGAGGAGTATATTAGATATGGAAGGAACATAAAGGAGATAATATTTCCATCAAATCACTAATAAATACAATTAATCATTGTTGTTCCTATTCCTTATCGCATATACCAAAATAAATTTGGCTCAATATTTTACCGTTGTGAATATAAATCTTTAGTTTTTTAGTGCTACATGAAAAATTTATTTTCTAGGGAAAACCTTATTACAAGGGGTCATGCTTTGACTACTAGAGGTTTTTTATATCTTTTGTAACGATGCTACAAAAGATAACAACTGCCTTTTTTATATTATTGTTTTGTATATTATTTATGGTATAAATGGTTACAACCATAGGGAATGAAATTATGCTTCATATAACACATCAAGGATAGTATTGAGAAATGGTAGGGTAGTTGCACTAGAGTATATAAAAGGAAGGTATAGACTATACCATGTTGTGTAATAATATGATCTTTATGCCCATTTGATTAAAAAAAGGTAATAGAATGTCGTCAAAATTTAAAGCTAGCTTTGTGGTCTCTAAATTTCATATTGAGTTTCATTGACAAGGCCAAAATTGTATGGTTGAAGCTATATTTTGGGTACAAGCATAGAGGATCAAATGGCTTTGCTAATCTATTAATAAAACATGTTCTAAGTCGGAACAAACCATCTGTAGTATGGGTGTAAGAGTCATAAAATGTAGTGTTGCGAGAAGATATAGGCTTTGTTTGGAATCGTTGGACATGAGTAGTAAGGAGGAGGATTTAATTTATCGATCATATAGATGGACACTTCTATGGTAGGATCTATAGCTAGTAATAAGCATTGATATTGTCCTTGCTATGCGAACTTTTCAACCGTCAATTGTAAAAAGGAGGCATGCTTTTGAGCCTACTTGTGGTATTAGTTGCTTGAATGAACTATTAGAGCTTGATCTTGTAGTTTTATATTTCTCATCCTTTTTTCTTTTTTGGTTTGAGCTTATCCAAGGAATTTATATGAAGCCATGATTTGGCTTGTTTATGAGTATAAGGGGAAGTTGATGGAGTTTTATACTATATTGGGTTGTGCATATTATCTAGGGATGTATAAAGATTTTTTTGTGGGATGTCTTTTGATTTGTAATGTGGTACACTTAGAGTTATAAATGAATTAAGTTAGCTTGTTTATTGGCTTATACAATATTAGTTTAACTCGTTTATTTAATTAAATAAGTTGGAGCTTCACTTTTAAACTCATTTATTAAATAAGTTAAGTTCAGGTCAAAAAAGTACGGTTCAACTTATTTATAGCTTGTTGCTCATGATCTCATCTTACCTCCTTAAAAACTCAATTTGGCTCATTCATTTAATTAAAGAAGTTGAACATGAACATATTTTCAACTCATTAGTTAAACAAGTTAAACTAGTGCCTAAAAATGTTCAACTCAACTCATTTAAAATCTTAAGTACTAAGTGCTTTATTTATAAAATTCTAGAGAGAGAGAGAGAGAGAGAGAGAGAGAGAGAGAGATAGGGTAGGAAGAGTCATTTCATTTATGGAGTTGTCAATGTTCAAGGAAGAGGTTGCTGACTATTTTAATCATATGATTTCCTATTTTAAAGCATTTTGGTACATTATTATAGCTGGGAGTGATACATGCTATTTTCTAGCATTGTTTCTTAATAGGGGATTGTTTATTAATAGCTTGCGATATGACAAGTTTTGGTCTCATCCTTTGAAATGGGGATTGTTATACTCCCAAATTAGAGGTTGATAATGTTAAAATGATTGATAAAAGTATATATATCAACAAGGTATACATTCTTTTTAAAAAACTTATCCTTATAAAACTTTAAAATTAAGTGTGTTTGACTTGGAGCAATTTAATAATGGGTGACCTCCCAAAAAATTTCCAAAGATCTGTGTGAGTTTATAAAAAACACAATAAAAAATATTTGTATTGATATGTGGGGTCAATAATCAATATTGAAAGTGCTCCAAATAACTATCAATGGCCGTAGTAAGAACGAGGTGTTACATACAAATTTTTTGTGGCTACATATTTGATTTGGCTTAATATATGTGCCAATGGGAAAATTTTGAAGTCCTTGGTCTTAGTGATTAGATGACTAGAGATTGATATCCAAATATCTCCCCACTTGTTGCAAGTGTCCTAGGAATATAAATTATGTTTTTGCTACTCATATAATGGCATGTTGTGACATTGTGTTAAGCCCATGTCATGTATGAAGAGCACCCACAATCATGTATTGTGGGGTAGTTTAGGGGTAAGTCTTGTATAGTAGTATCAGTATTTTAGTCTTTCTTTGGCTACTGGTTTTATAATCGGTAGGAAAGTGTTTGTTGTAATATATCTTTTATAGGTTTGTTCGGATAAATAATTGGTGAATAATTCATATAAAAAAATATTTTTCCGTAGGTGCAATATACCCTCCTAACTATTTGTATGCTATACAAGTCTCTCTCCCCATCTCTAATTAGCAGGCTAGCAACCAAGGGTAAATAAAATGAAGACACTCTGCTGTGGCATCATGAAGCTTGTCAGAGATATACGGTACAATCTTTCCAAAAAATCATGGCTCGCTCAATTTATGGGGGTTCTATCAGCATCATGCAAGCTAATGAAAAGTGGTGGAGAGAGGCTATTCCCCCGAGGGAAGAGTTTCTCGCATGGTTTGTGATCCAGGAAAAGATGAAGACCAGAGACAAGCTGTTGAGGCTATCTATCCTAGTAGAGGATGATAGTAAGTGTCCGCTTTGCAAAATAGATATTGAAATGGTGAACCATGTTTTCTTGCATTGCCCCATCACGTCCAGAGTTTGGTATAAGGTGCATGCTTGGTGGGGGAGGAGCTGGTGTACGCCAAAAAGCACAAAGGAGGTATGTGAAGAGTGGAAGAGAGTCGGAGGCAGGACATTAAAGCAGAAGCTTTGGCGGGCTGGCTTCTATGCCATCCTATCCGCTATCTGGGAGGCTCGGAATAGAGTAATATTTGAAGAAAAAGAGATATAGTGGAATAAGATATTCTGGAGTGCCAAATGGAAGGTTGCTTACTGGAGTAAGGGTTGGAAGGAGAATACCAGTCTTAGTACTTATGATATTGCCTTTAGTATTGTTAGACCTGCGTAGTTTATGCTAGGGGTGGGTTTTTAAACGGTTTGAAGGTAGGTGCTGCAAATGGGTGCTTCATATATGGTGTTGTTATCTTGTTATGTATAGGTGAGGTGGATCCTAGGTGGTGTTGTAATCTTAGCCTATAGATCTACCGACATCTTATCAAAACTTATCAAAAAAAAAAAGATGAGTTCCTCCTCCCTAAGGGTAAGAGCTCACACCAGGAAAGAAGACGATTGTCCAGAAGTGACAGAGCCAATGACTCCCAACGGACAATACTTTTGTAGCTTCGAACAATCGTGCTAGATTTTGGGAGTTATGGAAGCTGAAATTCCAAACTTTATATTCAAAACTCACTATGCCTTAGGGGACGGGTAATCTCTCATGGGAGGCATTCTCTCGGCCTTCCGAAGGGCAGGCGACGGTCCCTCGCAGCCCCTTCTCACGTTCCCTGCAGCGGAAAACCCATCTACGAATAGGAACGCTACTCGGATCCTTTTTTACCCGACGCCGCCTAAAGTATTTGCTGCAGCTTGTTGCTATGGCTTGCGGGACATTGTGCATATTCAGCATAAAATAAATGTAGAGGATGATAGGACGTCTATCCGTTTAGGTGATTCGGCCATGCTATTTAAGCCTCCCAGGTTTCTACATTTTCCCCTTCTGTGGATCAAATTAAGCAGATCAAAACGAAGCTAGGAGTGGTAAGTCTTACAACCAATGGTGTTCCACCCCCCCTTTCATTTCCTTCTTGTTAATAGCTAGCTAGCTAGTGGTTGAAGTGGTAATGTACCCAGGCATTACCTTACACACACTCACTTTTCCATTTACTAACTGGCGTGCAGACGATAAATGACATAGTCGTTAGGGCATTCTTCTTGGCCACTAATCTGTACAATCAGCGAATGAGACAAGGACCCACGAGACGGAAGTGATCCACGCGGTGCTGGTGCCAGTGAATATCAGGGCCACCAAATGTTGTAGACCAGCTGGGGATATGAACAAGAAATAATCAAGAGCACCATGGGGCAATCGCGTAGCCACATTGCTCGTTCCTGTAAGGTAAAAAGTAAAAGAACACACACAATTTTACGTGGTTCACCCAATGTGGGTTACGTCCACGGACGACAACGAGCAAGGATAATTTTATTATGTAGAGAAAGAATACAAGAATCCTCAATTGAATAGAGGATTGTAGAGATCTATCAATCTCAATTATTCTAACTCTCAAATGTGTGTAGAACTATGATGGATATTGTGAGTCATGTTTTGAGAAAGGGCTAGAGACTACATATATATAGTCTTCAAAAGAAAACCCTAAAAACTGCTAATTAATGGAGATTAAAAACTGTAACTCTCCATTTATGGCAGTTAATACTACCAATTAATTTAGTAGTAAATTATTCGGTTACGTTAGCTTCATATTTAAGTATTCCATAACCTCTGGTTTTAAATTCTTCATTGATGGTAGTAAATACTACTAATTAAAACTCTTCGGTTACTTCAACTTCACATTAAAGACTTTCATAACCGTCAGATTTGAGTCATAAACTCAACAATCTCCACCTTGGCTCAAATCCACAACACTCATCGTCGTCATAAACCTCGAAAGGTAATCATATGCTGCAAATACCAACTAAGTCTAAGCAATGCTTGAACTTAGCAGTATGTAGTGGCTTCGTAAGCATGTCTGTAGGATTATCTGATGTGTGAACTTTCTTCACCACAACATCTCCTACAGCAATAATGTCTCTTATAAAATGGAACCTGACATCAATGTGTTTGGTCTTCGAATGATAAGAGTTGTTCTTGGTTAAACAAATAGCACTCTGACTATCTGAGAACACAATAGTAGTACCTTGTGCAACACCAAGCTCGAGAATAAGACCTCGCAACCAAATGGCCTCCTTCACACCTTCAGTAGTTGCAACATATTCTGCTTCTGTAGTAGACAAGGTAGCAATAGATTGCAACGATGCTTTCCAACTAATAGCACTGAAAGATAGTGTGAAGATATAACTAGAAATAGACCTACGTTTATCCAAGTCAGCAGCATAATCAGAATCAACGAAACCAACAATATCAGTGGTTTGTGCTCTACTCCTATCGAACACCAAACTAATATTAGAGGAACCCTTCAAATAACGCAAAATCCACTTGATTGCTTTCCAATGACCCTTACCAGGGTTGTGCATAAATCGGCTCACCATACTCACAGCATAAGCTAGATCAGGTCTAGTGCAGACCATAGCGTACATCAAACTGCCAACTGCACTAGAATAGGGAGTGCTAGACATTAGCTCCTTCTCTTCCTCAGAATCTGGACAAAGCTTTGATGATAGTCTGAAGTGAGCAGCTAGAGGTGTAGACACAGGTTTACAATTACCCATATTAAACCTGTCTAACACCTTCTTAATATACTTCTGCTGTGAAAGAAATAACTTCCCAGCCTTTCGATCTCTGATAATCTCCATGCCAAGAATCTTCTTAGCTTCACCAAGATCTTTCATCTCAAACTCCTTGTTAAGTTGTGATTTCAACCTGTTGATTAAGGACTTATCCTTGGAAGCAATCAACATATCATCAACATAAATCAATAGATAAACAAAGGAGCCACCTTCAAACTCTTTAAAATAAACACAACTATCAAACTTGCTTCTTGTGTAGCCTTGCCCAATCATAAAAGAGTCAAACCTCATATACCATTATCTTGGAGCTTGCTTTAAACCATACAAGGACCTCTTCAACCGACAGACACAATTCTCCTTATCAGGAGCAACAAAACCTTCAGGTTGATGCATATAAATCTCCTCTTCCAACTCTCCATGGAGGAAAGCTGTCTTGACATCTAACTGCTCTAACTCAAGATCAAACAGAGCAACAAAAGCAAGGAGAACTCGAATGGAGGTATGACGAACAACTGGTGAGAATACCTCATTAAATTCAATACCTTCCTTCTGACTGAAACCTCTAACAACGAGGCGTGCCTTCCATCTAGCATCTTCAACCCCAAGTATGCCTTCCTTCCGTTTAAAGATCCATTTGCAACTCAATGCTCTTCGACCCTTAGGTAACTCAAATAACTCCCAAGTGCCATTCTTGTGCAAACTCTCAATTTCTTCATTCATGGCAACTAGCCACTTAGAAGAATCAGGGCTGGATATGGCCTCAGAATAAGAAGAAGTTTCAACACCTTCGGTAATCTCTTCAGCAACCGCTATAGCATAAGCAATCAAGCCATCATCATCTCCATCTGCATATCTAGCGGGCCTTCGAATATTTCTCCTTAGCCTATCACGAGCAATAGAATAACCATCCACCTGTTGTTGCTGGATGAGACTAGTGGTGTGAGCTAGATGGTCAATACCATCGACATCACTGCTGGACTGTGTGGATGAGGAAGAGGGAGCACTATGATCTGAATTAGCGGGCATCACTTCTAACTCCACCTTCTCGCTAGTACCCTGTTGATCACTTGTACCATGCGAGGAAATAGTAGATTCTTTTCCAGAAGATAATAATGCATTCTCATTAAAAGTTACATCCCTACTCAGAATAATTTTTTTAGAATCGGGACACCAAAACCTATACCCCTTGGACTCAGAAGCATAGCCTAAGAAAATGCATTTAACAGCTCTAGGAGCTAATTTACCATGATTAACATGAATATATGCAGGACATCCAAAAACTCTAAGAATAGAGTAATCAATAGGATTACCTGACCAAACTTCCTCTGGAATCTTGAAATCAATAGATGTATGTGGAGATCTATAGATGATGTAACAAGCTGTAGAAACAGCTTCAGCCCAAAACTCGCGTTTACTCCACAATCCAGCATTAGAGAGCATACACCTTGCCCTCTCAAGTAGAGTCCGATTAATGCGTTCTGCAACTCCGTTTTGTTGAGGCTTCCCAACCAGAGTCTTATGTCTAGCAATACCATGATCTGAACAGAACTCATTAAAATCTGTCTCAACGAACTCTAACCCATTATCTGTCCTGAGCTTCTTTACCTTCTTCCCTGTCTGGTTTTCAACAAGAGCTTTCCACTTCTTGAAAGTAGGAAAGGCTTCATTCTTGTGGCGTAGAAAATAAACCCAAACCTTCCGGGAGAAGTCATCAATTAGAGTCATCATATAGCGCTTACCTCCAAAGGAAGAAACTTTGGATGGTCCCCATAAATCAGAATGGATATAATCTAGAATATCCTTAGTACGGTGTTTTGCAGTAGAGAATCCGACCTTTATCTTTTTCCCTAAAACACAATGCTCACAAAACTCTAACTTTCCCGTACAATTACCAAGATGACCACGCTTGCTCAAAAGATTCATACCTTTCTCACTCATATGACCAAGACGCATATGCCATAATTGAGTGAGGCCTTCATCAGACATAGATGTGGATACAGCAGTTGAACCTGTAATTGTAGAACCCTGCAAGATATAGAGACTGCCATGTCTGTTGCCCTTCATTAGGACATGAGCACCTTTGGAGACCTTTAGAATTCCACCTTCAGCTGAATACCTGCAACCAAGAGACTCAAGGGTGCCCAAAGAGATCAAATTACGTTTTAAATCAGGAATATGCCTAACATTGGTCAATGTCCTAATACGTCCGTCATAGGCCTTGATTTGCACACTACCTATGCCAACAACCTTGCACTGGGCATCATTTCCCATCAAGACAACACCACAATCAACTTGCTCATAAATGGTGAACCAATCTCTATTGGGAAACATATGATAGGTACAACCAGAATCTAGAACCCATTCAGATCGACTCCTTTTATCATCAAATGTAGCCAATAGTACATCACCCTCAGAATCATTTTCAACAACTGTATCGGCTTCAGCATTACTAGAATTTTTTAGTGGTTTTCCTTTATCCTCCTTATCTCTCTTATTTTTCAATTTATAGCAGTCGGAAATATCATGCCCAAATTTCTTGCAATATCTACAAGTCACATTGGAATTACGCCCTCTAGATTTAGACCGGGATTTTTTCTAATTTTTACTACCACGGTCATTTGATCTACCTCTAATAGATAAGCCTTCAGCTTTATCATCAGAACGAACTTCAAGATCAAATTTCTCTTTCGAGAGCAAATTGGATTTAACATCCTCAAAGGTAAGCGTATCAGAATTACCATATAACATAATTTCCTTGAAGTGTTTAAAGGTAGATGGTAAAGAAACGACCAATAAAACAGCTTTATCCTCATCATCAATTTTTCACATCTAGATTCTCAAGATCAATAATAATTGAATTAAATTCATCTAGATGGGATTGAATAGGAGTACCTTCAACCATACGTAGAGTATATAAACGTTCTTTGAGACGAAGCTTGTTCGCTAGACTCTTTGTCATATAAAGCGATTCAAGCTTGAGCCATAAGGCAGATGTAGTAGTCTCATGAACAACCTCACGAAGAACCTCCTTAGATAGAGACAATTGGATTGTTGATAGCGCCTTCTCATCCAATTCGTCCCATTGCTCATCCATCATAGTATCGGGCTTCTTAGATTTACCATCTAGAGCCTTCTTTAATCCATTTTGGGTTAACACTGCTTTCATCTGGACCCTCCAGATACTAAAACTGATCTTGCCATCAAACTTCTCTATCTCAAATTTGGCAGACATCATGAACTTGAAGCTTTGATACCACTTGTAAGGCAAAAAGTAAAAGAACACACACAATTTTACGTGGTTCACCCAATGTGGGTTACGTCAACGGACGACAACGAGCAAGGATAATTTTATTATGCAGAGAAAGAATACAAGAATCCTCAATTGAATAGAGGATTGTAGAGATCTATCAATCTCAATTATTCTAACTCTCAAATGTGTGTAGAACTATGATGGATATTGTGAGTCATGTTTTGAGAAAGGGCTAGAGACTACATATATATAGTCTTCAAAAGAAAACCCTAAAAACTGCTAATTAATGGAGATTAAAAACTGTAACTCTCCATTTATGGCAGTTAATACTACCAATTAATTTAGTAGTAAATTATTCGGTTACGTTAGCTTCATATTTAAGTCTTCCATAACCTCTGGTTTTAAATTCTTCATTAATGGTAGTAAATACTACTAATTAAAACTCTTCGGTTACTTCAACTTCACATTAAAGACTTTCATAACCGTCAGATTTGAGTCATAAACTCAACAGTTCCAATACCAAACCTCGCCGACCGTATCGAGTCGGTAAACCCACTTGATTTCATCGTTATGGCTCGAAAAACCATCAAGAGGAAGCGAATCACTTTTAGTACTGTTCTCGTTGGCTTCCTGCTTGAGGTCGCTAGAAGATTTAGAGGTATGTACGTGCTTTAATCTTTTATCTATTCTGAAACGGACTCTTGCTGATTGACATACCAGATGAGTGACAATAAAGTTAGGAAAATCATTCTTTCGCTGCCATGCAAACCTTTCCCAGCTGGCGTTCTCTAAGCTCTTACTTAACTTCACCAAATAGAGACTTCTCAGTCACGGCTATGGCTTTGTTTGACACATAGCATGGGTTTTTGTATCTAGCTAGTAATTGCTATTTTTCTATAGAAATAAGTTCATCGATCGTTGTCGGCCTGTATCGGATGACACTTAATTTTGAGGTTCCCAACAATTTATATGCTTCAGCATCGAACTTTATTTGCATAATGGAGATGTTGATTTGAATGAACTAGCTGTCGGACCTCCCCCCATCCCTCCCTCCTACCTAATGGAAAGGAAAACCCCAAGTATGTTACTTGTGGGAACACAGTTTCATCTTTGAATCTTCATGAAGCTATTCAACTAAGCGTATGATAATATAACCACTGAATATGAAAATATCATCTATTGATCATCAGAGCTTAGCCCTTGTGATTTGAAGTTTCCTGCGTACACCTCGGATCCCTACGGAACTCCTCCTGGATAACCTCCTCCCTGGTGACAGACTGGAATATGTGCCACCATGTTTAATGACCAGACCACCAACAAATTTGGAATAAAGACCCCAGACCTACCACTTAGTACTTGGGGAAGGAACCGTTTAATTATGAAACCGTAGCCCTTCCTCCCTCTTATCTATCAAAATTTACTAAACGTACAATATAATTGTACTAAATAATCTACTCTAGAATAGTTCCATTAGCACCTCTGCCGATAAAACATCTAATTCTTTTATCCATAGAGGTATATCCCTTCTTCTTCTTCTTCTGTTTTTGTTGTTTTTTTTTTTGGGTACCGACTCATGCCACCATGGAATGTTATTACTGTGAGTGAAACTTAGCTCTAATGCGACCCCACTGATTCTACAAAGAATACCATTATATCCCATCATGACAAAACCTTATTGGTTATTTGATGGGCAGAGTGCCGCTAGATGCTTCGCTCGGATATTCAAGAACAATAGTATGACAGTCACCAATCTTGCTGGTCTAACGGATAAAATGGTCTTAGCTAATCACCAGATCAAAGGCTTCTACTCCATGGTAGGTGGCCTACCACATGCGACTTATTTCGCATCCTTGGAGGAACATTGTTGCTATCTATTTACTCGCCTTCTTTTCCATTACAAGTTGAATTGGATGATTATGATCAGGATCGGTGCTTCCATACAAGTAGCGGAGGGGCAAAGTAATAATAGTGATAATGAATTAAAAATTATGGTCATTTTGTAAAAATAAATGAATAAACACATTTTTTTTCAGTAAGTAATTAGTAATTATAGGACTAATCAATATTGGCGTGATTTACATCCTATATATCCCTAACGGGACATCAACTCTTCTATACATGTGTGGAATCAACCACGAAATCAAGAGCTAGGAAGCATTTGCAATCTCTTATGTTTACTATTTGCCATGCTAATCCTTCACTATTCTAGACAAACCTTCTTTTGTTTTCTGTTGCTGCTGGAAATTCCTCATATTTCATTTCCACCAAACATGATATATACCAACGCTGCCAATAAAGCTCCGAAAGCTAGTTGTTTAATCCTCAACCTTCTCCTGTAATATGCTCACTACGACTTTATTCCAAATGCTTAAATTAATGAGCCCCACTCCACCTTCTGTATGGATAACAAGTTGTATGCCAGGCTACACGAGCCTTTTTAGTGATAGAGGCAATATCTGACCACAACAATGCTATGTAGAAAGCCTTTACTGTCTTGATATTTTCTTACAAAGAATGAATGCCTTACTCTAGTATGTTTGGATATAGATAACAAATATGATTAATTGCAAATGCCATGTGTAATAGAGTAGCTTAAACATCGAAACTTGCAATCTTTTAACAATGTTTTCCAGACTCTATTAACATTTAGTAATAGTGAGTCTGCTTGTAGTAAGTGAATACCCAAGTATGCCACATGAAGTTTACATTCCTCCATTTGTGTAACACTCCTATTTTTCTTAATTAGAAAGTTTTATTTTGGAAGAGCAAATGTGAAAGTAAAAATTATAGACAGAGATTGTCACTGCCACATCTATCATGAGAAAATATGTGTACAGTCACTTTACCCATGACATATGCAAAGCTAGACATGAAAGATCATCAAACAAGAAGATAAACCACAATAAGTAAATAAAATTAAATACAAGTGTGAAAATAAAGAATAAAAATGCGAAAGAAAAATAGTCAAGAACCAAAAGCTAACAATCCAAACACTGGACAAAAATACCTGAGCCCTACTTTCAAACTCAAACTTAGCTCTATAAGTAACCAAAATACTTGCACCAAAACATCTAAAAGTAAACTATTTGGTATAAAAGTACTGAATAATCACACCTAACTCAAAGCAAACAATATGCTCACCTAACAAGATCACATACAAAGTGTATGATCATGCATAACAAAACATACGATCACATGATAATATCAAATCATACATACTCAAGGATAAAGCATGTTAAGCACACCAAACCACCAACCATTCCAAATAACCAATTATCAACCAACTAAAAAACTATACACCAAGGGTAGTACATAGTGGTATTTATCGGAATCTCATCACAAGTGTTATGTATAACAATGACTAGA
Organism: Tamarix chinensis; assembly: GCA_030549775.1. Classification (NCBI taxonomy): domain Eukaryota; kingdom Viridiplantae; phylum Streptophyta; class Magnoliopsida; order Caryophyllales; family Tamaricaceae; genus Tamarix; species Tamarix chinensis. The sequence continues at coordinate 83,260,308 of CM060178.1, forward strand.
AATATCTCGTCACAAGGATAGTATACAATGGTAATGACCCGCATCACATAATACAAAGTCAACCCAATTCTAGTTATTAGATGTTATTTCGGTGATCAAACCAATGATTCGTACTCAACAATGAGTGAAATACAATCTCATAATCTAACGCAATGCTCGTCAAGGATAAAACAACAATCAAACCACTAACTATCAAGATAACTAATCAAGGAAATCACATGATATAAATTTGCATGTGCACATAACCTTAACATTAAAGTCTTTAAGTACGTGTACCCTTTATAGAGTTTGTGAATCCTTAGGATTAGAAGTGGGTCATTTGACCCAAAGGTCCAACTATACACTTGAATGTCTAAGTGCAAGGCGTGAATTTTCTTTTTCAACTATACTTGCCTTTCAATTTAAATTATTAGTATTTTATTCTAAGCCACCTTAATAGTCAACAAAGGATACAACGATCCATACACAATATATAGTCAATCAAATCCTCAACCATCTTAACCACTCTAGGTCACAAATAACTAGCCATAAAGAATTTGATCACTTAAGCTCAATCAACAAATAGTCATGAAATGCTAAGGCTAGGTCTAAGCCATAACCTCACAACAAAGAACCAAATTAATTCCTATTTAATTTACTAGATTCAATTATTTAAGTGCCAACCATAAAGCCAACAATCAATATGGTGGTTAATGGTCAACACTATGATCAACTACAAGTCAAAAAACGACAACTTATTCTCATTTATTCAACACTTTAATTTAATGAAACTTACCATAAGTATTTATAGATATCACTAAACATATAATATGATACATAGATCATATATACTCCAAAATTACCGCTTTAAGTTGAAAGACAAAATAAGGGTCAATGAACAAAAACATTAAATATAATAACCTTAAATGTCATAACATAAGTATGCATGCCATTTATTTATTTATTTATTTATTTATTTTTAGAAAAACTCATTATTCACATGAAAAATACTATTCATGATTGATGAGAAATGTCATTCTATACCAACAAGCTTACAGCGAAAAACAATCAAAATATTATTATAGAGAATCACTATTCACCATAAAATCATTGTTCATACTTTGTTACTATTTTGAGCATCAAAGTTGATGGTTATAGCTCAATTATTGACCCTAATATCTTACTTGAGTCTTTTAAATTATAAATGTTTATATTATGCTTGAAACAGTTGAAAAAAAATAATTGATTCCATTTTCTGCTCTACTTATGGTGAGTGAGTAATTAGTCAATAACACATTCAGTGAAATGAAGAACATCAAGAACATGCTCAAAAACACATAAAACATCAATAACTTCAACATAATACAAGTTATGTAAAGTGCATCCAAAATATAACAAGTTATGTATCAAAATCACCCTTGAAATGCTAAGAGTTAACATGGTATAATTAGATTCAACTAAAGATCCCAAAATCACTCCCTAAATCCATAAGGATGTACCGCATGATCAACACTTTACAATGAATCATACAAATCGAAAATACCAAAAAATGGTAAAAAAAAATTATAATTAACAAAGAAAACCCATTTTCAAAGAGTTTACAAGGTTTACCTTCAAATATATGCTCTAAGCAAATAAAAGAGAGAAATAATCAAAGCTAGAATGCAATCAAGGGGATAGAACTCAAAAACACTTCACCATTTACAAAGCTTAACTACTTGAATTTTAGCATAGTAGTAGTGACTGTACTGAGTAAAGCCAGCAAAAGTTGACCCGATCAGCCTAATCCGATCCGACTCGAGCAAAATCCGATCCGAAAATTTTAGCAACCCAACCTGCCCCTGCACTAACCCAATAAAAATCAACCCGACTTGACTCGATGCCAACCCATGACCCGATAGAGACCCAACCCGCCTTCGACCTGACCCAACGTTAACCCAACCCGATATTCACCTGATCCGACTTGAGATTGACCCAACCAAACATCAAAGTATATTAGAATAGTACTAATAAATTACACATATTGTATTATTCATTTAAAGCTTTTAAAAATATAGTATTTTATAAATTGTACTTATTTTTCATACTTTACCCTAGACATTCTATACAGTATCATTTAGAATAAAAAAATCTCATAGCTACAACTTTTGATGCATATTTTTAAAACAACAAACATTTTATTAATTTACATAGAGTACAAAGATTATAAATTTATAACAAATAAAAAATCAAACTCAGACTCTAAAAATATAATTATAATTATTATTGGTTACCTAATGAAATTGTAATTAAAATTGTTACCAACTAAAAATTACTAACCCTTAACACCATCGTACTATAAATCTGGTCTATTTTATAATATATTGTATACTCAATTAATTAAAAACTATTAAAGAATTACCTAATTTAACATAATTAGGGTTTTTGAGCCCAAACAACAAATTCGATCAAATATTATTCAAATATTTAAATTGACAGTTCAAAATTGAAATTATACATATTCTAAAATATATTATATACTCAGTTAATTAAAAACTATTAAGGAATTGTCCAATTTAACATAATTAGTGTTTTTGAGCTTGAACTCCAAATCTGATCAAATCTTATTCAAATATTTAAATTGATGGTTCAAAATTGAAATTAAACATATTCTAAAATATATTGTATACTCAATTGATTAAAAACTATTAAGGAATTACCCAATTTAACATAACTAGGGTTTTCTTATTTTGAACTGCAAATCTGGTCAAATCTTATTCATATATTTAAATTGATGGTTTAAAATTGAAATTAGACATATTTTAAAATATATTGTATACTCAATTAATTAAAAACTATTAAGAAGTTACTCAATTTAACATAATTAAAGTTTGTGAGCCTGAACTATAGATCCGGTCAAATCTTATTCAAATATTTAAATTGAAATTTCAAAATTCAAATTAGACATATTCTAAAACATATTGTATACTCAATTGATTAAAAACTATTAAGGAATTATCCAATTTAACATAATTAAAGTTTTTGAGCCTGAACAACAAATTCGATCAAATCTTATTCAAATATTTAAATTGATGGTTTAAAATTAAAATTAGATATATTCTAAAACATATTGTATGCCCAATTGATTAAGAACTATTAAGAAATTACCCAATATAATATAATTAAGGTTTTTGAGGCCGAAGTACAAATCTGGTCAGATCTTATTCAAATAATTAAATTGAAGTTTTAAAATTGAAATTAGACATATTCTAAAATATATTATATACTCAATTGATTAAAAACTATTAAGGAATTACCCAATTTAATACAATTAGGGTTTTTGAGCTCGAACTGCAAATTCGATCAAATCTTATTCAAATATTTAAATTGATGGTTTAAAATTGAAATTAGATATATTCTAAAACATACTGTATACTCAATTGATTAAAAACTCTTTAGGAATTACCTAATTCAACATAATTAGGGTTGTTGAGCCCGAACAACAAATCTTATCAAATTTTATTCAAATATTTAAAGTGACGGTTCAAAATTGAAATTAGGCATATTCTAAAACATATTGTATACTCAATGAATTAAAAACTATTAAGGAATTATCTAATTTAACATAATTAGGGTTTTTGAGCCCAAACTGTAAATTCGATCAAATATTATTCAAATATTTAAATTAATGGTTTAAAATTTAAATTAGACATATTCTAAATTACATTGTATAATCAATTTCATAAAATAAGTCAATTATACAATCTAATTTAAATCAGCAAGAGTTTTATCCTAACAATCTAATTTTGATATATTTCAATATTATATTTCAAATTTAACAATACCGACATGAAATTAAGTACATTTCAAAGTATATTGCATAATCAATTTATCCAAAATAGCTTAATTGGACGAATCCAATAAATCCAAACATAACCGAGTAAAAAATATTTATTATTTACTTGTAAAAATAAAGCACATATAATATTCTTATTTTATTTATCTATACCGGTAATCTTATGATTGTCTCTAATATTTACAATGTAATAATTGATAATTATACATTGTATAGTCATGCTTATACTCACCTGTATTTTATAAAATTATCTTTTTTAAGTAATCAAATAAATATAATATATGATAAATATATAATATTTTTTCTTGTAAAATTTATAAATATTTTAAGTAATCAAATATAATAATGTTAAAATTAATAAATATATTTATAATTTACTTGTAAAAGTAAAGCACATATAATATTCTTATTTTATTTATCTTTACTAGTAATCTTATAAGTGTCTTTAATATTTATAATGTAATAAATGATAATTATACATTGTATAATCATGCTTATGCTCACCTGTATTTTATAAAATTATCTTTTTTTAAGTAATCAAATAAATATAATATATGATAAATATCTAATATTTTTACTTGTAAAATTTATAAATATTTTAAGTAATCAAATATAATATTTTAAAACTTATAAATATCTTTATTAGTTACTTGTAAAAATAAAGCACATATAATATTTTTATTTCATTTATCAGTACTAGTAATCTTATGATTATCTATAATATTTACAATGTAATAAATAAGAATTATACATTATATAGTCATGTTATGATCACCTTTATTTTGTCAAATTGTCTTTTTTAAGTAATCAAATAAATTAGAATAAATGATAAAGATCTTTTTTAGATTCAATCATTCAATGTTTTTTATTATTAAAATTTATAAATATCTTTACTATTTACTTGTGAAAATAAAGTGTATATAATATTCTTAATTCATTTTTTCTGCAATAGTAACTACTTAACTCGAATTACCTAGACCCGAATTTGACTCAATCCATCAAAACTCTTCATGATCCAATCCATCAAGTTAACCTATAACTACTCAAATCCAACCCGTCAAATTACATAAAACAATCCGACCTATTAAGTTAACCTAAAACAACTCAGATCCAACGGGATCAATCCATCATATTGCACAAAATGACCCAAATGGGTCGAAGCCACCTAGTCATGTGAATCAGAAAATGACCCGAAACAAACATAATCCTATCAATCAAGTTAACCCGAAATGACCCAACCCGACCCGACATGACCCAGAACCAAAATAACCCGACCTAGAACCGACTCAACTCAAATAAAGTAATGATCCGAAATGACCCAACCCGACTCACAATCGATCCACAAAAGTCAAATGACCCAAAAATAATCCGATATGATAATAATATGACCTTCTATAATCCAACCAGAATCCGATCCACCCGACCCGATTGTCACCTTTAGTACTAGCTGCATGCAGACACTAAGGATTGCCTTGGGAGTCAAAGATGGCTGCATAGATAAACAAAGTTCGGTCGAATGTGTGGAGAAAGCTTTTAGTATGATTTGACGAGATATTATCATGGCCTAGCTTGTTCGCATCACGCCACGAGCTAGCAAACCATCTAGAATTATGTCTACAAATCAATTGGTAATTTACCGCTGATGTTATTGGTCTGAAAGTAAATGGTGTATGGCCACAACTTATTAATGAATTACGTTAGTGTATTAATTTTAGTTTTTATTGATAATTAGGTAATATGCACTAAAAATAATATTAAATGAAACAAAAATTATGGCACAAAAAATTATAAAAAACTAATATTGCAATAATAACAATAGCGATAATGATGATGATGCTAACAATAAATTTATAATATTATTTATTGCAAAAAAAATATTTTATTTGATATTTTTCTTATAGTTGGAATTAATTAATTATCAATAAAAATGAATTTAATGTATTAATATGTATAATTTTTAGAGAAATTTAATTTTAGTTTGGTTTTCACATATGGATTAATTGCATTATTCGATGAATTTTTGACTGAAGAAATGTACAATGAGAAAGCATGTTTCAACCCAGCTCAACTCTTGTTTGTATTCTCTAACCCGTATCCCCAGGAGTTTTATACATATTAGGTTTGCCCGTTGGCTTATTCAAACGAAGAAGAAAAAAGAGTTAGGCTCAGTTTGATTTGAAAAAAAATAAGAAGGAAAGAAAAATAAGAAAGAAAGAAAAATAAAGGAAAAAAATAAAAAAAAATTAATTTTCTTTCTCTTATTTGCTTGTTGAAAATGTTTTGTGGAAAATATAATTCTTGACAAGTATTTTTGATGTTTGGTTTATAGAAAAAAATTTCTAAGAAAAGATAATAATAATTATTATTATTTAAATACTTTTATATCTTTAATAAAAATTAAAATATTATATTAATACATGAAAATTTTCATAAAGTGTCTAAAAATAATTTTTTTATATTTATATAATTTTAATTCCATTTAAAAATATATTTTTTTAATCATTTTTGTTATCTTTTTGTAGTGGAGAAGCTCGGGTTACCCTCCCCACCATATCTCCCTCACTGGTATAAATTTTGCCTCCGGAGGTGCCGGCATATTGGATGGCAACGACCAATTTTATGTAAGTCGCCGGCTTCTCCCAGCCACTTGTTTGTCTATCAAATCACTCTTCTTCTTTTTTCTGTCATTAGTCCGACAATCAAGGTTCGACTTCTTTTTTCCCATTTTCTTTCTCTGTGTCTATGTGTGTAAAAGAAAATTAGGCTTTCTAATCATAGTATCAAACATTGGAATACAGAGTTTGCTGGAGAATTGAGTGTCAAGAAACAATGACCGTCGTAGTCACCGCCAACTGGATATATGTGATCGGCGCCGGAAATGGAAGAATTGCAGCTATCAATGACATTCGCACTGGAGGAATCAGTAGAATTATTAGCAACAATGTTATTAGTAGGGAAGAAAACATCGTTCTTTATATCATCTACGATAAGTCTAGAAGGTTCTCAACAAAAAAGTCGGGTGCCTCCATTTCTTGGACGGACAGACTAACAGACCCCTCATTTCCTCCCTGCCCTTCGACCCTTGACCCAGACCGCCCCATCGAACCACCACCACAACGCTACTGCTCCAGCATCGTCACCAACCAACAACTACCAAGCCACTACCAGAGACGAGCTGCGTCACGAGTTACAACAGTAGCAGTGACAGGCTAGCGAATAGGGGAGCAATCTCGACCCTCACGCCAACAGCTCCACCTCCATCTCCCTTCATTGTCGTAGACCACCACTGGAGCTTAGCTAGCAGCAAGAGACCACCGGCAGCAACAGGCAAGCTGGAAGAATGGCGTTGAAGGAGGAAAGGATGGAATTGGGCAAAGCTTTCGAAAAATTTTCCTCGATCATTACTTATTTTTCATATATTTTGGTGAGGAAAAAAGTGTAATACAACTTTTCTCAACTTTTTTCTTCTTATTTTCTTTCTCTATAATTTTTTTAAGAACTAAATACTGAAAAATTAGTTTTTATATAATTTTTTTCTTTCCTTATTATTTTCCAAGAACAAAACGAAGCATTAATGTATTATCTAGATCCGACAAAGATCACTTTACCTAATTAATCCAATCCAAATTATAATTTGATTTAAACTCAAAAAATTAAATTTAAATAATCTGAACCAATATAAATTAATTTAAATTTGATCTAAATTTACCTAACCCAATAGTTATCCGTATATGAAATAATCTAAATCAAAATAATATAATCCAAAAAGAACTTAACACAAACCCAACTGATGTCCAAATAGAAGTTTGATAATGCTTTAACTCAAATTTACCTAACCTAAAATGATCTTACTCAAACCCAACATATATCGTAATACAATTTCAAACTTGATAAACTAAATTCAAATTTGATCTATAAAAGTAATATTTGATCCCATATAAATTGATACATAAATACTAATAAATTATCTTATTAATAAAATTTTATGTAAATAAAAATATGCAATCTCTGTACAACAAATGAAACAAAATTAGTAAAATTATATTCTCGTTATTTTATTTGGATATCATATTAGCATAAATCATATTAGATCATAGAAATTTCTATCATTACTACTCCTATTACTATTACTATTATTGTTGTTGTTGTTGTTGTTGTTGTTGTTGTTGTCGTTGTTGTTGTTATTATTATTATTATTATCATTATTATAATAAACATAAAAACTATAATTGTAAATATAAGTATTATTATAATAACAATAGTAAAATTTATATTTTTATTTCTACTAATAATAATGATTATTATATTTCTAAAGATGATGATGATAATGACAATAATGATAATTATAGTAATAATAATAATTAACGTGATAATTATAATTAGTATAACAATGATATTATTTTTGTATATAATAACATATATAATTATATACATAATAATAACTATAATAAAAATACTAATAATGATATTAATATATTATTATTACAACATATTTTATGATAAAAATTGGTTATAACATTACATATATCATGATAAAAATCACTATGATAATCATAACAAAATTAATAAATTACAAAATTCAATTTATTAACCATATTAAATTGATAACAATCAATATCATTACAAAATATAAATTGAATTAACTTGGCTTGAACCTGATACATCCCAAAATTTATGGACCCAAATCTACCTAACCTAAACTGAATCTGACATGGAGTGTGAAATGCCCCAAAAATCCTAATTTCGATTATCTATTATTAAATAAGATTTTTATGTGGGAGTTTAACCAAAATAGTTTACTTTTATTAAAATAAGAGGAAGTTAATTAGGGTAAACTAAGAGAAAATTTATAAGTGTTCTAAAAAGAAGGAATGTTGGTATTTTAAGCTAATTAATGATTTTATTTGGAAATTAATTAAATAAATTACTTTATTTAAGCTAAGAAGAATAAAATAGTTTCAAATTAATATAAAATTCATCAATAATTTAATTAGAGAAAATTAAAGTGTTTTGTTAATTAAAATGGAATTTAAGAAAATTCTTCCAAAAATCCCTAAATTAACCCAAAAAAATAATAGAATTTAATTATTTTTTTGATAATTATATTTTATTAAATACCCTAAATTACCAAAATTATACTAATTAAGCCAACCACTAATTTTCCTTCTTTTTCCTTTTTCTCCCTCCTTTTTCCTTTTTCTTTCTTCCCCTCCTCCTTATTTTTTTCCGGCCTTGGCCGGCCTGCCAGGCCCATTGCCTTCTCCCCCCTCACGGCCCGTCTCTCTCCCGCGCCCCTCCTTCCCTTTCTCCCGGCCGGTTCGGCCGCCCCCTCTTCTTTCTTTCTTTTCTTTTCTGCTGGACCGCCGGTCCAGCCTTCTTCTTCTTCCTTCCCCTCTGCGTCGTCTTCTTCCCCGACACACCTGCAACCCCCTAGATCGGCGCCAGATTTCTCGCCTCCGATCCCGCCGTTTGACCCTTGTTCTCCTCCTCTCCTTCACGTCGTCTCCCCCTGTCAACTTGTCTCATTCGGCCATTCCTTCCCCTGCCCGCACCATTTCCCTTTCCTGACAAACATGGCCTACCCCGTAGGCCTGCGCCGATTCATCCTCGCCGGCCAGAGCGCCATACCCCTTGCACCCCTACTCTCCCACCTTCCCTTGTTGTTTTAAGCTCTGATTGGCCTATAAATAACCCGAGGAGCTGCCATAATCAGGTTCGAAATTTGGAACCCAGAAAAATCCCGTCATGCGCCACCCCCATTTCAGTCGGCACTTCCTCCGTCGTCGGCCGCCCTTACCGCCCGATCTAGCCACCAAAATTCTCCCTACACCGCCCTCTACGCAACCCAACCACCAGCTTTTCCTGCCTTGCTCTGCATGAGCCGCCTCGGCCGTGCGAAACTGCCTCCCCGATCGGCCTCTTCGACCCCCTCACGCCACCTTCGCGCCGCCAGCGCCGCCCGTACCGCCATCTGCAACACCTCCCTTACCCCCCAAAACAAACAGGGGAACCTACCCTACCACCCTACACCTCCATTTTCCCCTACTTCTCTCTCCCCTAGCCTCCACATCCACCTCTCCCATTTCTTCCTTCCTACCGTCGCCGCCGCACCACCACCGGCACCACCACACCACCAGGTTGCCTTCCACCTCCCTAGACCCTAAACCCTGACCAATGAAATTTTAATAATTTTAATATTGTTAACTATTATTGTTAGTATTATTATGATTATTATTATCATTATTATGATTATTCCTATTATTATTATTATTATTATTATTATCATCATCATCATCATTACTACCAATACTACTATTATTATTGTTGTTGTTATCCTTATCATTATTATTATTATTATTATTATTATTATTATTATTATTATTATTATTATTTCCACTACTATCATTATTATCATTATTATTATTATTATTATTATTATTATTATCATTACTATTATTATTTCTATTATTATTGTTATTGTCATCGTTAATATTATTACTATTATTGTTACTACGACTAAGGTCTCTAGTATCATTATTATTTTAGTACTCTTACTATTATTAGTATTATTACTATTATTATTACTATCATTATCGTTATTGTTATTAATATGGTTATGGTGGTTATTGCTATTGTTATTATCGTTATTATTATTATTATTATTATTATTATTATTATTATTATTATTATTATTATTATTATTATTATTATTATTATTATTATTCTTACTCTTAGTATTATTATTATTATTATTATTATTATTATTATTATTATTATTATTATTATTATTATTATTATTATTATTCTATCATTATATTTACCATATTTATTACTTTAACTATTATTACCTTCATTACTATCCATATTATCTTTATTATTTAATATATTACTTTTAGTATTCTTATTATAATTAGTATTGCAATTATTATTATTATTACCATTATTCTTGTTGTTATCATTATTGTTATTATTATTATTGTTGTTGTTGTTGTTGTCACTATCATTATTATTATTATTATTATTATTATTAGTAGTAGTAGTAGTATTAGCATTGGGATCATTATGTTTCTTATTTTAACTATTATTATCATTGTTATTATCTCTAGTATTATTGTTAGTATTCTTATTATTATTTGTATTATTAATATTATTATTATCACCATAATCATTGTTGTTGTTATTATTATTATTATCATTAATATTATTATTACTGATACTACTACGATTTCAATTATTATTATCATCAGTATTATCATTATAACCATTATTATTGTCATTATTAGTACTCTTATTATTATTAATGTTCTTATTATTATTAATACTAAAACCCTTACTTTACTACTATGGATTTTACTAAGGCTTACCTTAATTAGTGGTAATTTGCTTAACTACCTTGAGAATGACAATAACCCTACCCTTCTAATTATAAACTGCTATTATTAATATTAGCCTTAGTATTAGGCCATGATAGGGGTAAGATAGGAATTTTGGTAATTCCGATAGAGGGAGATTAACCCTAGTATTTCCCTCTTATAGGTGAACCGGGTCAAAGCCCCCAGGAGGCGTAGGAGCGTGCTCCAAGCCCGGCGCCGATTTAGGTAAGGACGTAACTAAGGCCGCTTGTGTGTATTACATGTTTTACTTGCCTTGGATGCCTCGTATGGTTTATATGCTGTATTCTATACGTTATCTATTTTATTGTGTAGCATAGCGTGGAATCAAGGTATGTTTTCATGCTCTTGTCTGTATGCGCTAATATGGGTATGATGCAAATATGATGTGATGTGATGTGATCCTTAGGACATGCATGCTAGATTGTTTGATGAGGTGTCGTGGAATGGGGGCATGAAAGAGAAAAATGAGAGAGTAAGATAACCAAAGGGAAGTACGTTGGCTAACGTAGGTAAGAATGGCCTAGACAATCTGTGATCTGTAAATGAACGAGAAAAGGGAAATTTAAATGGAAGAGCGGGAGAACCTAAGGTTATATGGGAGAACTAGGGTTTGCATGGAAATCTTAGGGTTTGGCGTGGTAGAGATCGAGGGGTTTGCATGGGGAGGTTAAGGTCCGCATGGGGGCGAACCTTACGTATAAAAAGTTACTTTGGGACGTGGGGAGACTAATGGAAGGTCTATTTGGGAGTCTGGAGGCTCGAGGTGAAAAATAGTATGAGGAATAATATAAAGGTACATAGGGACCGACTAGGGTTTGGGAAGGAAACCCTAATTTAGGAAGGTGGAAAAAGAAAAAGAAAATATTGAAAATAAATGAGGAGGAGTGAGGTATGAGGGAGAGTTGAGTCTGAGGGACATGATTTGGGTTTCCAATGCAAGGAAGGTGTTAAGTATGATAATTATAAAGGGTGTTTAGGAGGTAGCTTGGTAACCTAAACCGAGTAAGGGTATAGCTAAGGCTGAATGTGTGTCATGTATCCTACGTGCCTTGGGTGTTCTATATAATTTATGTGTCGTGTTTTAAATGTCATTATCTTAACTATTCCATGTGTGGCGTGGCTTATAATTGAGACGTGTGCATGTGTCCTCATTAGTATGTGATAATACGAATATGTCATAAGTTATGATGTGATGTATTGAGGCCCTTTAGCCATGCATGTCAAAGATGAAATACCCTCGAATAATATACGTTAAGACACTAATCACTTACAGAGAAAGATGTTGAGCCGAGCCCAGACCGGTCCACCGGCTATAATAGTGGCAGGGCATGTGCCCTCGCGACCGTTCCACCGGCTATAATAGTGGGGGATTTCGTGCTCAACAAACCAAACGTAAAAGTGCTAAGACATGGAAAGATACTAATATTTACAGTGGAATACCTTGTGAGTCGGGGCCAGACCGGTCCACCGGCAAATAATAGTGGCAGGGTATATTACCCTCGCGACCGTTCCACCGGCTATAATAGTGGCAGGGCATAGCCCTCGCGAACGTTCCACCGGCTATAATAGTGGGGCTCCCGCACTCACATGGATCGATAAAGATTATGACGGTATCATTATAATTATCTGAGATCTAATGAGAAAGTTATCTGATTCGTGACCAGCATTGTTCATCTGTGATTGTTTATTCTTCACACGCTATGCCTGTTTGTTCATGTATTTTTGTGTATGTGGGCCTTAGTGCGTTGTTCCCTTACTTAGTACGTAGCGTACTGATTACCCGTTTCATGGGTGCTGCTCATTCCCACGAGCAGAGGAACCCGTTTGAGTTTTGCAGGTAGGGGACGATATTTGTGGCATTTTCAGGACTGAGAATTGAGTCTGGATCTAGCTTGGGGGCCGAGAGTGACGTGGCCGGAGTGTCTCCCCTATCTTGTTTCTTTGCATTATCGTTCTTTATCATTCCGTTATTTCAATTCCTCTGACATTTGGAACTTTTAAATTGTATTTCGAAATGTAACTCTAGACTTTCACACTCTGATTTCCTTAACACTTATGCTTTACTAATGATTTGTTTTGGTCCCATTCTTTTTAGCCTTAGCACTTAGTATCAGATCGGTGGGCGTGAATCGATCTGGTACTGAGTGTGGCGGTAATACCCCCGGATTTACAATTTTATTTGCTTGCTTCCGCTAAAATCCTTTAAAAGTAAATGAAATTTTTCAGTAGTAAATTTGGGGGTGTTACAGAGTGTGCAGACCCAAATCAAACCTAAATACAAAGAAACTTGATGGGTTAAACCCATACCCAACCTTATATTCTTTTGACACGAAATGACTTGACTCAATATAGACTCACCCCAAATTACCATTATCTAAATTAAACTCTAACCAAAAAGGCACCCTAATCGAGTGCATAACAAGTTAATTTTACCTTAGCCAAACCCGACCCGTATGTTGAAGAGTTTAGATAGAAAAGTTGTAAGAAAAAAAAGACTAAGTAGATTAGACTTTAGTTATTGGTTAAGAATAGAAAATACAATGGTAAATATCTTATTATTTTTTTTTATTGCTAATTGATTGGAATAGTAATATAAAGAGGAAGAAATATATGGTAATTTAATATTTCCTCACATGCTAGAAATAGAGTAATGGTGTGAAAAAAAATGAAGTTGTGTTTTGAAAATAAAAACAACAAACTATTCCAAAAAGTATTTGAAATGAAATTAAGTAATCAATTTTAAATGCCTTAATGAAGGTGTGAATGCTACATCTTAGTACTGTTATTTTAACCATTAAATTAGTCTTCCCCTTCACTATTTTCTTTCAAAACTATTTAGTTCTTGGTTCTACAAAAATCAAGAATTTTATTTGAACTTTTTGTATCTTAGAGTGTACATCAATATATATATATTCCTCATATTTCTACATTTTCCAAGTCCCTTAGACAAGGACTCATAAAAAGACTATAAAGAAGAAAAAAATGAGATGGAACAAAATTGTCAATAATTAGCTCTTTGATTTTCATCATAAAAATACAATGACAAGTCACTTTTGAGTATATGGCTCCTCCATAGGAGAGGCTGAAATTCAAGAAATAGTGAATGATCTTATATATGAAATGGGAAAACACATTTTATCTTCTTTTCATAAGACCTAAGAATCATTAGAATCGTAAGTTTTAGATCTTAACTTTATAGTAATATATCATAACCAAATTTTGTAGGATTTTGCCCTTTTCTTCACAATCCTTGTCCTATTTTTTTTTTACTAAACAACCCACTTATTTATACATACAAGTAATTAAGTCTCATACTTAATGAGTCATATATTATGTAAATAATTTGATTATTTTCCTTCATTATGTCAAGAATTTGTTGCTATATACTATTTTCCTTAGTGATTTCACAATTTTCATTTCTTTGATGTTTTTTTAATCATTAAAGCAATTAAGAATTTATACAAACAAACTAATTAGTTAAAGATTAACATCAATTAAATATTTGACTAAAAATTACAATATTCACATTCTTCATTTAATAACAATATTTGAATGTTACACAATTAATATATTAGAATGTAACTGACTATAATCACCTACAACATTTATATTCTTTCAAGTTCATTTAACATAGAGAGAGTGGGAGTTTGGTAAAAAAGAAAGGTTTAATATGAATAAGTGTAACTAATTGATCAAATGTGGCCACATATCTTCATATTTTGTTACCGCTTCAATTCATGAACTCTATCTTTCTTGATAAAAAATATATCACCCACACACACACAAACAAACAAACAAACAAATTTATAACATTTCCCCTTATCACATCATGCTTCAATTATGAGATAGTTTCTTTAGTGGTTTTCACAATTTCTTTTTCTTGGCATTCTTTTATTCATTTTATCATGTTATACTTTACGCAAACAAATAATCAATTACATACTAACATCAACTACACCTTCACAATCTTCATTTAATAATAATATTAAATTATCACATAATTAATACATAATATAATGTAGCTTATTGCAATCACCTCTATCCTTTATATTCTTTCTACTCTTTTGTATGAATTTAAAATCATTAGTACTCTCTCTCTCTCTCTCTCTCTCTCTCTCTCTCTCTCTCTATATATATATATATATATATATATATATATATATAATGTATATGTATATGTATGTATGTATGTATGTATGTATGTATGTATGTAGGCATGGGTTTTGGTCAAGAAAAAAATTTAGAACAAAAGAAGCAAATAGCATTGCTCTAATTGAAGTGCATATCTTCACATTTTGTTGTCGCTTCAATAGATGAACTATATGGTGACAATATATATATATATATATAGAACAGAAGAAGTGCAAATCATTGCTCCAACTCGGGTACATATCTTCACATTTTATTGCCACTTCAATTCATGAACTCTATGATGCTCCATCAGATATTGTGGACTTAGGGCATAAAGTGCATATGAGGAAAAAAAATCATTATCCACATACATGTATGCATGCATGTATGTATGTATAAAAGAATTTCAATATTTTCTTTTATGATGTCAGGCTTCATTTACAAGATATCCCTAATAGTTTTCACAATTTCCCCTTAATATTATTTTTATATATTTCAGTAGTTAAGACTTCACACAAACAAACTAACCTATAACATATTAACATCAATAACATCTTCGACTAAAAATTACAGTATTTACAATCTTCATTTAATAACACTATTCGATTATCACACAAATAATATATACTAGATGCTGTTACTGCTTCAATTCATAAACACTATGTTATTCCATCATATATTATAGGCTTAGGGCGCAAAAAACCAACAAAAAAGAATGCAGTCATGGAGCACAAAAAGAAAAGACAACTAATGCTTTTATAAGGGCATGTGCATTACAAACAATCCCAAAACTAGTTTGCATTAATACGCATTAAATGGAGATAATTTTTTAAGAACTACATCCTCTATGTAAAAAAAATTATTTTCATAATCTGTACACACTATAAAAGTTAATAAAATTAATGTTAAAAATTCAGTTATTCCATTCATTAAATAATATCACAGCATTTAATGTATAGATAATGATAGAAAAATTTAGGGTAAAATTAAAACATGATGTTACTTACACACCATTTATTGTTAAGTTCACACCCTTTAAAATAGGTGTTCTATATCTCTAACAAATTTACCCCTCCCAATTCACATGCCTCCACCTCTTTATTATCTCTTTTGTCTATTTTCCTCCTTCAATTAACCCTTCATTCTTCAATGTTCAATATGTAACATCTCTCTCAATCTTCAACTCTAAATAATAATCATGAAAGAGGGAGGTGATTTTGATTTAAGTAAAGAGGGGCTTGAAGATATTATGGTATATTATTTTTGTAACACCCCTAATTTTCACAAATAAGTTTTGTTTTAAACTATTTACGAAAGGAAAATTACAAAAGCATTCCTATGAAACGGAATGTTACCATTACATCGAACATTGGATAGATGTCTTAATGTTAATCCCATATTAGATACAAGGTTGAGTATCCAGCTAAACAAACACAATGAAAAATAGAAGATGCAAGATAAATTTCCTAAATGATTAGAAAGTCAAGGTTTACAGCCCAAGGCCATATAAGCCTAAAACTAGTATTTAAATACATTACAAGGAAACATTAGCTAAAGGAAAAAATAAAAGGGAAGACACTTCAATCACTCAAGGATCATCACAAGGAAACACATTTGGAAATATCTATCCTCGGATACCCCAAATTTCCTTGAAGAAGATGTTAGATCACTCACTTGTCATACTTAGAAACCTGCACGAGACTTCTTGCTTGTGGAATTGGGCGTACATACGAAGTAAACCATTCTTCTACTATTATGTAGATCATGATACATGCAATGCCCACAATTTTAAGTAAATAAGATAATAAATTATAAGTAAACTAATCTTCTGCTATTTTGTAGATCATTAGTATGCGCTCATTTTTTTATCTTTATTGTTGCTATTTTACCCTTATATGTATCTTGTTTGATCCACAATTCTAATTAAATAAGATAATAAATTTTGAATGTACAATTAATTTCTTGGAACTTGCTGGGAATGACTATTTATCATGCATAGAACATGATATATATACATCCCGTAAAAACTCTCTTTTACATAGTATGATGGCGGCCGTACCGAGCTATGCTAACACTGATGCAAAACCGTTGGAAATTGAGTCAAAAAATCATTTGATGCTGATGTTGCTGGTCTGGAAGTAAATGGTATACCACGACATGTGATGCACGGGGACGGGGACGGGGACGAGACAAAACGAGGAAACGCCATGATTCAAAAAATTAGAAAATAGGGACAGGAAAAAATGTTAATATACATAAATATTAAAATAAAAATATATATTAAATTAAAAGTTTACACAACTAAAATTTAATTCTCAAACTCATACTAAATTACTTAAAATCATACATTCAACACTATTAAATTAAATGTTCATTTTTCTTTAATAACATCAACTACTTCTACTTTGTCATCTTCAACCCTTGTTTTAGAAAAAAATTACGGCCTCTAACTCGGGTTCATCGAGAAAAAGAGAAGCAACATCAAGTACTCCAATATCTTCAAAATAACCAAAGTCATCACCTATGCAAAATAAATAAATAAATTTATCATTTAATAGTTGTCACAGTTTATAATGTAATACAGAATTAGTAAACAATGAGAAAATATTACCGTGACAACTATTAAGTGATTAGTGAATCTATTTAAATCACAACAACAACACTACAAACTGAAATTAGAATCTATTTAAATCACAACAGCAACACTACAAACCAAAATTAACAATCACAACACAACAACAATAACACAAACCAAAATCAGCATTCACAACACAACAACAACAACACAAACAGAATCATAATCAACTATTACAACATAACAAAAACAACGATAATTATCTGATATTTTTCAGGTTACAATTAATCAAACTAGCAAAGCTATAACCCAAATCAAGAACAATTGCACAGACTGAGATTACTAGCAGATCTAACCAAAAGGGATTTAGGACAATGTAGTCATAATCATCGACTCATCAAATCAAGCAATAATGCATATGATCTACAAAGATAATTATCACACACGATCAAACTAACAACATAAGACTAGAGATGATGACAACAAACCTTCCACAGACCTTGCAAAGGCCGAGAGGGTGTAGGCGAACAATTAACAATCTTAATCAAATGCTCAGCCTCCCACTTTCTTTTACCTTGCCTCTCTCTCTCTCTCCCTTTCCCTCCTCCTCTGCCTTCTCCATGCCCTCTCCCCACTTGCACCAGGACTCGTCCTATTAGAAAAATACTAATACATTTGTGACATTAATCGTAAGATAGCAAGGTGATAGCAAGGAGACAGAAGGGTCTTACCGTGGTTGTGGGAGCAGCGAACTTGAGGCGTTGTAGAGCCGAGCAGCGGCGGCGGAGAGGTGGAGCAGTGGAGCAACTGAATAGAACCAATGTTACTGGGTGGGGAGGGAAAATGGAAGATAGATCTTTGGTAAATGGTCGCCGGTGAGTGCTGGACAGGGATGGAGAATGCTGCTGCTGCTGCGATTCATTTGGATCGAAGCTAAGTAGCAGACGGCAGCCGCATCCCTTAGGTCAAAAGGAAATGCTCGATTGGAAGGGTGAAGGGGGAAGACAGGGCAACTGGGCTGGGGTGTCGTGCATGTAGTCGTGGGCAAGGGGATGGGGCGAGTAGCGTCAGACGACAAAAATCCTCCAAAATGACGTGATTTTGGAGGTTTTTTTAAATCAGCATCCTGTCTCTCGTTTCGTCCCCAGAAACATCCCGGGATGCGAAACGGGTGCACTTCAGCGACCTCGTGCTTCGCTGGCCACGACCATATATATACATAAGCTTTCTTGTATTATATAATATATCTTTAACTGTCTTCTTAATTGTTGATGTTGCCGCTGATGTGATTGATGCTTGAACTCAGTATATTTAGTAAATTATTGCTAGGGATAGTAATGGGTTTTGGATCCGATCCAGATCTGCCAGACCCGCTCTATTTTTAGCAAGTCTAGGTCCATAAATTTTGGATCTAATGGGTCTGGGTCATGTCTAGATCTATATATACATTAATGGATCTGGGTTTGGGTCTAATAGTTTTAGATCCAAACCCGATCCAAACCCAATCCACCAGACCCGTTTAGTATATATATGTGTATATATATATATATATATATATATATATATATATATATATACTAATATTATATTTGTCATTATTATCATAATCTTATTTGAACTCCTTATTTATTTATTTTTAATTTTATTTTTGTATATGTACTTTATAAGCAATGTATACAATATTATATTCTAAAAATATTAAAATACTATTTAAAAAGTTACCGTAACTATTTTAATATATTTATTTTTTCACTTAGAGAATTTTTTTAACAAAAAATACATATTAAATTATATAAAACATAAATATATTTGTATTTTTAAAAAGTATTAATTATTATTTTTTATAAAATAGCCAGACCTATTGATGATCTGTTTAGAAAGCGTTTATCCGGTGGATCTGGATCTGGGTCTGAATCTTTGAGACCCATCGAATTTGAGACGAGTTTAAATTTAAGTAATATAAGAAAGTGGAATATTTCAAACCTCTTTTGTAAGTATTATCTTGAATCCACAATTCTAAGCCAACAAATCTAAAATTGTTCTATCATGCTACAAGAAGCAAAATACACGGTACTTTATCTGACATGGCAGACTGTGTTCCTCCCGTTCTTCATGTGATACGTATGGTTGAAAAATTAATGTACATCTTTTATTAAATAATAATAATAATAATACTCATGAGACGAGAGATTCATCTTCCGGGAAGTACCTATTTATAAGCCGAGCATAAGAAAGATGTCGGTACAAGTCCCATGCGTAGAGGCAGTGGTTGAATGTGAATAATACTATAACCCAAATTTCAGAATCAAATCAAAATCAAAATTTATCTAAAAATATGTATGTTAGTGTATTAATTCTATTTTTTATTGATAATTACATAATATAAACTAAAAGTAATATTAAATGACACAAAATTATGGCACAAAAAAGTATAAAAATAATAATATTATAATAATAACAATAGTGATGGTGATGCTAACAATAAAGTTATAATATTATTTTTTGCAAAAAAAAATTATTTGATATTTTTTTATAGTTGGTATTAGTTAATTATCAATAAAAATGAATTTAATGTATTAATATGTATTATTTTTAGATAAATTTAATTTTTAGTTTGCTTTTTATATCTAAATTAATTGCATTACTCGATGAATTCTGACTAAAGAAATGTACAATGAGGAAGCATGTTTCAACCCAGCTCAACTCTTATTTGTATTCTCTAACCCGTATCCCAAGAGCTAATGTATTAGGAGATTTATACGTATTAGGTTTGTCCTTTAGCTTATTCATAAGAAGAAGAAAAAAGAGCTAATGTATTCACTAGATAATTTAAACTTGAAAAATTAAATTTTAAATAATCTGAATTAATCCAAATTCGATCCAAATTTACTTAATCCAATAATTATCTATATCTAAAATAATACTATCTTAAAAGAAAAAATCCGAACCCAACTAATACGTAGATATAAATCTAATAATACTTCAACTCAAATTTACCTAACCAAAATGATCTTATTCGAACCCAACATATACCCGGACATAATTTTAAAATTGATTTAAAGTAAATTTAAATGTGATTCATAAAAGTAATATTCCCATATAAATAGATACATAAATATATATAATTAACGTATTAATAAAATTTTATGTAAACAAAAATATGCAATCTTTGTAACGATAAATGAAACAAAATCAGTAAAACTATATTATCCTCATTTTATTTAGATATTATATTAGCATCAATCATATTAGATCGTATAAATTTCTATTATTATTATTATGATTATTATTATTATAAACATAAAAATTATAATTGTAAATATAATTATTATTATATATATTATTACAATAACAATAGTGAAATTTATATTTGTATTTATACTTATAATAATGATTATTATATTTCTAAAGATGATAATAATAACAATAAATGATGATGATGATAATAATAATAATAATAATTAACATGAAAATTATAATTATTATAACAATAATTATATTTATGTATATAATAACATATATAATTGTATGCATAACAATAACTATAATAATAATAATACTATTATTATTATTATTATTATGATTATTATTATTACATATTTTATAATAAAAATTGTTATATCATTACATATATTATGATAAAAATTACTATGATAATCATAACAATAATATCACATAATTTAATTTATTAATTATATTAAATTGATAACAATCAATGTCAATACAAGTTATAAATTGATTTAACTCGGCTCCAACCCTATACATCCCAAAATTTATTGACCCAAATCTACCTAACCTAACCCAAATATGATAAGGAGTGTGTAGACCCAAATCAAACCTAAATCCAAAGAAATTTGATGGGTTAGACCCGTACATGACCTGATATTCTTTTGACAAGAAATGACCTAACTTAATATAGATTCGACCCAAATTACCATTACCCAAATTAAACTCTAACCCAAAAGACACCTGAATCAATTACATAACAAGTCGGTTTTAACTTGGCCCAACGCAACCGGTATGTTTAAGATTTTATAAAAAGAAGTTGTAAGAAGAAATGATTGATTAGATTAGACTTTAGTGATTGGTTAAGAATAGAAAATACAATGGTAAATATCATATTATTACCTTTTATTGCTAATTGGTTGGAATAGTTATATAAAGAGGAACAAATATATGTTATTTTATACATTTCCTCACTTGCTAGAATTAGAGTAATGGTGTGAAAAAAATGAGGGTGTATTTTGAAAATAAAAACAGCAAACAATTCCAAAAAGTATTTGAAATGAAATTAAGTAATTAATTTTAATTGCCCAATTGAAGGGATGAATGCTACAACTTAGTATTGTTATGTTAACCATTAAATTAGTCTTCCCCAACACTATTTTCTTTCAAAACTATTTTGTCCTTAGTTCTACAAAAATCAAGACTTTTATTTGAACTTTTTGTATCTTAGCATGTATGTCAAATATATATATATATTCCTCATATTTCTACATTTTCCCAAGTCCTTTAGACACAGATTCATAAAAAGAATATAAAGAGAAAAAAATGAGATGGAACAAAATTATCAATAATTAGGTCTTTGATTTTCAGCATAAAAATACAAGGTTAAGTTCGTTTTAACTATATGGATTCTCCATGAGAGAGTTTGAAATTCAAGAAATAGTGAATGATCTTATATATGAAAGGGAAAATCACATTTTATCTCATTTTCATAAGACCCAAGAATCAATAGAATCATAAGTTTTACTTCTTAACTTTAAAATAATACATCATAACCAGAGTTTCTAGGATTTTACCATTTTCTTCACAAACTTTGTCCTATTTTTTAGATTATCTTTTTTCCTAAAAAAATCCACTTATTTATACATATAATTATTTAAGGCTCGACTTAATGAGTCATTGAATTTCATTATTTTCCTTCATTATGTCAATAATGTGTTTCTATTGAGTATTTTCCTTAATGATTTCACAATTTTCATTTCTTTGATTTTTTTAATCATTTAAGACTTTATACAAACAAACTAATTAGTTAAAGATTAATATGAATTACATTTTTGACTAAAAATGACAATATTCATAATCTTCATTTAACAACAATATTTAATTGTCACATAATTAATAAATTAGAATGTAATTGACTACAATCACATATAACATTTATATTCTTTCGAGATTATTTTCTACATTTAAAATCATTAATACTCTCCAAATATAAACATAGAGAGAGAGAGAGAGAGAGGGAGTTTGGTCAAAAAAAAGAAAGGTTTGATCAAAATAAGTGTAACTAATTGCTCCAATATAGTTACATATCTTCACATTTTGGTACCGCTCCAATTCATGGACTTTATTTTTGTTGATAAAAATATATCTACACACACACATATATGTAGTAAAGGATTTGATCATTTCCCTTTATCACATCAAGCTTCAATTATGAGATAGGTTCCTTAGTGGCTTTCAAAATTTCTTTTTCCTAGTATTCTTTTATTCATTTTAGCATTTTAGAATCTACCCTAACATACTAATCAATTTCATATTAACATCAACTACACCTTCACCATCTTCTTTTAATACAAATATTAAATTATCACAAAATTAATATATAATAGAATGAAGTGTATTGCAATCACCTCTATCCTTTATATTCTTTCAACTCTTTTTTATGCATTTAAAATCATTAGTACTCTCCAAATATATATATAAGCATGGGTTTTGGTCAAGAAAAAAAAATTCAAAATAGAAGAAGCAAATAGCATTGCTCTAGTTGAAGTGCATATCTTCACATTTTGTTGTCACTTCAATAAATGAACTATGTAGTCATAAAATTTTTTTAAAAAATAGAACAAAAGAAGTGCAAATAATTGCTCCGACTCATGTACATATCTTCACATTTTATTGCTACTTCAATTATTGAACTCTATGATGCTCCATTGAATATCGTGGACTTAGGGAAAATAGTGCATATAAGAAAAAAAATCATTATCCACATATATGTATGTATGTATGTATAAAAGGATTTCATCATTTTCTTTTATGATGTCAAGATTCATTTACAACATATCCCTAATGGTTTTCATAATTTCCCCCTAATATTATTTGTGTATATTTCAATAGTTATGACTTCACACAAATAAACTAATCTATAACATATTAACATCAATAACATCTTCGACTAACAATTGACAATATTTACAATCTTCATATAATAACAGTATTCAATTGAAAAATAAATAATATATATTAGAATGCAACTTATTGCAATCACCTCTATCCTTTATTAGCTTTCAATTTTTTTTTTGCAATTAAAATCATTAATTCTCTCCAAAGATATATCCATAATGGTTTTGGCAAGGGGAAATTTTCAAAACAAACGTAATGTAGATCATTGCATCAATCCAAGTACATATCTTCACATGTTGTTACTGCTTCAATTCATAAACACTATGCTATCCCATCATATATTATAGGCTTTGAGCACAAAAGACCAACAAAAAAGAATAATCATGAAGCACAAAAAGAAAAGACAACTAATGCTTTTATAAGGACATGTCCATTACAAATAATCCCAAAACTAGTTTGCATTAATACACATTAAATGGAGATAATTTTTTAAGAACTACATCCACTATGTAAAAACAAAATCATTTTCATAATTTGTACACACTATAAAAGTTAATAAAATAAATGTTAAAAATTCAGTTATCCCTTTCATTAAATAATATCACATCATTTAATGTATAGATAATGATATAAAAAATTAGGGTAAAAGTAAAACATGATGTTACTTACCCACCATTTATTGCTAAGTTCACACCTTTTAAAATTTTTGTTCTATATCTCTAAAAACTTCCCCCCTCCCAATTCACATGCTTCCACCTATTTATTCTTTCTTTTGTCTATCTTCCTCCTTCAATTAACCCTTCATTCTTCAATAATATGTAACATCTCTCTCAATCTTCAACTCTAAATAATAATCATGAAAGAGGGAGGTGATTTTTATTGAAGTAAAGAGGGGCTTGAAGATATTATGGTATATTGTTTTTGTAACACACCTAATTTTCACAAATAAATTTTTTGTTTTGAACTGCTTACTGAAGGAAAATTACAAAAGCAATCCTATGAAATGGAGTGCTACCATCACATCGAACATTGGATAGATGTCTTAATGTTAATCCCATATTAGATACAAGGTTGATTATCCAGCTAAACAAACACAATGAAAAATAGAGGGTGCAAGATAAATCACTTAAAATATTAGAAAGTCACGGTTTACAACCCAAGGCCATGTAAGCCTAAAAATGGTATGTAATTACACTAGAAGGATACATTATCTAAAGGAAACAATAAAAGGGCATACACCTCAATCACCAAGGATCATCAAAAGGAAACACTTCTGGAAATACCTATGCTTGGATAACCCAAATATCCTTGAAGAAGATGTTAGATTACTCACCTATCATACTTGGAACCTACACATGACTTCTTACTCATGAGATTGAGTAGGGGATTGCACTAATTTTATACTATTATGTAGATCATGATACATTTAATGCCCACATAACATACTCATGCTATAATATACCATACATACTTCCACATGTGGTCATGCTTGAACATACTTAGATCTAAAGAAGCATGATTGATTGTACTTTTATAGATATTTAGTAACATACATGGTATAGCATACTTGGACATACAATTCATACTTATGTGGAAACATGGATCACTTAGATTATAATAGTGCATAGAGTGTATTCCATAAAGTAATGAGCATATCGATTCACATACAACACTTCAACCACAGTTTTCTTTTGGTAGGAGGATCATGATTGCACATAATATAGATCATACAATAATTCATGGAAACATGGGAGAACAAGAGAATCATATGAATATGGAGAACTTAGGGTTAAGTAAATGATAACACGTCATGTGTGTATGTGTGTGTGTAATGGATACACCACATTATGCATCTCAAGAAACATTTCCATGATGGACATTAAAGGAAAGTAAATAAGGTTACATAATAAACTTAGAACCAACATGTTATTATCTTTCCTTAAGTGATCATAAAAATCCCTTATATAATGTTCTTAAGTAATAGTCTAGACTATGCATTCGTTCATAACTTAAATAAAACATTAGATCTTGAATACTTATAAGAGAAATCAAATTATCACATAAATGAAATATAACCATTTCAAGATTTATCATAAAAATAATGCAAGGCTAATTTAATACACTTGTTGGGCTCGTTGTGGATTTTATCTTTCGTTAGGTGATCCTAGAGTTTCCCTTATAAAAATTTCTTAAGAAATGGGAAAGATTATCCCCTATGGTCTCTCAATAACCATGGAAGGAACCCCAAATAATTGAATAGGCATAGATTTCAATTGAAGCAAGAAAACTAGATGGCATAAGTCTGACCAAAGTTAAATAATTCTTATGATAACAACATCCTTTAGTATGGATATCCCTTAGTACTTCATCAGTGCCTAGTGCCTAGAGTAAGAAAGGCACTAGGATCAACTAATATCCCACCCGAAGCACCCAAAGGAAATGATAATAAATACAACCAAAAACTATACTAACCCCTGGTAGTTAATTGAAGATCATATAATCTAAATCCATCATAATGCTTGTTCCACTTTGAGCATCTTATTTGATCAAGATTTTATATCCCACCAAGGTACACATAACATATCATGTCATTTGGGTTAGAATATACCCATATAAGGTCCTCACATACCCATTATTCCCATTAAGGATATCCTAAAGTGATAACTCTGCCACTTAGTCATTTATGCCAAAAAAAAAATGGGAAATACAAGATTAATACTAGTTATAGATGGCTAAGACACCATTGATTTCCGTTTATTTATCTTCATTCATAATTTAAGTCTCGGTCAAGGGCTAATACTAAGGTTAAATTCATAATTCCATTCATTAACCATATTATTTCCATTCGTTAAAGAACATTCAAGTCAATCCCTAAGGCTAAAGATAAAGGTCCAACTAAAGTTCAACTTGAGGCGAACCTTAATTCATATTGTTCATCTAACTATTTAAATAGCCCAATGAAGGTTATTGTTCTTACTTAAGGTTAAATTATGGTCAACTTAAGGCCATCATATATATCTATGTTTTTTTCTTCTAATTATACTAAGTTATCCAATGTATGAGGTTTCATATATCAATGCTAAGGTGTACATCATTAGAATTCCATTTACCACTAATAAAATAGGTATTAGCAGTAGGAAAAAATATTTATTTGTAGCCATCTACTCATCTAATTATTTCATGGTAAAGAGAAAGACCAAAATGCTAGGTTAAGGTCAAACTTGGTCAACCTAGGATCAATTTTTTTACTAACTTTAATCCATAATTTAAACTCAATTAATCTAGGTCAACTTATAAATACTAGAATCTTAGGTCACCATGAAAGTATAAGAAAGCTCAAGATTTCATATTAAAGGAAAAATACTCAAGAAATAAGTTCTAGCGAAGGCTAATTGATGGGTACTAAGGACCAATCTATTGGTTATGTAACAAGTCAATTGGTCACATTGACCAATTGATTGCTCTAAGCACTTCCAAATATTCACAGTGGGCATGAAGTAGTTGATTTGTTAACACAACTGATTGACAATTCTAGGAACCAATCACTCGGTTTGGTCAAACTTGTCTATGGGCACAACTCACAATTAAGACTATTGAGGTTATAAGCTAACTGGTTGATTGGTCAACCCAACCAATTGAGTGTTAATGAAACCATTCAATTGATTTGGGGTAAACTGTTTGTAACACCTTAAAATTTTATAATCCTTATTTTTGAACATTTACCCTTTTATCCAAAACTTAATCCTTAAATATTAGCTTAATTATTTTTTTTAACCTTTGACCCTCAAACCTAGATAAATTCTTAAATAAATTTATACTAGTTATTTTTTTTCATTTATTTAAATCTACCCTAAACTAATAAATTTTACCCCAGTTTATTTTTTATAATTTGATACCCTATATGCGGATAAATTAATTTCACTCTAATCCTAAATATAAACCTAATTCTAATTCCAACCTTAGATTTATTTTCTTTTCCTTTTTTTCTTTTTCTCTCTCCCTTTTTCCTTCACCTTTTCTTTTTCCCTTCCTGCCCATCCAAAATCCCTCTACATGCCCTACACTTCATCATTGTTCCTCTTTCATTATCAAGCCAAACACAACCTCCCCTACTCCCTCATACATGCATCTTCCTTTTCCCTTCCTAGTCATGCATGCAACTAGACCTTCCCAACACACCAAGCCCCAACCACTACCAAGTCTCATACAACCTCCGCACTGCTCTTATCTACATCTCCCCAACCTCCCACAGACATACCTCCCTTCGTCCTCCACCTTCTCCATTCCCCCGCCTCTAGTTTTTTCACCTTAGCCACAACCTCTACACATCTTAGTCATCGACCTATCTCCCTCAAGTTTCACCTCTTATATGCAGTTGAACCATTTTCCCCAATCTGCACCACTTCTTCTTTATATTTTACCATCACCAACCTACCGTGGCCTCCACATGAAAACAACCACTAGCCAGCTGCACCATCCTCACCTTCCCTACACAACCAAGCCAACAATCATGGCTACCACTATCCTACCTCCTTTTTCATCATCGTCTCCTCCACCACGCTGGGTTACCTCCCTCTCAACCATCCACCCAGCCAACCAATCCCCCCGATGCCTTCCTGCATACCCAACTCATGTTTTTCATATAGTGTGAGGTTTAAAATATTATTTTACCCATTTTTCAATAGAGTCATTTTGTAAATTTTCAATTTATAAAAATTTAATAAAAATTATTATTTTATGGGTTAAATACTAATATGGTTAATGTAGTATTATTTTTAGATACAAAAGATTAATCAGCAGAGCTCAATAAATTTTAGTAGGCTATTAAAAATTTTTATTCTTGTTGGAAATCAAGTAATCTCTATACTCTAGTAAAATGTGACATATCGCATGATAACACTTTAAGATTTTGATATATAAATTTTATTAAGAGTGTTCGTTACATTATAATTATTTGTTTAATAACGTTATCATGAATTTTGGTAAAATGAAACATGTTGATTTGTATAAAGTGTTACAAGAATGCAATGCATTAAAATGGTTTTTATGTGAAAAATAAATTATGTATATCTAATATGATAGGTTAAGCATGCCTAGGCATAGTTTTATTATTATTATTATTATTATTATTATTATTATTATTATTATTATTATTATTATTATTACTATTGTGTGTCTTAAGGGTAATTTGGTTATTTAATCATATTGTAATATTTATTATAATAAGAATGTCTAATATGTCTTAATTGTGGTAAAGTATAGAGGTATGTAATTTGATGTTTTAGAAATGTTTGTTTTAGCATGATTATTGTTATTGTAAGATCAAGGAGCAATTTGGTTTTTTTAAATGTTTCACTATATTTATCTTGATAACCATGCTTAATATATATTATATATATTATTTACTATGAGAATATGTGTTTTGATGTTTTGAAAATGTATGCTAGGGTTTTACGTATAAAATCATTTATAAGGGCAAAACAATCATTTGGCCTATATGGTAATTTAATTGCATATTAATTAATTTAATTATTATATGTTATTCTTTTCATGATAAAATAATAAATGAAATAAAATTTAGTATTTAAAATGGATGATAATATGGAAACATGGCCTTAGGGGCATTTTTCTTATTTTTAGCATAATATGCCCAAATATAAATGAATGAACCTAGGACAACCTTAATAGATTTTTAATATTGACCTTGATTATGGTTGTCTCGGATGATTGAAAATGAGCAAAAATAATTAATTATGGAAATTAGATTTATATAATTATTATTTGGTCTCTTAATGACCTTAATTAAAGTACTAATATTTAAAGTGAAATACATCAAGATTGGGAATGACAGCTCTTTAGGGGTAGCTACCCTAAAGACGTGGTTTAACCAATAGTTGATTTTGGATTTTTGTTAGTGTGTCTTAATGAACTAGTCTAACCCTATATCTTACTTTATTTAACTCTACAGAATTATAGAGGGTATACATAATTGTGGATTAGGTGCCATTGTCAATAGGGTACCATGTTTCCTTCGTGTGCCAGTACAAATAGGGTACTTTAGTGTT
Source organism: Tamarix chinensis (assembly GCA_030549775.1). Taxonomy (NCBI): domain Eukaryota; kingdom Viridiplantae; phylum Streptophyta; class Magnoliopsida; order Caryophyllales; family Tamaricaceae; genus Tamarix; species Tamarix chinensis. The sequence goes on from CM060178.1 coordinate 83,290,413, forward strand.
CTTAGATTGATAATCGGTAAGATGATATGTTGCCTTAGTACGTCAGTGTTACCAGAGTACCTTAATGCCTCTAGGTTTGATATGATCTCACATCAAGTAGATAAAAATAGAAATGATTATTATTGGATCAAAATAATTATTAGGTTGGTTTGGTAGTTAACTTTGTGCCGGTAGTAGCTTTTTGTGTCTACCTATGGTTTTCTAGTTACCTTTATGCCTACTTGTTGTTCGATAGTAGCCTTTGTGACTACTTGTGGTTTATTAGTAGCCTTTTTGCCTTCTACTTATGGTTTGGTGGTAGCCTTCGTGCCTATATATACTCAGTAGTTTTTTCTTAAGATCTATCTGTGATGTTATGAAATTTGGTGCTATTGTGTTTTTGAAATTGAGATATGAGGTATATGGTGAAAAATATGGTTATTATATTAAGTTTGGTTCTAATCATTAATTCAGAGAGCATCTCCTATATGCTTAGTTGGTAAGTTTCATTATGTTCTAAATAAACAAATATGATGAGCATATGGCTTTGAGGAATTTTTTTTATCTTATATGATTATATTTTGATCATCACATGAATATTTGAATATGTTATACTGTGTCCTATTTTCATGCCTTTTATACATTCCAGGCAAGTTTTTTCATATTAATTTTATATAATAGGTTACTCAGTACCGTTATATTAAAGTGTTTCTTTTCATGGCCTCTCATTATTTCATGGGAAATAGTCTTTTGTAGGTTAACTTATTAGATTAGTTGAAGATTAGTATTTCGATTGAGAGTTAGGGATATCCAATGTTTTGTCTAGTATCTTTTGATCCGATTGTTCTTGTACTCATATGCTCTTATGCATTTTTCTTTCATTCAATTTTGTAACCAGTGATAGATGGTCTTATTTATAATGATATTAACCTATGTTTTGATTTTCTCTACTATAGTCCTTAAAAATGTGTTATCAATTTAATCAAAGTAACGTTTTTAGCCTTAGCACTTGGTATGAACATGGTAGAGGGAACTAAACTTACACCATGTGTGGCGATGACACTCTTATGTTTTATTATGTCAACTTTAACAATTAACTCTTTAAATAAAAAATTTGTAATTGCTAATTTTGTGGTGCTACATTATTCTATGGGTCTAAGCTAAGAATAATACCATTAAGGCCATCAGTTCTCTAGTCAATGAGTCGTAGTGACCAGTTGATTGGTCTAGGAAAAAAATTCTTCTAGCATGCTTATTTACAAATAATCAAGTTTTTCAAGGTTTTCTCATTCAATAAAAACATCAATTATAGATCATATAAGGTTCTTAGCAAGTAATATTCATGGATTAAGATATGAAATACTAAATCATGCTTAGAATCTCAATTGTATAAGGAAATCATGCTTACACATTTATCAACATCATTAACAGATTAAAAAGAGAGTCCCATATCATTCTCTTTCATGCTATACGTTGTGGAAAAAAACCTATACATCATATTACACATGTTAATGTTGCCAAAATTCTCAAAATGCTAGAGGTGGTCACGAAATCCAAAGTATACTCATAAGGTTATTGCACACAATATTTCAAATTAGGCTTTTCTACTCATTCTTTAATTTATTCAACATTAACATGCTATAAACACATTATCATCTTTAATACTGATGCTTTCACAAAAAACATAGAACATAAACTTTACTCATTCATACCATTTCCCACAAAATAGGGAATACAATATTTTACCTCAAGAAAACTTTAGCAAAACCAACCAAGATAGAGAATGTCTTCTTAACTTGAAAATCCAAACCCCTCCAACTCTTGAACACCTTAAAATATAAGATTAAAACTTTGTAAAGCCCTTAAAATCTCACAAGAAACAAAATAAAACTAGAGATTAGAGTGAAAAATAAGATAGAATCAACCTCTTCAAGAGAAACAAAGAACCCAAGAATAAAAGAGAAAATTTCTCACACTTTTCTCAAATCTAACCCTATATTATTTAAAAACATAACAAGAAGAAGTTAAAGGAATGGTTGAAAGAGGGAATAAAGGTCACTAATGGAGAGTATAGAGAGGATGTAGGTGAAAAGAACTATGAGAAAAAGAGGGAGACTCAAAGCATAAGGGAAAAGGTAGGATCTTAGCATGCAAATGCTAGAGGTTTCTGGTGGAAAATGAAGAGTAAGGGGGTTTATAACCAACTCCTAGCTTGATTCCAAGCTTCAATGTGCATATTTTAGAGGTTTAGGCATTTTTTTAATCTTGAAAGTCAAATAGTGTTAGCTAAAAAGTTTTAGGGCTTTGCAACACCAATTTTCATAATCATGGGAAATTGGCCAAATGAAGAGGGAAGAAAGGTTATATTATTAGCAAAGATTGTAGAGGATGAATCATCCAAATTGATATCCACAAAAGAGAGATAAAAGATGAATAAGATAATGGTGATGAAGTTATGAAAGTAAATTTTGGAAATTCAACCCCCATAAATCCATTACAAATTAGTAAAATAGGTTAAGAAGGCTCAAATGATTTGTATAAATCATAAAAAAACTATCTAAAATAAAATTAAGAAGTTATAAAATTGATGGAAGAAGATTTAAAGTTAAAAACTACTCAAATAATAATAACTCAGTCGAATCAGTTGATTGGTACCCCAAACCATTTGATTAGTTTGCCTAGTTTTAAAACTCTATTTTAAGGAGAAAGCTAGTTGATTAGTTGCCTTGAAAATCACTTGTACTCTAAATTTCCAACCCAATCCCAATATTTTCAAAGCCAAATTTTAAACATGCTTATAAACATAATTAAATACACTTATATCACAATCAAATACATAGATTAATAGACATAAAATACCCTAAAAAGTGGGGTATTATAGTCATTTTCATGCTATAAATTTTAGGCTGAGTGAGCCATCCAAAGTAACCCACCCCTAACAAGCAATCCACTTTGAGAAAGACACAATCATTAGGTCACCCATAACCTAATACGTGATCCACCTGTAACTCTCCCCCTACCCCTCCATTAAGAAATTCCAGTTGGTTGCCCTCCTTCCATCAAGCCACTCACACACAACCTAACATCCCATAGGGTAACTCACCTAGAACATCCCCTACACTATTAATTTTGTATTTTCTTATATATATTTCTCATGATCTCATTTTTTCTATTAATTACATAATTAAGATCTAGTCAATATTTATGGGTGTAGATTATTCACCATGAACAATGTGTTTAGTGGTTATGATTCATTAATTTGGTGGGTCAAAGAAATAAAAAAAAATACCATAATATGGTTTTTAGTATATAGCAATCGAAAAAGGGAAAAACCCATAGCTACGTTGTGAGTGAGGTGGAATATTAGAACACCAACTTTCAATGAATCCTAATAGAGCTCAATCTATCAAATAAAAAAAAAGTGTGGCTATGAGTTTAGGTTACGTGGAAATGAAGTTGCTAATGTGGATTTGAATTTAAAGGATCAATTTGGTCTATAATGTTATGTCCTAAATTATTGGTAGATGGTAGAGACTTATATCAATAAGATATAGTTTAATTTTTAAAATTTCATCAATGAAGAACTTTATAGTTAAGCATGATTGGTATAGAGTAATCTAAGATTGGTGACCTATTAAGGTGAGTGTGAGTATTTAAAAAACACATCAAAAAGAATTTGTATTGATTTGTAGGTACAATCATCAATTCTGAAAGTGTTCCAAATAAGTAATCACAATATGTATGAGGGTCGAGGTGTTAAATATGGTATCATAATGAAACCACAATCTCAAGTTAAGCTTGGATAAGTCAATTAGTCACTTGGCAAGAACAATTCTATGGATGGAATACAATTAGATAGTCAATTATTGAGGCATAATAAGGATATTGCATTCTTTAAGAAGGGCTATATGTAATTACCCAAAGTAATGGTTGATGATATAAGCTTAAAAGAAGTGATAAGACTATCTATATCAACAAATAACTTTTTAAAGGTGATATTGTTTATAGATTGTAGCTCAAAGTTGATAAATTATAAAAAAAAATTCAAAGTGTTTGAAAAATATAGTTGATCAATATAATTAAAATGATATTACAATATATATTTACAATACTGATAAAATAAATGAAAATTATTGAGGGATGAAATTATTAATAACTAAAATAAAATAAAGTATCCATCTTTTATTATTAGCACTAAAATAATTGATGAACAAAATTTTGTTTAATTTTGAAAATAATAACATAAATAATATAGCTTTATCTTAAACATAATGTTAATTACTTAATAAGTAATAAATGATAAAAAAAAGACAAACAAATATATGAAAGAGATACAACTACATATAATATAATAACATATTGATAAATATCATTGAATAACAAATATATTGAATTTAAATATCTAATTATAAAAATATGTATTTATAATAACTTAATATTATACATTATGACTATGATTAATATAAAGAATTTGTTTATTTACTTATATGTGGTTAGTATGATTAATATTACCAATCCTATTATAATTGGTAAGTAGTAGTAATTTTTTATTTATTTTGTAATTGTAAGTTTTGTTTCTTTCTCCTAATGGAACTCTTTTAAGGCAAGTTTAACCATATAAACCAATTATTACATGGTGCATGCATTTCCAACAATTATGTTGGAAATGTCCCAATCCTCGTAATACATCCGTAGTGAAGCCATTATGAAGGAACCCTAAAATATAATGTTGGAAATAGTGTAAAGTTCTAGACAATATCTGATTGTGTCTAATAATAAAATAATAAAATGAAATAAAATATTGAAACATAAATTTGACAAAATCTAGGATTAGAAGCTATTAGCCTATTACAAAAGCACCATCACATGATATATATTATTGAAGTACATGAGGAAGGGTTCACATAATTTGAAATATATAATAACATTTGTTAAAATAAAAAGAATGTGTAATAGTATTTTTTATCATGAAAGATGTATATTTATGTCTTAAAAATATGTGCATTCTTATCCTAAGAGTTGTGTATTATTGTCTTAGATGGCATATATTTTTATCGTTTTGAAAGATATGTATTTTATATCCTAAAAGATATATATATATATATGAAGATATAAAATACATATCCTATAAGGTGTATATTTTTGTTAAAATATGTATTCTTCTTCCTAAATTTATTATTATTATTATTATTATTATTATTATTATGGAAGATGTGTCTTTATTTAAGGCATGTGTAATTCTCCTTTACAATTATATAAATAACATGTGCATCCCCCCCAAGATGTTACAATTATATAAATAACATGTGCATTTTCCCCCCAAAAGATGTTTATGAATATTCAGAACAATGTGTAATTATTTCTTGGAAGATAAGTATATATATCTTGAATGGTATGTATTTAAATCCCAAAAGATGTGTATCATTATTCTGGATAATTTATATTTTTGTCATAAAAGATGTTTATCTTATTTAAGAATGTGCGCATGTTTGTAAGATGTGTTTATATTCCTATACACGTGTATTTTTGTGCTTTGGAAAATGTACATGTATAAAAGATGTGTACTTAGCTCTAAAAATATGCATTTTTATCCTCTAAATTCTGTAATTGTAAAATGTGTATTTGTTTTCAAGCATGCCTATGCCTTCACCCATATTTATATAAATAAAAGATGTGTATACTTGTATTGGAAAGTATGTATGATAATATTGGAATATGTGCGTTTGGTTTAAAATATGTATTTCTTCCTTGCATTTGTACAAATAAAAAATATATATAGTCTTATCTTAAAAGATATATGTTTATATCTTGAAAAATATGTATTATTACTTTGGATGATGTGTATTTATATCATGAAGGATGTGTGTTTATATCATAATATATATATACACACATATATATTAGAAAATGTGTATATTTATCGAAGATGACGTGTATTTTTATCTTAGAATATACGTATTTTATTAGAAAATACATATCTTATTGTACCATGTATTATACTTTTATAAAAAAAATTGATAATTTTTTTGGTATAAACATTTATTTTTTTTATTGATCAAAATCTAAAAAAATAATTTAAATCTTTGTAAAGGATGGGGACCACTTAATATTGTCACATACATTACAATATAATTTGCTAATTAGGAATTAAAAAAACTAGTTCACAAGTAACAGTCATGGTGCTTAACTTGAGGATAATTTGTTGTGTCGTGTATTCAATTTTAAATTGTGGAATCATTGATAGACATGATGAAATATAAGAATAATAAAAATGAAATCAATTTTATTGTAAAATATTACAAGAATAATAAAATATAACTATAATCATTGCAAAAGAAAGAAAAGAAACTGCTTGTTTTTTAACGAGTCAAGTTGTGTTTGTTGTGATACACGGGGACGACAGTTGGGTACTGTCTCCTATTCCCAAAGTGTTTCGGGGATGTTTCCCCCTCTAGAAAATTTCTACCGCTTCCGAAAATTTTTTAGTGTTAGAATGTATATAATTAAAATTATTTAATTAATATTATTTATTAAAAAATTATTTGATTATTTTTTTATTAAATTTTTTTAATGATTATAATTAACTAATATAGATAGTAATTTTAGAAATTTTTTATTTCTCTCTCTTACTTTTAGCAGATTTGATATATTTTAAAAACATATATATATATATATATATATATATTTTACGTTTCCTACCATCCTTATTTTTTAAGTTTTAAAAAAATAATATTTTCGCGTTTCTTTCCGCCCCTATTTTCCTTCTCCATCCCCATCCCCGTACAATACTGTGTGTTTGTTGATCTATGTGACACATGCATGAGCTTAATCGGTTAAGTCAATTAATCACACATGTATGGCTTGTATACAGAGGTGACATGTGATATGTTACTTTAGACAAAAAAATAAAATCGTAGATTGAATTTTGTTTGTTTATAATAAAGAATAAACATAACGGTGCTACCAACGCAAAACATTAGCGTCTATTTTTAACTTTATCTATAATTGGTTTATAGCGCATTGATGACATCCTATTTGAAACCAATTTATATTTTTTTACAAGTAAACAAACCGATTTTTTTTCTTTTTTACATGATTCATCCTTCCAATCAAAATCAATTAAAGAAAAAGGGAGGCGGGAGGGGGGGGAGGCGCATGCTAATATTATTTAGTATAGCTTAAAAATATCCCGAAAGCATACATAATTCAATCGTTACGGTTTGGAGAGGTAAATACGGAACTTTTTAACAAAAATAAGAAAAGAAATTAGCACTAATCAAATTAACTCAGTGCCTTATTAATAATCGAAATTTCATGAGCTTACACGACCAAATTTGTACAAAATCACGATCCCACGTCGGTTTGCCAATTTTTGTACAACTTGTAATTTTTTCCATCGCGACTATGATAAAAACCATCATCGGCCACCCTCCAAAAGCAGTTCTTACAGTCGCCGATCTTATGCGAATTAGCGGAGTACACGGTGATCATATCGGCGTGATAGTAGGTTAGAAAGTCGCAGTTAAAATATGTATTGCAAGCGAAGTCATTTCTGAAGCTCCAATTGAATTCCCGACCAGGATTCAGAGTATGATTGCCAAGATCGTCATTCCTGGATTGACATGAAACATACAAATCTCGGTTCGGTCCCGTATGAAGCCAGTTGATGATATGAACGGTATGCCGCTGCCATGGCCATGGGAAATTCGACTTTGGCTCCACCGGCGGTGAGCTCGGGCTTGTCGAGTTGGACGGTGTTCGGGTAGTATGTGATACGGAATATATTTCAGTTGAGGATCTGGCGCATATAGGCAACGTCGCTGCTGGATGCGAACTTACTGAGTCGTTTGGTCTTCGAGGAAGTGATTTGGGATGAATTCCATGAGCACCTATGGAACACAAGATGCAAAATAATGCAATAATGATCGGTCCGACGGAAGTATCCATGGGAGTTTTTTTTTTTTTTCTTGGAGAGGATTGTTTACTTCTAGGTTGAACTAATTAGTGTACGAATGAATAACAACTTAGACGAAGTTTATCTATATAACAAATATATAGACATATAAAAAGTGAAGTCTTGGCCGAAGCAATTTTTTCCCCTGCCCATTATCATTTATTGAGAATTACAAATTATTAAAAAAAAATCAAATTTGATTCAAACTTCAATAATTTAAGTTGAACCATTAAATAGAAAGAAGTTGACTTCAAAGGCACTAATTTAGCATCAAATTAAGCAATAAAATCAATACTATTTCAAAAAGTCACAATAATGTTGAAAATAGTACATTTATTTAGCAATAAATGTAGTATTAATTAGACTTAGTTATAAAATTTAAAGCCAACATATTATTATTATTATTATTATTATTTTGTAAAACTATTTATCGTTCGTATTATGAAATTTATTCAAAGGATTTTATCAAATCATAAATAACATTGATTCCAAATTTATAGTTCATTGAATTCATTTTAAACAAATTTATATATATATATTGTATCTGTATTGTAATGTCATTAGTTTCACAATTAGTATTTGAAATTTCAAAATTTATTGAATAATATTATGGCCATCTATAAATGTATGAAAGAAATATAACCTTTTTATATTAGTTATTTTGGAGATGAATTAGAGATTAGCGAGATATCTTATAGAATTGATTGCACAATTTGTTAAGTTTTTTATTCTTCTTCTTCTTATTATTAGTATTAGTATTATTTGTACATTGATATCTCCTCCTCCAACACCGGTTATCATGTAAAATAAAGATTATTATTAGGAAGAATAATTTCATCACAATTAATAATGAAAACCATAAAAAATAGTAATAATATTATCATTTAATACAGTATATTCGTAAGCGTATTGTACGAGTGTATCAGTGATTATATTAAATATATAATTAAAAAAAGAGTATGCATATATTTTAATTTTCAAATACATTAAATTATATTTCTTAGTTTATGTAAAAACAAAATTTAAGACTCTTTACCAGACCGATGGAGAATCTTGCGTCTTTCATCAAAGGAGTTTCTCCTCGATCTTTCTTGTTATGCAACGAACCTATACATTCACACACATTAATGCATTTTTTTATTCATCATTAATGCATTTCATTATTACCCGTGGAATGTAGCTTTAATATTTTATACGTGCAAAAAAAAATAATCAATAAGAGAGAGTGCTGGGAACTCCCATTTAATGCTAGTAATCAAAGTCTCAAGAGGTGTAATCACTCAGTATTAAAAAAAAAGGTTTTTTAATAATTTATATATATTTTTTAGAAATTAATAAATACAGTATTAAAATTTTACTTATAACCTTCGTTAAAATAAAAGAAAATGTTTAATGTATAAATAATGAAGGAAAAATAATACGAGGGTAAAAGTGAAAAATAAATTTTGACTATTTTAAAATAACTTTTTTTTTTACAAAATTTTGTTGACAAAATAATTTGTTTTTTGATATCGAGATAGTAATATATAGAAAAGATAACCCAAAAATAAAAAGTTAAAAATTAGCTAAAAGTTTATACTTTGTACTTTATATCTAATATGTTAATTTATTATATTTATTAAAAGTGTCTAACAAATGTAATCAATTGAAAAGCATTAAATACATTTATAGATGAATTGCAATTAGTAGGAAAAACACTTAAACTTAAATTTAAGATCAAAAAATGGAAAGTGAATTAGTGGCTCAACGTTTAGAGTCGTTAGACTCTATAATTTATAGCTACCATGCAATTTATTTGATTTATTGATTTCTAACAAATTTAATTGATTGAAATGTATAAAATCCATTAAATGATGAATGAATGTCATTAGAAGAGAAAACCATAAATCTATATATGATAAGATTAAGAATGAAGAAAATTATTACAAATTAGCCTATAAAAAGATAAATGCCAATTATTAGGTTATGAAAAACTAGTTTGTAAAGAGATAAAATATTTGTTATCAAATAATTATTAAATTTTTTTGAGTCCAAAATAAAAGGTAAACACTATTTAAAAATAGAAAATTTGTGTTTAACTTTTAACCCAGCTGAAACTATATCACATAGTTTCATCAATTACATGATTATAGTTAGAAATAAATTTTTGTTAAAAATTAAATGAGATATATAATTGCATGTGATTTCAATTTTGGTCATTTCATTAAGGTATTAATCAATTTAGGTTCATAATATTGCTTGTACAAATTAAGTTAATTCAAATATAGAATGGGGATTAAAAACTTAAGATATTTGTACAATATTCCATTAAAATTCATTATTACAAATCTATACAAATACACACACATGATAGTATATTTAATACATATATGTATATGTTTGTTAATGAACAGAGCCGACTTACAAACTAACTCAGCTCTGCTCATTAAGGGATTGACTTAGCTTATTTGTTTAGGTAAATAAATCAAACTCGATTATTATTTCTAGACTCATTTAATTATTAAAGGAATTGCACTCGAATCATGGTAGGCTTGACCTACTCGTTAATGATCTAAATTGATTTTGACTCATTCATTAATTCATTTATACGCTCAACTCATTTATAGAGTATAATATTTAATTAAATGAGTCATCAATCAAGTCAAATACTTGAACAAGGTTTTAAATTCAAATGAGCTAAAGAGTTTAACCAACTAAATGATGATAAATGAGGTAATTTGGTTTATTTACGTTAAACGAGCTAAGCTAAATAAATTGCAAACTTTTTTAAGCTGAGCTTATTTCAAATTCAAGCCAAGCTTGAGGCTTGAAAAAACCTAAACGAATGAAGCTTGAGAAAAGGGGTTTGACTTGATCCATCTCATCAATAATCTTATACAAACAGTTAAATATATTACTATATACATATGAATATGATGTTGTGAATGTATAAATATACCAATCTCATCAACATAAGCATAACATAAAAAAAATCTCAAAGAATATTAATATATGAAGTTAAGTAGTAAATATAATGATATTGTTATAACTAATAGATAAATATGCAACTACAAGTAGTTTAAAATACAAGCATAGCTATATAAAGATTTTAACTTAAATAACACATTAAAGTATTGTAATACCTAGTTTTCCGTAAACCCTAATTGAGAACTTGCGTGTAACTTATCATTTTATGTGAACTTGATCGTAGAGGATAATGTGTGTTTAATGGGTTATCTTATGTGTGTTTATTATGGGGTGTAAGTGTATTTAGTTAACTAGGTTAAAATAGTAGAGATTAGGTTTTTGGGGTCAACGGTATATTTGGAGCTTTAGGCTAGACAACAGGTTCATTGGCAAGGAATGGTTCATCCAAAGAGTTAAGCGGTCGACCAGCCATCAACTAGAATTTAATTTTTTTCCTAATTTGTAACTCTATTTTAGCTTTTTATGTTTAACCCTTAGACCTTGGAGGTCTTCCCATGACCTCCCCTCTATTTGATCAAATTGTTGATTTTTTTTACATTTTTTAACCAAGATTTTCACCTAAATTCACATCACTTTATCTCCCACCAACTCTCCTACACTCTGTATCTTCCTTTTTCACTCAAGTGTGAATCAAGAAATATATAATTAGCTCCTACCCTTCTCCCCTTTCATACTTTGACCCTTTTTCACCCTACTTATGCCACTTACTTTTCCCATTATCTCATTATTCAACTCATGCGCAAAGCGATATCTCTTCTTTTTATTTTTTTCCTAAGTGTTAAATACTCCTCATATTCATTGTGTCAAAAAAGACAAGCCCCCATCCTCTCTTCTCATCCTCTTACTTTGTTATCTTCTCTTAACCCTTTATATATCCCTAAAATATATATTTTTAAGTATAAAGGTGTTAGGCTTAGAAGAAAAGTTGGAGCCCCCTTCTTCTTCCTCTATTGGTGTGCCACCCTTGTTATGGATATAAATTTCTTTTCTTGACTATATTGTCATGCTTCTCTTGTTATTGTATGTGTTATAATATCTAATTGTTGGATTTTGTATAAAGGAAAAGAAGGATATAGTTGGAGGCTAGGGATTTGGTGGTCCCTATTTTCTTATTTTGCTTATTATGCTTGGAAAAAAGATAATCCTATGTTCCTACTAAATATTTTAGAGTCATGTGGTGGTGTGTTAGGTTTTCCGATTTTATACTTTCTTCTAATTTTATGAAATTTATTCATGTGCCATGTGATGTTGTAATTTTCCTTAAGTATGCAACCATGAAATATGTGTAGGCATGCTAGATTATGTATTTAAATATATGTATGCTAGAATGATAGAACAGGGCTGTATGTTGTGAAATAATTGTGCATGTCCTGCTTGAATGGTTCGACCAAGGAAATTGTTATCCTTACTAAGACATCATCTTATATTTTTGAGCTTACCACTGTTTTACTTAAAATTTGAAAGATGATATATTTGTGTTTGAGTATGTCTAGGCATAGAAATGCTAGAATTAAGAATTATGTGTCCTTGGGGTATTTGTGTCATAGTGCTTGTAAATCTAAAATTTTCCAACATGCACTCCTTTTCTTTGTTATGTTGTAATATATAATTTAAGCATATGAAATATGATATGCTAGTATTGCAAGGTTAGGTTTTATGTACTATTTGCGCTTTAGTATGATCTAGGAGAAAATTTGTAATTTTGTCACTTATTCAATTTTTTAGAACTATAACTTTAAGTTAGAATCTTTATTTTGATGTTATTTAGATATAACTTGAGTTTCATTCGATTCTATTAATTTTTGGTATTAAAATGGTAAAATATGGATTGATTTACACAGAAGGCAGTTTGGTTATTTATGACTAAATCAACCTAAGAACATAACAAAAGGATTAGGTTGGCTTTTAGTGGAATAGAGTGTTGACCATTGACTTTGCTTAGATCAACGACCTGAGGGTGATCTTTGAATAATCCAAACTGAAGGGAAGTACTTAAGTATGGAAATATTATTTTAGATTCCCTATTTGTGGTTTGTGATCACTTTAATACAATACTAATATTTAAAATAGTATCTCAAGTTGGGAATGTGATGCTTTTTAAGGTTATCTATCCTATAGATGAGGTGGGAGCGCTCTATTGGTTGGTGGTTTGTTAGTTACCTTGTGATCTTTACTAAGTCCCTAAATCTACTTTACTTAGTTCTCAGGACTACTTAAAAGGTATGTATACTTAAAGATTAGGTGAACTAGGATGGAGGGTATAGTGCTGGTATGGTGTGCTAATATGATTATAGTACTTCATACTTCTTTGGGTTGCTAAGGATGAGGGTATTGTGTTTCCATGTATGCTAGTATGACCGAGGGATGTGAGTGTCCTCGAGTTGTAATTGTATCCACTAAAGTAACCAAAAGGAAGTAAGTATTGTATGGTGGACTTTGGAGTGGTTTTAATATGTTAGTTAAATAGTTTCCCCTATCACTACTATTGTTTTAATTAGATTTCGTATTAGTAATTATGTTAGGTAGTTACCTTAATGTATTATCATTCATGTTATGAAAAATAATGTGGTAGTTTATTGGAACTATTTATATATGTTTTGGTGTTTTTGTTTTGTGATACCCTTGATATATTTTGGGTTATTGAAATAAAACTAGTTAAGTGTGGTGACATAATTCCCATGTAACCCATGGTGATGAATGAGTCTATGACATGATTAGTGTACTTACTTATTTCATGTGTTCATTGTTATATATATGCCATGATTTTCTTGTGTTTACCTTTTATGTATCCAAGTGGCCTTTTTCATGCTTAATTGTTGTATGTAGTTTACTCAATATTATTATACTATTGCGTTCTATTATTCATGATCCCCTAAGTAACCCCTCCCCCTCATTTTTCTCAACAAAACATTTCTCTTTTGAAAAAAACAATAGGGAAGCTAAAATGAGAAATGGGGATGAAAATGTCACATCTATCATGAGAAAAGGCATGTGCGTTGACCTAACCTATAACAGATGTTAGACTAGGTATGAGAATCAAACAAAAAGAGAGATAATCACAGTGGAAGGTAAAACTCTTTATATGTTACAAAATCTCAAATAGAGGTTCCATAAGCCAAAATAAATCAACAAGAACCAAAATTTAAAATCCTACCACTGAACTAAAAAAAATATCTACTCTTATACTCTAACCCAAAGTTACAAAAGTAAAAAAAACACCTGCAACACAACTAATAAAAAATAGTCTATTTAAATATACATAACTCAAAGTAAGTAGCATGCTCACATAATGCATAACATATAAACCACATGACAATATCAAATTGTGCATAACCTCTAGGATAATACACAAGCCAGCATATAATACTAATAACTCATCTCATAAAAACATTTATCAACCAACTAATAGAATATGCAACAAGGGTAGTACATGATACTAACTATTAATGCCTCATAACAATGGTAATACGCAATGGTAACTACTAGCACCACATAACACATAACTGATTCTATCAAATCATCTCAACCAAGTAAGGAAAAAACTAATGCACAAACTAGTGCACCATTGATGTTCGAGTGATAACATCTAACATCCAACTTGGGATGCTAAGATACAAAAGACACATATGTTTTAAAAGATATCGTCTAGCACACACATTAGGATACTAAGATACCAAGCTATTAATGTTTTAAGTGATAACATCTAATACACAACTCATTTCCAATTATTAAGAAATATTTAGGTGATCAAATCAAACCATTTCATTCAACTTTGAGAGGGATTATCATTTCAGCTATGGACATTCCAAAATTTACTACTAAAAATTTTTATTTTATAGCGGAAGAATAATCAAACAAAAAAAGAAAGAAAAAAAAGAGTTTCATAAACTTAAATACAAGTTTGGAGATTAACTCCAAGTACAATAATTCAAAATACAGACAAAATGGATACTATGGGTTTACGAGTCCCAAAAGAATATCTAAGTAAAACCATCATGTGGATAAACATGACAATACACCCAAAATCCCTAATACATAAAATCATACCACACTATACAAGGCATCATAAGCTGTAAAATCATCTACTTGGTCTTCATCGACCTACATATAAACATCTAGGTTATCTTCTAGTGGGAATGAGCAACACCCATGAAAAAAGATGATTAGTACGCTATATACTGAGTAAGGTAACATTACAGCCAAAAAAGGAAAAACATATAATTACATGCATTCACAACAGAAAGAAACAATCATGTAAGATACAACAGTTGATACATGGTAATAATTAATTTCAGATTCATACCATTAGAATATAACATGATCAATTCTTTTACTTACGTTGAGTTTAGAGACCCCACTATTCTCAACCAATGGAACGATTATCCAATTTTTTATAACCCTAAGGTAGAATTATCCTGGCCACTTGTAATACCCCAAATTGAGGGGAGTGTTATAAGGATTGATTTGGCTACTTATATTAACATGGTATACCATCCTTTTGGTAATTTCGTCCTAAGAACTCTACAGTTAAGCATGCTAGCTATGGAGCAATTTTAGGATGAGTGACCCTCCTAGAAAGTTTCATAAATTTTCTAAAAATTTCTCGAGAAGTGCGTGAGTGAGGACAAAGCGTGCTGAAAGGACTTATGTTGATCTTTGGGGCCAGCCAATCAATCCAAAAGCACTCCAAGGTAGCTCCCGCATGGTCGTGTCGACTCAAGGTATTACAAATAGTATCAGAGTGAAACCGTGACCATGAATTGAACATGGATGAGCCAGTTAGCCACCTAGCGGGACGATTCTTGGGGTAAATTGTATTGAGATAGTTAATGGCTGAGGCGCAATGAGGACGTTGCATTCTTTGAGTGGGGGTGAATTTAATACCCCAAATTGAGGGGAGTATTATAAGGATTGATTTGGCTACTTATATCAACATGGTATACCATCCTTTTAGTAATTTCGTCCTAATAACTCCACAGTTAAGCATGTTGGCTATGGAGCAATTTTAGGATGGGTGACCCTTTTGGGAAGTTTTAGAAATTTTCTAAAAATTTCTTGGGCAGTGCGTGAGTGAGGACAAAGCATGCTGAAAGGACTCGTGTTGATCTGTGGGGCTAACCGATCAATCCGAAAGTGATCCAAGGTAGCTCCCGCATAGTCGTGTCGACTTAGGGTGTTATCTACCAATGGAATGATTATCAATATATAAAACCCTACAGGAGAACACTGCCTGCCACTATTCTTGTTCGGTGGAATAGATAAGTACAACTGGTTCTAACTCATGTAGTCTTTCACTTTAATTGATTAGTATCCTCTCCATAATTATGATCATTCTTTAAATTCATTTTAGATTGAGTTTAAGGACCCCACTATTCTCACCTAGTGGAACGGTATATCAATAGATGTAACCCCAGGATAAAATACTCCTGGACACTATTCTTTATTGGTATAATGGTTATCGATATATAAAATCACGAGGCAGAACACCCTTGACAACTATTCTCGTCTAGTGGAACGAACAAATATAACCGGTCCTAACTCAAGTGATATTTTGCTTTAAATTATTGGTATCTCATTCATAACTAGTTTGATGAGTACAAAACATAATTAAGGCAAGTAAGACATCAACATATAGATATTAAAACCATCTTGAAAAGTTGCTATTCACCGAGCTCCTAAAATCCTAATTCCATAGGTAAGTCATAAATCTTTCCAAAAGACTCATATAATTACCCAAATTTAATATACATCCTTTCAAATTCCAATATTAACAATATATTCAAAACTCATGATGTAACTCTAATGTTTACACATGTAGTAATAACATTACTGTTTTAAAGTTACTATTACTTAATTAGGCCATTATCTCATTATGAGAAATCCAAGATATTCAATAATCACTCCAAACACTTCTCATGCTATTATTATCACATTTTAATGCACCTAAAAAGTTAAAGTACCAAAACTTTCATATTAACCCATATTGACCAAAATGCCCTTAAAGATAACCAATAATCCTTATTTTATGAAAATCTTATATCTATAATAATCATTATTTTTCAATCCTCCATTTATCATAATATCTCTTATATATTCTTATTTCCCACTTATCATAATTTATTTGGATCATATTACTCCTCCACAAAATACTACCAATTAGTGTAACAATCTTATATCAGCACATCTTTCAACATTCTTCCTCTCTTTCTATCATAAAATGCATATTATCATAACACAAAATTAACAGCATACATGTAATAATATAATAACAATGACATGTTAAAACACATAACTATTTAGGCATTTAACACAAAACCATAAACATTGACTAGTATCCTTACCAAAAAGAACACCGGGCTCTAAGCACGTAAATCCTAAACCGCCTCCTTCGAGATCACTAGAATAACACCTATGAAAATAAGATAATACATGATTAGACTGAAAGATTAAAATCAAGAAAAATTTAAGGTAAAGGAGGTAAAAATAAAAATAACCAGAGTTAAAGGGAAGCTTGAATTGTGTGGTAGTGTGGTGGAAGGTATGGTGATGCTATGGTGAAATTTTAGTGGGGTTTGGGTGCATAAAAAGGGTTGTATGGCCGGGAAAAGGGGTTGCATAGGCATGTGGCAAACTATGCTCACACATTTCGTGAGCTAGGAACCTACATGGGAAGGTTGTGTAAAGGATTCATGACCATGTTCATGCAATGCATGCACAGGTAATAACGAAAGGGGATGTCTGGGCATGCTGAGGTAATGCGTGTGCTGTGCAAGTATGCATGGGTGAACCTTGCTAGCATACACAGGCATACAATAAGGAAAAAAGAGTGGTGTACGAACGTGTGATAGATTGTGCACAAGTCGTGCACTACACAAATCACAACAACAAACAAGGAAAAAAGAAGGGGAGATGAGGTAGTGGGCAACGATGGTCTGCAACGACGAGGGGGAGTGATGAGGTGTTATGTTTTTTGATTTACCAAGCCATGGGCGCCACTTGGTGGCTATGGTCGTGCATGGATGGTGATGGTGGTGGCTTGGCACAAAAAATAGAGTAGTAGAAGCAACACAAGCAGTAGAAGCAGCAGCAACAACAACAACAGAAGAAGAAGAAGAAGAAGAAGAAGAAGAAGAAGAAGAAGAAGAAGAAGAAGAAGAAGAAGAAGAAGAAGAAGAAGAAGAAGAAAGGTTGATTAGGGAAGGTGATTCTTAATAGAAAATAGGCAACAAATGAGGTAATACATGAGGGAGGGAGAGAGGAGAAAGTAGGAGTATTAGTAGCAGCAGCAGCAGTAGTAGTAGTAGTAGTAGTAGTAGTAGTAGTATATATATATATATGATGGTGGTGTGCGATGGGGAGTGGTAGGGGATGATGATATTGATGATGATGAGCATGGTAGGGGAAGGATGCTAGGGCAGCAAAAGCATGAGGGTAATGGTTGATATTAGAGTTGTGTGTTGCAGGAGTTAAGAGAAATGCACACAATACAGGAGAAGAAATCAAGAAATCAGAGTAAGAAAGAGGCAAGAAAAGGAAAAGGGAAAAAGTGAAAAAGGCTTAACTTAGGATTTAGATTAAACTTTGATTAGCTAATATACGTAAGATTAAAGATATAAATATATTGGGATTAAGGTCGGTTTAAGAAATATAAATTACTCGGGTCAAAGATTAGGATTAGGTTAAGATTTTGAGATTAAGGAATTAGAGTAAGGCTAGAACAAAAAAAATTGAGATTAGAATTGAATTAAGGTATTAATTCTACAAGAATAGGTTTAGTAGAGTTTGGGGGTATTACACTTAGTTTCAAGATAGCTAATCAATGAAGTACATGATTGCTTGTAGTAACATAAAAACTAGAGTTCCAAATCCTTAAGTATTTACACTCCCTTAGGATTTGTGAATTAACATATAAAGTGGAAATGGAACCTTTGACCCAAAGTTCTTTCACACTCAGGAGAATAACCTGAGACATAAGATGCTTACCTAGCAAAAAGCATCTCTTAACTTTAAGTGATTAGTATTTTCATTCAACCAAGGATCTCAAGATCTAATATAACATCGAAATCATGTCAACAATACTTTGACCACTCAAGGTCACAACCATCAACTAGCCATGAAAGGCCAAGTTTAGGTCACAATCCACAGTCTCACAACACATAATCATTTTTAATTCCAACTTTAGCCTTTAATTCAAATTATACTATAGTTAACGTAAAGTTAATTACTAGCAATGTGGTCAATTATCAAACCTGAAGTCGGCTAAAAGTCAACCAAGGATAACATACTCTCATTCATTCATTAATTAGACAAATTAATCATCTAATATCATTCAAAAACCTAATGGTATATAAGTTAAACAAACTAAAACTAACTTAATAAGAATAAAACAAGATCAATCATACTTCACCAAAAACAATTGTTTTAAACCATCTTAAAATACCTTAAAACACGAAAGAGTCTCCTCTAAGATAATAAAAGAATGAACTTAAAGTAGAAAACTACTTAGAACACCCAAACAATTCAAATAGGATATTTTTCAACAAATACTATTTATAGAAAAAAGTTAAAGTTAAACTTTGGTCAATATTTCTCAAAATATCCCAAAAGACCATATATAGGTTAGATGGGCCAAAATATCGGTATAATTGAATCATAAATCACAAAATAATCTCATATGCCATTTGTAAGAAGATACTATTTATGGTCAAAGTTAATAGGAAAAGTTATTGTCAAGTCAGTAATTGACAGTCAAGGTCATAGTCAATCGTCAATCTTCAAGGTTTAAGTTTTACTATTTATATATTCATCATTTCAACCATTTAAGACTAATATGTAATTTGGGTCTCATCATAATTAATCCTTAATTAACCTTAAATAAACATGATTAATTGTATGTCAAAGATAAATGGTGGTCTAGGACTAGTTAATCTTTTGTGGTGGAATAGAGCTGCAATGAGTAAGCTCTTATGGCACTTAGCTTCAAAGAAAGAGTTGTTGTAGGTTAAATGGATCCATGCTTATTTTCTCAAGGGTGAAAACATTTAGCATGTTTGAATCTGTAACACCCCCCAAATTTACTACTGAAAAATTTCGTTTAAATCAAAAGGTTTAGCGGAAGCAAAGGATAAAACTGTAAACTCGGGGGCACTACCGCCACACTTAGTACCAGACCGGTTCACTCCTACCGGTCCAGTATTAAGTGCTAAGGGTAAATCCGATCAACATGTAGTACGAAGTATCATAAAACGCAAGACGACATCTAACATAAATCCTTAATAAGAGGTAAGTCAAACAGAAGTTAGAATATGATTTAGGATTACAACCCCATAATATGTTTCTCAAAACAGGAATGTAATACAAAATACAGCTAAATAAAAATAAATCCTGAATGATCAATATCCAGATTGCCTACTCACTCAGGTCAAGCCTTCCACCCCAACACAGTATCAATCTGCACAAGAGGTATGCTCCCCACCATCGGTGGATCATCACAGGACCCATTCAACCAAGGTAGTATCAGTACGGGTCCAATACTGAGTAAGTTCCACTACCCTATTTTATAGGAGAGATATCATCAACTGCATATTAAATCCGGGTACAACATGTTGATACAATATCATGCATATTCACAACCCACAGCATAAATCTTACCATACACCTAGAGTAACATATAAAACATATGTAACATCCTATTTAAACATATAAGCGTGGTATAACCGAAATATAAAGTGGCTCATACGCCTCAGGTAGGAATAATCCATATTATTAAAACTCAATACGTGGCATACTCACGTAAGCAGCATGTAGTAATACAGATAATAAAAGCCTGCCATGGTCCAATTAGACTTATTCTTTATTCTCATTAATAATATGTTCATTCCACACATATTCTTTAATAGTCCATGTGAGTGCGGGAACCCCACTATTATAGCCGGTGGACCGGAAGTAAACACACAGGGCAGAACGCCTCTGACCACTATTATAGCCGGTGGACCGGAATTAAACACACAGGGCAGAACACCTCTGACCATTATTCTGACCGGTGGACCGGACTGGCCCCGACTCACATGGTGTTTCGCTATAAGTATTTAGTATTTTTCCCATGGATTAACTTATTTGCTTGGGTCTGTCAAGCCAAAACCCCCACTATTATAGCCGGTGGACCGGAAGTAAACACACAGGTCAGAACGCCTCTGACCACTATTATAGCCGGTGGAACAGAACGAATGGCACAGGGTAGAACGCCTCTGACCACTATTATAGCCGGTGGACCGGAACGAAACACACAGGGCAGAACGCCTCTGACCACTATTCTTACCGGTGGACCGGACTGGGCTCGGCTCAACATCTTTTGCTTTACGTGATTAATGTCTTATCCGTGTCTTATTGAATCACATTCCGCCCTTGACATGCATGTCCAAGAGGGCCATATCATAACATATCATAAATATCGTACATAAACATGTCATGCTCATGTCATAGAAAGCACACACGACATACCTCAATTCCCAAGCTGCGCTACAAATGAGACAAGTTAACCACAAATCATATAATACACGTTTAGCATGGCATAAACAATCAACACATCACATCACACATAACACAAGGCCATAGCTTCGTCCTTACTAAACACTCATAAGTAGAGGTAAGTAGAGACTTACCTGGACCCGAAGCTAGCTAAGCGAGATAAGACGGAGAGAGATCACTAGCTCGTGGATCCACGAGAAAGCTTTCCTAGATCCGATAGAAATCGAAAACTAAATTAGAAGCTATTCTATCAATCAATAATTCACATATTCAGATTAAATAAACACAAACAACACAAATTATCTTTCTTAGAAAACGTGTCCAAAACTTAGAACTTAAAAGCATAGCTTTATTAAGATTTAAGGTTAAAACTAAATCAAAACGGGTTAATACAAATATCACTTGGGACATTTCAACTTAATTTAGAAAGCTCGAGAAAGAATAATCGATCATAAGTTACTTTATCGAAAATAACTTATTTATTAGGTTTTACAACTAAATAGGTAACCCAACCATTTACATAGAACCAAATCTAAACCGATTAGGTTAAAACATAATTTAAATGATTTAAAACCAAAAGATAGAAATCGATCAGATAAAATACAGATAGCAAAATCAATTTTATAAAATCATCCCCGAAAATTAGGGTTTTTAATACCTAAACCACAAATCGGCCAAATCACTTTGATTACCTCAAATTGATAGCTTTAAAACACAATTAAACCAATTTTAGATAAATCTAGACAATCAATTTCAACAAAACGATCTTCCGATGAATCAATTCCATATGATCAATTTTTAAAATTAGGGTTTTAAAGTCCACGACATAATCTCAGGTAATTCAAATCAATTAATTCTAATTAAAGGTATTAGAATACAATTAGGATCATTTCAACTACTTTTATAAATTTAATTTTAGCGAAACAACTATACAAATAACCAATTTCATAATCTCACTTAAAATTTAGGGTTTTAGGTCCGAAAATATAATTTGTTAAAATTCTATAAATTTAATCCAATTGAATGTTTAGAAATGCAATTAAACACATTTTATAACATATCAAATAATCAATTGCTCAAAACTAGTAAACAAAATACACAATTTAGCACAATTAGGGTTTTTTGAGCCCGAAACGCAAATCCGATCAATTCTTGCCAAAAGATATCAATTGACGGTTCAGAAATGTAATTAAACATATTCTAATGTAATTTATATAGTTATTTGAATAAAATAACCCGATTACACAATCCAATTTAAACCCGCGGGAGTTTTGACCTAAAAATTTAGTTTCGATCAATTACGCACAATTTTCCCAAATCAACACTTCCAATATAAAATTAAATACATTTTAAACGATATTATAAAATCAATTGAGCGGAACGACTAAATTATACGACCCAATTTCATTACACCCAAAATTTGACCTAGGAATCAAATTCCGATAAAACCTGCATAAATTTCTCAAATTGACGGTTCCAAAATGAAATTGGATACATTTTAAAATATATTGTATAATCAATTTGCCCGAAATTGCCAAATCGGACGAATCTGAAAAATTTGGGCATAACCTGACTAAAAATCCAATTTTTTCCAAAATCTCAACATAACCATACAATTAACCCATCCAAGTAAATCTTACAGCACATATATACATAATCAAACAATCAATTTAGCTTTTTATAAGCTAATTCCTACCCAATTAATCAAAATAAGGGTTAGAGTTTTCGAAAATTATACCAAACAAAAATCGATAAATCGGGGCAAAGGAAGGTCGGGGAAGCTTCATCGGGGATCGGGGGTGGCTCGCCGGTGGTCAGCAAGGCCTGCCGTGGCCGGACGGTGGCGCAACCAGCACAGCTCCTCACGGCTACTGTTGCGCTGGTGGTTGCTGCTACTACTGCGGTCGAGCTGGCTGCGGCAGCTACTATTGCTGTGTCACCACTACGGTAGTGGTCGGCAGGTGCTGCTAAGAGGTTGGAGTGGAGGAGCAAAGGAGAAGAAGAGAGGTGGTGAGGGAGGCTAGGTCACGAACAGGGAGCAACGCAGGACTGTCAGGCAAGGGAAAGAGAAGGGAAGGGAGAGAAGAAAGAAAAGGAAGAGAAGAGGGGGGTCCGACGGGTTGGGCTGTTTTTTTTTTTACAAATACAAGAATAAAATAAAATATTAAATATCAAAAATTTGTATTGGAAGAATTTTATCTAAAAAATTTATTTCGAAAGGATCCAAGGCTTAAAATTAATAAAAATTTATATAAAGAATTTCGAAAACATTTTTCAAAGAATTTAGCAACGAATGTAAAAATTTATACTATTTACAGAAATACATTATAAGACCCTGAAATAATATTTAAAAACATATAATAAAATATTTAAGTCAAATTCTAATAAACCGAGACTAATTTTAATAATTTCCGAAATCTGTTTTCAGCAAACTAAAAAGCATAAAATTGAAGAAAATTAATTTCAAAAGGAAACTATTAAATAAGCTCCGAAAATATTTTTAATTCAAACTTCCCGAAAATATTAACGATTTCAGGAATCAAATAAAATCAAAGTCAGAAATATTTTCTATAGATAAAATCATTAAAATAAATTTAACTATTTAAACAGAAATTTTATAATTTAAATAATATATTTCGTTAACGAAATATAAATCCAAAATAAAGTCGTAATCACACGACGAAGTTATAATCGAAAACAAATCTAAAATATTAAAAATAAAAATACGAGAAAGAATGGGAATACATATTTTTAACCGAAAATTGAAATTAAAAGAATATAATAAAATCATGGTCATGAACGAATTTGTCTAAAATGGTTCACAACGACAACGATTAATTAAATTAAAATATGAATTCAAAATCGTCGATAAATCCATAAAACAAATCAAAATTAAAATAATTATTTTTTTTACATCAAATTACGCTAATAAAATCATTAAGCTTAATAAAATTAAGTTTCAAAAATACGGGGTATTACAGAATCAAACTTGCACCCTCCTAGATCCTCAAGAAGTTGTTAGCTCTTTAAGAGATAATGAATATTGTATTACAACCATATCAGCTGACTTATAAGCAATACTCCACTTATGACATTCTTATACCCCCATAAAAATAAGGTTTCCTGGTTCCCTATGGTATGGTCTAAACTTAAAATCAAAAGATATTCTTTTTTATGTTGGATGTCAATGATGGAGAGACTCCAAACAAAATATAGGTAATTGTCCTATGGTTTGCGAGTTACGTCAACTTGTTTACTTTGCAATGATAAGGTTTAAACTCATATCCTTTTATTCTTTTGATTGGTCATTCACTAAAAGCATAAGTCTTCCATTGATATACAAGATAGGATGCATTTAGGACTTGACTCAATGGTATGAAGTGCTTCATTAAATAATAGAGGGGGAAAAGGCCCTAATATCATGAAGCATATCGCTTTTGCATTAATGGCACCACCATCAACCATTTATGGAGAGAGAAAAATAGAAGAAACTTTGCAAATGAAAGTAAGGAAGGAATACGCTTACAAGGGCAAATTATCTCTGAATTTTCAAAGAGGATGTCAAAATTTAGCCATCGTAAATCTTACAATAAGCTTGAGGGGTGTATAGACAAATTAGCCCATTATCCATTGATTTACATCTTAGGTTTATTGTTTAGTTTTTTTTATTTGTGATGTAATCCAAACACTTACGTGGAAGTAATAATATTTTCACATTACTGAATTACCCAAAAAATATGATTAATTCTTTACTAACCTTACTTATAGTGATTAGTAGGTAATTACTAAACAACACTTTGAATATTCATGAAAAACATTCAAACTAAATTGTTTGAACTTAACCAATCTTTCATCAATCCTATATTAAGTTATATCAATCAAAATGACAACATATTATATATCATATTTTGGATAAATATTTTCATAAATATAATGAAATTGCCAAAATTATAAAAACACAACAATTATTCAAAAAATACCTACAACTCAAGGCTAAAAAAATGCCATAAATTGGTATATTCGATCACTTGTGGTATTTTAGTCATAATGTTGTACATACTTACAAAAATTACACATTATAAAATGTGTAATAAAGTAGACATCTTAAGATTTCATATGCTATATTAAACATGCACAAATTCAAACCACATAATTCCATATTTTCCATAAATAATTAGGTGAAAATTCATAATGTTATATTAGCATGATAACTTATTTCCATTGAATTCAGGAAGTTTATCAACAAGGGGAAAAAATTACTATGATTCAATCATAAATTTACTAACATAATTTTCAAACCTAGGAAATCAAGACAATGGATTAGAAAAATCAAACCTAAAAATAATAGAAAAGGAAAGGAAAACAAGAGGAAGGATAAGGATTAACCAAAGTTGAGTTTAATTATATGTGTGAAGCTTACATGGAGGTATTCAATGGTGGATGAATGAAAGAAAAATGGATGAAGGAGGAGAAAATCTAAGGTGGCATGAGTTTCTTAGGGAAATAAGGTGAAATAAACTAACATAGGGGGACTTAATGAATAAGGGAAAATAAATATAAGAGATTAATCATGTAAGTTATGATCATTTGGCTTCATAATTGAAGTGAGGCCTATTAGCCTAAGGTAATGTTTCCAAGATAAAAGAAAATGAATAGAATTGACATGCAAAAGAGTGAGGGATGGAGGTGGTGTGTACATGTAGAAATGGCAATCGGATGGATTTTATCCGAAACCCGACAAGTTTTATTCGTTGGATGTGTAAATGGATATGGATAAACGGATATGGATATAGGTATGGAGGAAAGGGAGAAATATCTGTCAGGTTTGGGTATAGATATGGGTAAGGGATCTTCGAATCCGTACTTGTATCCGCATCCATTTACTTGATATAAAATTACATTTTTACCTTCATTTATATAACCTTAAGTATATTTTATAAGGCTAAAAGTAAATATATGATTAAATTTTAAAAATATAAGTATATAATTCTAACATTAAATAAATTTTAATTTATACTTAATGAGTTTTCCCCAAAACCCGATGGATTTTACCCGATAGATATATAAACGAATATAGATATGGATATAGATGAGGAAAAAAAATACCTGTCAGGTTTGGATATGGATATAGGTATAGATTTTTTTATTGGATTTGGGTAACGGATAGGGGGTACCCGGTCCATATATAATGCCCCGAATTTTTAAAAGCTTATATTTTAATAAATAAATTTTATTTGGAATGAATTAGCCTTTAAAATTCACTTAATTTGATTATTTTATGGATTTTTGAGTAAATAAAAGTAGGTATAAATATTTAATAAATTAAAATAAATATTTTGTTAATTTATTATACTCTTATTATTTAAATAAAATTTTAAACCCTTACTTTACAAAAACTATCCTTTTAACCCTTATATTTTAATTATCTTAAATGAAAATATTAAATAAATTTATTACCCAAAATTAACCCATTTTATTATTTTATCAATTAAATTATTTTATTCTTTTTCACTTTTCTTTTTCCTTTTTCCCCTTTTTCCTTCTTTTCTCCTTTTTCTCTTCTCTTTCTTTTTTTTTCTTCTTTGGGCCGCCAACCTGCTTCGGCCTGCCTGTCACCCCTCCCGCGCCTTGGGCCTCTGGCCCACTTCTCCCCTCCTCCCTCCTTTCCTTTTTCCTTTCCTAGCCCAGCTCTTTTCTCCTCTCCTTCGCACGAGCCAGCCACTCCTCCCCCTTTCTCTTCTTTCTCTCCTGACCGGGCCATCTTGTTTCTTCGGCCGGTCTGCCTGCCACGCCCAGCAACCAATACCCAGCCCCTGATCCTTCTTCTTCTTTCTTTCTTCTCCTCCACTCCCTGCCATGGCCACTCCCTGCAACTCCCTCTCCCCTATTAACCTCCCTAACCCTCTCTCTCTCTCTCTCCTAGCATTCCTTGCCCCATACCGAGACCTTCCCCACTCTCGGCCATCACCCCATTCCTTCCCCCTCTCCCTATAACTGCCCATTTCCCTACCAATCTATAGCCACCCCTCGAGCCCTATCCCTTCCCCTCTCTTCCTCTTCTATTTCTCCCTACTTGCCTGCCCATTCTGCATTTTTCCCGAGCCCTCCATGCACCCTAACTCTCCCTTTTCTTTCCTTCCTTCTCCTCCCCTCTCTTCCTCTGTTTTTGGTTTCACCGCCCCTCTCCGCCGCTGCCGCCACCTTAACCACCATCTGCGCCACCTCCTGCCACCCTCTACCTCACTCTCGAGCCATCACAGCCTCCATCAAGCCACCCCGCAACCCATTCTTCCTCCTCTCCTCTTTTTCTCTTCCTTACCCCCCTTATCAGCAACCGCCCTGCAACGCATCATTCCGCCGCCGTCCCGCCACTTCCACCACCACTTGAGCCACCTTATTACTCCTTGCAACCCCCTCTACAATTCCCAATCCTCCTTTGGTCGAAACCATCACCCGAAAGCCTCCATTTTTTCTCCCCATTTTCCTTCCTCGCCAGCCTGCATCTCAACCCCTTCCCGGCAGCCCCTCTTTGTGGCCTCTCTGCCGCCACTTTCGCCACCTTTAGCCACCTCCGACGCATCCCCGACCACCACTTACACCCCCTCTCCACCTCTGTACCATCCCCTTTCCCTAAATCCTCCCCTAACCCCCTCCTTTCTTAGCCCCAAACTGCCAACCCGAAAATACCCATTTCTCTCCCTTTTACCACCTTCGAGCCCCCCTTCCAACTTTCCTTGCATGCAACTCATGCTGCATAAGCAGTATGAGCTGTTGCGCTTGTTAAATTATTTGAGTAAAAATTTTGAGGTATAATAATATTTTAATTTAATTATTTGATTAATTAAGCATTATAATTTTTTATGACTTGCATTTATTATTTCTAATGTAATAAATCTTTATATTATTTTTAAGTATTTTTTTTATAATCAAAGCTCGGACCTTTAACCGGAATACCGGTAAGGTTCATTTTTGCGAAAACCGAGGTAATCGTTAAATTCCGCTTAAATGCATGGATTAACGCATGTTAGCACATTAGGCATTTTTAATGTGTATTATGCTTGATATATGTTGCTTAGCATATTATATGTGGTTATTGTGTTTATTGATGGAAAGGAAGCATGATAGATTGTTGATATGTATGGGGATAATATTTAAGGTAATAATTTGATGGTTAAGGAAAATGTTAATTATTATCCATGTTGTTATATGCTATTGTGGTATTTAATACATGTTTAATATTTTGTGAGCATTAGGGGATTTTATTAATGTATATTGTACAAGAGTATGGCCTAATACATATATATATATATATATATATATATATATATATATATATATATATATATATATATATATATATGCTAATAAGCATTATATTAATTATAAGAGTCATGGATGAGGCATTAAAGTTAATATTTTATGTAGTATTAATAATAATTTAATAATAAGGGTGTATTAAGAGTAAAATGGTGATTCTTGATTAAAAGGATAAGTTGGTAATTTTGGAGGCAAGGGTAAAATGGTAAATTTATTAGTAAAAGGGTAAGTGGTAATTTTGGAAGTAAGGGGTAAATGGGTCATTTTGGAAGGAAAGGAGGGTAAAATAGTAATTTTGTAATAAAAGGGGCAATTTGGTAATTTGTAATAAAAAGGGCAATCTGGTAATTTGTAATAAAGGGCAATTTTGTAATTTCGTAATAAAAGGGGGCAAGTTGGTAAATTATGATAAAAGGGCAATTTGGTAATTTAAAAAAAAAGGGTAAAATTGTAATTTTGTTATTAAAGGGTAAAATAGTAATTTTGTGATTAATGGGCATAATGGTAATTTGGAAATTAGAAGAGGTAAGATAGTAATTTTAGAATCAAGGATAAGTGGAAATTTTATAAGTAAAAGGGCGATATGGTAATTTTTGAGAGTTAAGGGGTAAAATGGTAATTTTGCAAATCAAAGGGGTAAAAGTGGAAATTGGAAAGGAGTAAATTGGTAATCATAATAATTGAGAAGGGTAAAATAACAATTTAAATAACTAAAGGGTAATTTAATTATTTAATAATGGAGAAGGGTAAAATGGTAAATATGATAAATATGAAGGGTGATTTGGTAATTTAACCAACTAGAGGGTATTTTGGTAATCATGACAATTAAGAAGGGTGATTTGGTAATTTAAATGACCAATGGGTAATTTGGTAAATTTGATGAAGGAGAAGGGTAGTTTGGTAATTATGATCATATAAAAGGGTAATTTGGTAATTTAACCAACTAGGGGCATTTTGGTAATTTTGACAATGAAGAAGGGTAGTTGGTCATTGATAATATAGTACGGTAATTGGGTATTTAACTAAATAAAGGGGTTAATTTGGTAATTAGGATAAGGAGGAAGGGTAATTTGGTAATTTGACCAACTCAAGGATAACCTATTAATTATAATAAAGGCAAAGGGAAAAGTGTTAATCTAACCAACTAAATGGAAAGCATATCAAGTGTAATAATTATTAAGGGGGATTAGTGACCTAATAAGTATGAGTAATAACTTGGTAACCTAAATTGAATAAGGGGTAACTTGGTAATTTGTAATAAGAAGGGTAATATGGTAATTTGTCAAGTAAGGAAGGGATGACTTAATAATTTTATAAATAAGGGGTAAATGAGTAGTTTGTATATAATATCTCGTTGTGATTGTGGAATTCATAATATGATTCTAATAATGTTGATTAACGAGGTAGGAGTATTTGATGATTAGTAAGTATCACAAGCACAAATACTAATTTGAAATTAGATGAGTTAGGATGGCCTTAATGACTCCTCTGTGTTCCCTTGGACAACCATTTGAATAAGAAATTTTTGATGATATCTGAACGATTAAAAGTGGATAATTATCTGATTGTTGTACTTTTATGATTACCATTAATTAAGACACTAATACTTAAAGTGAAAGACCTCGAGATCGGAAATTGTGGCTCTTTAGGGGTCGCTACCATAAAGATGTGGTTTAGCCCACGATTATTTGGTATTTGCTGGTGTGCCTTTGTGCCCCAGCCAGGCCCTATATCTACTCTATCTAGCTCTACGTACCTAGTTAGGGGGTATGCATACTTAAGACTTAGGTGTCCTTGTCGGTAGGGTACTGAGTTAGCTTTATGCGCCAGTACGACCAGGGTACCTTTGCGTCCCTGGGTTACTAGTTGAAGGGTACTGAGTTGCTTTTACGCACCAGTGCGACCGGTGTACCTTTGTGTCCCGGGTTCTTGGTCTCCCTATCAAGGAAAATAAATGAAATTGTTGTGCTGAATAAAAAGGGAAAATACTAATTGTTAAAGTGAAAGATTAATGAGCCGGGACCAATTGATTTATATGATGAGTACCGATCCGCCGGAAATAATAGTGGCCTAGGATGTTTTGCCCTGGTTGATGTTCATGAGTATTGATCCACCAGATATAATGGTGGCCCAGGATGTTTTTACCCTAGATGATATATATATATATATGTATGTATGTATGTATTCCGACCCACCGGCCAGAATAGTGGAGGTCCCGAGCTCAATAAAATTCATTTTGGATGTGAATAAATTATGGAAAAATACTAATCATTGAGACGATTGATTAATGATGGACTAATGGCCTCAAGGCCCGAAAAATAAATCGATTACTCATCATGGCATATTGATATTGGTTGACTGGTTAAATGAATATATGAAAGTGAATGTTACGTATACGCTATTAATGTATGATTGAATTATTGGATGTACAAATAAATGGATCCGAATATCATGTTTATACCTATGGTTATATATGAA
Organism: Tamarix chinensis; assembly: GCA_030549775.1. Lineage (NCBI taxonomy): Eukaryota > Viridiplantae > Streptophyta > Magnoliopsida > Caryophyllales > Tamaricaceae > Tamarix > Tamarix chinensis. The sequence continues at coordinate 83,321,635 of CM060178.1, forward strand.
TGTAGTAGTATCATGTGTAACATTACGTGCCTGTATTTTAAGTGTGTTTTTAAAGGGTGACTCAGTACCGTAGTACTGAAGGGTTCCCTTCGTGGGGCCCCTGCCTATTCAATGGGCAGTACCCCTTGCAGGTTGTATTCAGGTGCTATTCAAGTGGGCTCTCGGGAAAGAGCGTAAGGTACTATCCGAAAATTGTAGGGTTTTACTTGTCCCTTTTAAATACAATGTGTTTGTTATTTTGTAACCACCGGTGTTGAATCTTTCTCTTTTAAAGTGTTTACTGCGCTTCTCTGATTTTTAAGTGTTTAAGTTTCTCGTAAGATGATATTTTACTCTTTTAGCCTTAGCACTTGATACTGGAATGGTATGAGTGAACCGGTCTGGTACTAAGTGTGGCGGTAATACTCCCAAGGTTCATTGATTATTAATTGCTTCCACCAATTTTCTTTTAATTAAACGAAATTTTTCAGTATTGAAGTTTGAGGGTGTTACACCATACCCGATCCGTTGCCATCCCTATGTACATGAGGATATGGAGGAAGGAACTTGGATATTAGGAAGTTTTGTGAAAACTCATGATTAGGAGAAGAATTTTAATTTCACAAGCAAGATGGTTTTCAAGGGGATGTGATGTCACTTTCTGGAATATATTATAAGTTTAAGATTAGATCTAGTATAGGTTTCAATGCCTAGGATTGAATATTAAAATATAGGATACAATTGAAGTATAGAAAGCTAAATTTTTGTATTGTATTTTCCTTCAAAATGGAGAATTTATATAAAAAATATAAATAAATAAATAAATAAATTTAATTCACGGTTGAATCAAAAGTGCCAAAATATAATAACCCTTGAAGTTTGGTAAATTTTATATAATTAAAAAAAGTTTTGAGATGCAGAACGTGACAAAAACTATCTAAAGCAAAAATAACATTGTAATACCCCAAAAATTTCGAAAACCTATATTTTAATAAATAACTTTATTTGATATAAAATTTGCTTGTAAAATTATTTATTCTAATTATTTTATGGATTTTAGAGTATATAAATTTGGATAAGATTATTTAATAAATTAAATATAAATATTTTGCTAATTATCATATTATTTTTATTTAAATAAATTCCCAAACTAATATTTTACCAACTTTATCCTTTTTAAACTAATATATTATATTATAATAAATTAAATTATTAAATTAAATAAATTATCAAGAATATTACATTTTATAATTTTATAAATTAATTTAATTTATTTTACTATTTTTCCATTTCTCTTTTTACACTTTTCCTTCTTCTCTTTTTTTTTTCTTTCCCTCTCCTTTGGGCCGCCCGACCCCTCGGCCTGCCACCCTCTCCCCCGGCGCGTTGGGCCTTCGGCCCGTTCCCCCCTTCTCTCCCTCGCTCGCACGCCCGTCTCCCCAGCCCGCCTCCTTCCTTATTTTTTTCCCCCTGGACCGGCCGGCTCCTTCCTTTCCTGCGCCGGTCCGACCGCCCCGTCCCTTTCTTCTTCCCTTCTTCATCTCCCACGCCCGACTCTTCTCTGCCATGGTCGAGCATGCCTGCAACCTCAGCCCTGCAGCTCCCGTGCCTTCCTCCTTCTCCCTCTCTCTCTGCCCCGTCCTTTTCCTTCCCATTTCGAGCCAAACTAACCCCCTGCACCCTCCATTTCCCGCCTGAATTCTTTCCTTCTTCTTCCCTGTCCTCCCCTGCCAACCGACAGCCTGCCACCACACCGCAGCACCGATCGGCCGCCTGCTCCCCCTGCCTCACCCTCTTATTTTTCTCCATCTACCCAGACCTCCATTCCCCTCATTTTCGATCCCTTCTCTTCCCCCGAGCTCCCTCCTCTCTCCTTCCTCTTCCCCATTTTTCTTCCTCGTTTTTTTTATCACCGCCAGCCTCCGCCGCCTGAACCACCAAGCCCAGCCCTGCGCCGCCTTCTGCCACCGCCTGCTACCACCCTGCACCCCCACACAGCCCCTTCGAGCCCTACACTTCCTCCCTTCTCCTCCTTTTCCTTTTTCTTCCCAGCTTTTCCCCTTACCGCCAAGCCACCTGCAACCGCCTCTACCGCCGCCGTCCGGCCACCTCTGCCGCCACCCAAACCACCGTTCGACACCCTGCATCCCCCTATACAACCGCCATCCATTAGTTGGCCGAAACCAACCCTCGAACCCCTCCATTTTTCCCTCCACTTTTCCTTCGTTCTCAACCCTTTCCCTCGACCCTCCTCGGCAGCCCACCTTCGCCGCCTTGCCGCCGCCGTCTCCGCCGCCTTGAGCCACCTCGAAACCACCCTTAGCCTCCACCTACACCCCCTCTTCACTTCTGCACCATTCCCCTGCCTTAGAACCTCCCCTAACCACCTTCTTTTCTAGCCTAAAGACCCTAACCCGAAAATGGTTTATTTTTCTCCCTTCACCCCCTTCGAACCCTTTTCTCCCCATAATTTTGCATGAAACTCATGCTGCTCATGCAGCATGAGCTCCCCTTGGTTTTAAAAATAGTTTGGATAATTTTTAAGGTAAAATGGTATTTTATGTTAAGTGTTTTATTAATTAAAATTTATAAAGTTTTATGCTTTGGTTCTTATTTCTAACATTAGTATGATGGATATTATTTTTAGGTGTTGAGTTGCTAATTATGCTTGGTAAGATTTGATATTTTGCGGGATTAAGTAACCGTTAATCCTCCCTTAAATATATGGAAAAACGCATGCTAGCACATTTAGGGTTTAGTATGATTTTATGCATGTTTTGTATGCTTAGCATGATATGTTTATGGTTTCTTATATTGTTTGTTAAAAAGAAACAACATGATAACCTTTATGCCATATGTAGGTAGGTTAAATAAAGGAGGAGTTGGAATATGGATAGAAATGTGAAATACTTGTTTATGATGTACCATGTTGTTAATGCATGAATGATGTTATTGTTTAAGGGTATTTTAGTAATTATGCTTATGAGATAAATAAATCAATGTGTATAGTTGCTAATGAGTATTATGTTGAAAAATGACAAGTTGGTGGACTTAGATAATAAAAATGAAGTATTAATACCATTATTTTATGTAGTGTTAGAAAATTCATAAAAATGGTGAATAAAGGGGTTGAGTGGAAATTCTATAAGTGGAGAAGGGTATTTCGGTAATTTTTGAGACAACAGAATAATATGGTAATTTTATAATTTAATGGCCAAATGATAATTTACATGTAAAGGATAAAATTGTAAGTTGTGAGAAAGAAGGGTAAAATGGTAATTTTGGAAGTAGGGGTAAAATAGTAATTTTGGATGAAGGAGGGCATTATGGTAATTGTTCAAGTAAAAAGGGGCATTATGGTAATTTTGGAGGTAGAGGGGCAAAATCGTAATTTCATAAGTAAAGGGTAATATGGTAAATTGCATAAGTAAATGGCGACGTGGAAATTTATAAGTAAAGGGGTAATATGGTAAATTGGAAAAGAAGGGCAAAATGGTACTTATGTAAGGAAAGACAAAGATGGTAATCTTGGATGTAAAAGGGTAAAATGGTAATTTGTAAAGTAAAAGAGGTATGGTGGTAATTTTCATAAATAAAAGGATATTATGGTAAAATTGGATGTAAGGGGTAAAATGATAATTTTGTAAAAGAAATGATATTATGGTAAACTTGGGAGTAAGGGGTAACTTGGTAATTATGACAATGACAAAAGATAATTTAGCAAGTAAATTATGATCGTGGAAGGGCAATTGAATAAGTATGATAATATAGAAGGGTAATTGGGTAAATTAACCAACTAAAGGGCATTATGGTAATTTTAATTATGGAGAAGGGTAATATAGTAATTTTGATTATGAAAAAGGGTAAATTAATATTGGTGATTATGAAGAAGAGTAAATTGGGATTTATGATAATTAAAAAAGGTAAATGGCAATTAAAATAATTGAGAGGGGTAAAATGGTAATTATGATAAAGGAGAAGGGCAATTTGGTAATTTGTTCAACTAAAGGGGCAATTTGGTAATTTAGCCGATAAAAGGGTAAAGTGATAATTGTTTAACCAACTAAAGGGGCAAAATAGTAATCATGATAATGAAGGAGGGTAATTTAGTAATTTATCCAACTCAAGGGCAATTTAGTAATTATAACAAAGGAGAAGGGCGATTTGGTAATATAACCAACCAAAAGGGAAATATGATAAGTATAGTAATTATGAGGGGTGAATGATGATTTAAAAAGTGTATGAGATAATTTGGTAATCTAAATCGGACAAAGGGAAATTTGGTAATTATGCAACCTTAAGGGTAATGTGGTAATTTATCAAGTAATGGATACTTAACAATGATATAAGTAAAGGGCAAATGAGTAATTTGTACCTAATATGTCTTTGAGATTGTGGAACATTAATATGATTAAATAATGTTGATTAGCCAAGTAAGAGTATCTAATGATTAGTATGGCCTTGATGGTTTCTCTCTGACATCCTGGATAATCCTCTGAATAAGAAACGATTAATGATATCGAAACGATTGAAAGTGAATAAGTATCGGATCATCGTGCTTTCTGTGATCACCTTAATTAAGACTCTATTACTTAAAGTGAAAGACCTCGAGATCGGGAATGGTGACTCCTTAGGGGTCGCTACCCTAAGGACGTGGTTTAGTCCACGATTATTCTGGTATTTGCTGGTGTGCCTTTGTGCCCCAGCCAGGCCCTATGTCTTACTCTTTCTAGCTCTACGGACCTAGTTAGGGGGTATGCATACTTATGGATTAGGTGTCCTTGTCGGTAGGGTACTGAGTTAGCTTTATGCACCAGTACGACCAGGGTACCTTTGCGTCCTTGGGTTCACGGTTAAAGGGTACTGAGTAGCTGTTATGCACCGGTACGACCGGTGTACCTTTGTGTCCCGGGTTATCGATCTCCCAATCGAGGCAAATAAATATGGTTGATGTGCTGATTAAAGAAAGGAAAGATACTATAATTGAAAGTGAAATATTAATGAGCCGGGCCCAGATGATTATGATATTGATTACCGGTCCACCGGTTATAATAGTGGTCCAGGAGCGTGTTGCCCTGGTATGTGATATTGAGTACCGGTCCACCGGTTATAATAGTGGCCAGGAGCGTTGTGCCCTGGATGATGATTCTTATATATCCCGGTCCACCGGTTATAATAGTGGCCAGGAGCGTGGTGCCCTGGATGATGAGTTATATGTATTCCGGTCCACCGGCAATAATAGTGGGGGTCCCGAGCTCAATAAAATCGGTTATGTATGTGAATAAGATTATGGAAAAATACTAATCACTTATAGTGGAACCCCATGTGAGTCGGGGCCAGACCGGTCCACCGGCAAATAATAGTGGTCAGGTGCGTTCTGCCCTGTGTGTTTATCTTCCGGTCCACCGGCAATAATAGTGGTCAGAGGCGTTCTGCCCTGAGTGTATACTTTCCGGTCCACCGGCTATAATAGTGGGGTTCTCGCACTCACATGGATATAAAACATGATACTGATTGAATGATGACGGAATAATGGCTTAAGGCCCGAATATATTGATCTTACACTATGACATGGCTTAAGGCCCAAAGTATCGATTGTGACTTATGAATTATTATGCATGTTACTGTTATTGGGTGCACCTCTCATTATTTATGTGTATAGCTTGTATTATGTGCCGTATGCGGGCCTGTCTTTAAGTGTGGTATTAAAGGGTTACTCAGTACCGTAGTACTGAAGGGATTCCCTTTATGGGGCCCCTGCCTATTCAATGGGCAGTGCCCTTGCAGGTATTTCAAGTGCTACTCAAGTGGGCTACGGGAAAAGAGAGTAAGGAATTATCCGGTACCGTTAGGGTTTTCCCTCCTTCTTCGTTTAATTTCCTGGTTTTGATGTTTTGTTGTTGTCTTAACCACCATCGGTGGATTTTATTCCTGAAAACGATTTGATGCGCTACTCTGATTTAAGTATGTTGAATTTCTTGCGATTTACTCTGATATATGCATGTTGAATGTCTTTCGAATTGCATTTCATTTTCTTAGCCTTAGCACTTGGTACTGGAACGGTATGAGTGAACCGGTCTGGTACTAAGTTAGGCGGTAATACTCCCAAAGTTCACGTTTTAATTATCTGCTTCCGCTAATTTCCTTTAATAAAACGAAATTTTTCAGTAGTGAATTTTGGGGGTGTTACAAACATATTTCGTCAAAACCTCCTCTTACCATTTTTTAAAATGTCTAAGAGATTAAAAATAACACAAATAATTCAAATACGATAAATTTAGAATGATATAGGAGAAGTTAGATGGAAAAAACGTGGCTTAGAATATCACATAAAACAAAGTTGTGAACGAATATATAAATAATGGGATGAAGTATTTCTAAAATGAAAATACAGTTTTAGTTTCCTTTGAAATTTATAATAAATGTTTAGTTAACATGTTTATCGGATTTTAAAAATATTAAATCAATTTTTAAAAATTAGGGGTATTACACCCTGCCTATTTAATGTATATTCTTTACATTGTGAGAGTATTTTTAGGGTTTTGATTGAGTCGATTAGGATTTGGAATTGATAATTAAGATTATCTAGTGTTTGTTCTAAAATATTTTCATTTTGATATCCCTTACACTCTTATATCCTTTTGCATTGTCTTTCTATCGGTTTGTTGTATCTTTTGTCTAATACTTTTGTGTATCATCATATCAGTGGTAAACCTGTAATGTAATCTCTTATCTATTTCTTATTAATTTTCTTCTTAATTTAAAAAAGTAACATTTTATCCTTTTCACTTAGAATAGTAAAGGATACCATATATGTGTTGTTTAGCGGTAACACCATGCATTTAAGTTTTATAGCTTCAAAAAATAATTATTTTAAAATAAAATTTTCTAGTGTTAAAAATAAGGATTTTACAACTATGCTAATCGAATAAGATAAGCATCTTATATAATATGTGATAGTATCGTTATTTACATATGTAGTCTTTGTCTAGAAATCCTCAAAAAATAACATTAGCATGGTGTATTTTATTACTATTATTCCATTACTATAATTGGATTCAGTTATGTTAGTCATTTGAAAGTTAGTTTCTATCTTGAAGATGATAAGTAGATGATGGTGTCGCATCAAATAGAATATCAATAATAATTTTGAAAGGCTAAACATAAGATAGTAAATATATATATATATATATATATATATGATTTTTTTTCTAAATGTGTTGAGCTAAGACTAGGTCTTTTTGGGCTAGTTTGAGTTTGGCATGGAATTTTTAGGAAAGTAGAGATGATATGTTATTTCCCTCCCCCCATTTTTTGAATATCTTTTAAACTTCAGCCCATTCCCATGCCCTGCTTGGCTCCAATTCCTTCAACTTTGAGTCTTTGACTCCCTCTGGTCCCATCTGTCTCACACTCCCCTCATCGACTCCTCTCTTATTACTAGTCCTAATTGAAAACTCCTAAACTGCCACACCATACCTCTCCTCTCTCATCTTAGTTCTCTCATCAGTCACCAGACTCACCACCACTCATCTAGGCACTGACCACCACGCGCTGACATTGCTTGATTTTTGGATGTTGGTTAAAAAAAATAAAGTCAATCCTAACAGTTACCACCTTAGGCCAATCATCTCTCACTCGCAGTCATTGAGCCCCAATGGCTTGACTAGATGAGATGGAGACAAATTCAAGGCTCCACCTAACCTTAGTTCTACCTCAATGATTCACCTGGCTTTGTTGCCAATTGGAGTGGAAACAAAGCTCCAAGCATTCAACCCTACTCATCTTCATTAATTGTTAGTACACTACCAGTCATCATTGAGCCTCAATATCGTTAGCCATTGTCTACTGAATTTTGGCCTCTACCTGTTGGTGTCAATTGTCTCCATTGCTAGAAGCTAAAACCACCACCCACCATTGTGTCTTCATCCACTTTATTTTATACGTGTTAGTTTTTTTTTTAGCTGTTAAGTATGAGATTATGTGATCATGGATTTATAATATACGCATGTTAAGGTTTTAGATGTAAAACCATAAATAAGGACAAATTGGCCATTTAGCTTATCTGATAATTTATTTGTATGATAAAATGGTTTAATCACCATGTCCCAACCATTTTATGCCAACTTAATATATAAAATGGATTTAATAACTTAAGAGGATGATAATGTGGTCATTTCAACCTTCGGGGCATTTTGGTCATTTTTGGCCTAATATGCCCAAAAGTGAATAATTGAGCCTAGGATGGCCTTAGTATATTTTTTTTATTAAACTTGGTGATTATATTGATTATAGTTATCTTAGAATAATTAGAAAAGAGTAAAATGGTTAAAGTATGGAAATTGAATCTATATGAATTGTATGTGATTTCGTGGTTACCTTAATAAAATATTAATACTTAAAGTGAAAGACCTCAAGATTGGCCATGGTGGCTCTTTAGGGGTTGCTACTCTAAAGATGTGGTTTAGCCCATGATTGATTCTAAATTTCTATTGATGTGCCCTAGTAACCCAGCTAAGCCATATACCTTACTCTATGTTGTCCTGCAAACTGATATGTGTTATACATACTTATGGATTAGATGTCCTTATCGATAGGGTACTATGTTACTTTCGTGTACCAGTGTGACCAATGTACCTTTGCATCCTTGGGTTGATAGTCGATAGGATATTATGTTGCCTTAATACACCGGTATGATTGGATTATCTTAGTGTCTCTAGCTTTGATGTGATATCCCCTCAACTAAATAAAAATGAAAATGATTGATGGATTATTAGATTATTGGAATGGTTGATAGGATCCTTTGTATCTATCCGTGGTTTGGTAGCTGTCTTTGTGTCTATCTGTGGTTTGGTAATAGCCTTTATGCCAACTTGTGGTTTGGTAGCAACCTTTATGCCTACCTATGTTTTAGTAACTACCTTCGTACCTACCTGTGATGCAATGAGTTGTTTTTTATTTGTGTCTGTGAGCCTACCTATGTTATAAGATTTATTAGAAATGTTAATGAGGTATGTGACATGTGGTGATTGTCATGTTTTTAGGATCGATGTTATTTCTAATTATACTACAAAGAACATCTATTGGATGTTCCATTGGTATGTTTCAATTTGTTTTATATGAACAAATATGGATATTATATGGTATTGGTGGTATGTGATTATATGACTGGTTAATTGATGCATGTACAATTTGATGTTTTATACCATGTATTATTATGATGCATTACATTTTTTCTCTACCGGTTTTTTATTTTGATTTAGTATAAAGAGTTTCTTAGTGCCTTTGTATTAAAGGGTTCATTTCATGAGCCATTTCCTATTCAACAGGAAGTGGTCTTTGCATGTTAACTTATAAGCTCAATCAAAGCTGGTAGTTTGGGTGAGAGAGCCTAAGGCTATCCGATGTCTTTTGGTATATTGATTTCGGTTGTATTTGGATGCCTATGTCCTTCTATATTTTGTCTCTTTGAGTTTTGTAAATCTGTGATGTTGGTTTTATCTAGTACAATACTTATATTTTGTCTCATTTATTCTATTTCTTGTAATCATATTATAAATCTAAGTAGAGTAATAATTGTAGCCCTAATGCTTGGTATGAGAATGAGAAGGGTAACTAGATTTGTACAAAGTGTGGTGTTAACACCCTTCATTTTTATTGTTTTAGCTTCAGTGTTTAACTCTGCAAATGAATTTTTTTGGTTTGTAAGAACCGGGGTGTTACATATTAGATGTCCAAAATGACCCAAGATAATATAGACCTAAAATGTATTCAATTCATTCTAATAATTATCTTAGACCCAATATTTACTCAAAATATATTAATATCATTACTATTATTATCACTAGTATTATCATCATTGTTATTATTGTTATTATTATTATAGTGGTTATTATTATAGCTTATATTATTTATATTGTTATAGTTACAACTATAACTAACTAGTGTTTGGTCATACACAAATACATACTTTACATTAAAATTTGGAAGGATCAAATCTAAACAAACTAAAACATATAAATAAAAGAAAAACTAAAATTATTTGTGCACATCAAATTAATGAATTTCAAATATTGAAAACATTCAAATATAAATCAAAATATTAACCAATTTTCATAAAGATACAAAGTTGTTAAATTATTGGATCGCCCTATTTAAAATTTATCTTTTAATAGAACTCTCTTGATTTCAGCAAATAATATTATTATTCACAAGAAACTTTAAAGCGGTTAGCACTTGATGTTTTGAGTTATAAAGAACATGTTAACAATTAATAAAATAAATACATGAATGAATTTGAAATAAATGAAAATCAAGTTCTAGCTTGACATATAATTATTTTTTTGGGATCAAAATAGAGGATTGCAATACAAGTACAGCAAGTTAATGAGTTTTAGTACAAAAACTCTACACAATGCCACCAACTTGATCAAAACTATAACACCCCATCTTTTTAAAGTGTTGAATGAGAAATTATACCAATTTTTGGTGTTTTATTTCTATTTGAGATTATGATTGGGTTTGAAGTAAAGTTATATTTGAATGGAGGTTGGAAAATTATATTTAATAAGTTTTTTAGGCGAATAAATTAATTGTTTCCATGAACCAATTGGCTGGTTTTTTTACTTTAGCAAGATGGTTTTTACTCGACCAAACCGATTGACTGGTTGGGGAATCGATCAACTGGTCTGTAGAATAGCCCATTGGTAACCCAAACTAATCGACTAGTTAATTGAGCTAGGAATTTTTTTGAAACTCAATTTTTTGGAAAATTTTCTTATAATGAAATGTAACCTTAACCTATGCCCAATTGTTCCTAAAATATTCTTTATCTTTTTCATGATGCATTTAGCCCTAAGATATAATGTTAGGTCGATGTGAGGAGTTGATTGGGATAATTGAGGTGGGGGGATGACCTCAGTTTTCTCTTTATCCACCTCTCTCCTTTGTACATTTTTGGGATCATTACTTTGAACTCAGACATGAATCTGCTAAGCTAGGAGATGACCTTCCATTTCCCCTCTTTTGTATTGTATTTCTAGACCAATTAATATGTACTCCCCTAGAATCACTATTTGAGATCTAGAGGATGGGTCACCATATCTTAGATGAAATCTGTCCATTTAACTTGAATTTGAATGGTAAGAATTAGGGTTTTCAATCTATTCCTAACCACACTTGTGATTTGTATCAATTCGTTAGCTATTAATAGCCCTAATCACCCATTTTATTTACCTTTCTTTTAACCACAGAAATACCTAACTCTCTAGCATTCACTTTCTCCCTCTGCATTTTGAGCCTTGCATTATAATTTCTTTCACTCTTTTGATCCTTTTTCTAGCTCCCTCTTGTTTTAATTATTAAGAAAAAAACAATTAGATTTAAGGAAAAAGTTAGGTGGTTTGGTAGATTTACCCTCTATTTTTCCTTAGGTGTGGTATGTTTTTTTTTTCTTTCCATTTCAAGTTTGAATTTATAAAAGCTATTCACCAATTTCTAAGTTAAACTTGTTGTTTTTAAGGTTTTGAAAGTTGAGGATTCCACAGGTTGAGTGTTCTTGTTTAAGGAAAGTTTTGCTTACATCAAGTAAGTATTCTTGCTTCTAAATTGGGTTATGAGTAATCTTACATGTTATGGAACTCTTTAAGTTTGATATTACGTGTTAGCATGAATATAAGGCTTACAATACTGGATTTGGATGGTAGATTGTGCATTGTGATTGAAAACCATTAATCTTGAGGAAAGACTAGGTTGTGATGATTAATGATGAAATGTGCAACTAAATTAAGCTAAAAATGTGTTATGTGATGTTAGAACATGTTCCAATGTGGATGATAAAGATTTATAAGAATGATCTGCATGAAAACGAATGTTTAGTACTATTAGAGGCCAAACCGATCAACTAGTTCCTAGACTAGTCAACAAGTTGACCCAACCCATCGACTGGTAAGCTTATAGAGACCTTGGTCTTGTTCTCTACTTAAACTCATTGACTAGTTTGGTAGAGCTAATCCACTGATCTAGGAACAGTTAACTAATTTACCCAAATTGATCGATCGGTTTGAGGATAAGCATGATTTGGTTGAGCCAAACTGATCAACTGGTTAGCCCAAATCGATCAACGGGTTAGTACAATCAATCGACTGGTTAAACCAGACCAATCAACTGGTTCTTCTAGTTTGTGTGATTTGGTTATTCTTGGTTTGGATATGCTTTGAGGCTATGCATGGGATTGTTATATGATTATTTAAGGGATAAAATATAGATATTATCATGGATTAATGACCTAATGAATGGATTAAATGGACCATGATTTATGGCATAATTAATGGGTATTGTAAAGGCTTAATGGGTGTACCTCATATGAAATGTGATGGTTATTAAGAAATAGGGTGGTGATGAAACATGGAATGTGCTTCAATGAAATAATATAATGGGCATGATTGATATTGGACAAGCTTCAGTGGAAACCTCACACATGGTTAAGGGATGGAAATGGATTAATATAGAAGAGACATGCAAATTTTTTTATTATTTTTTGTATGGGCCTTGTGTAATCACATAACCTCATAAATAATATACTAATCATATAAAGAAAAATACAATTGAGATATGTATGGGTTTGGGTTACCCGATCCTCGATTAACTATTGGAGGTTAGTTTGCCTTCGAGCATTTATTGGTGCCTTTACGCTTTGCCTTCCAGCAAGATCCTAGTGACTTACCTAGTCTAGAAATTGATGATTTACTAGGTATATTGATACTAAAGGGTCAAGCAACCTAGGTGGTTGGCTTCAACCTAGAATTATGTCCATATTAGTTTGCTTTGGCCCAGACTTATGTCCATTGTGGTTGGCTTTGGCCTAGGCTTATATCCTTTTTGGCTATTGGCTTTGGCTAGGACTTTATATCCCTTGATTTGAATAAGCTTCTATGGTATGTGAGACCATGGTGCGATGCATAATCCATTGCTCGATGATGAATAATTGGATATGATTGGAACTAATGGCTTGTATGATAAAAATGATAAAATTTGGAATGAATACTTGGATAGTGGATTAAATGAATAACTAAATAATAATTAGGATGAGTTATTGGATGATGAAGTATATCATTATATGGATACGAAATGGTATAACCTAATCGATTAAGTAAGTTAGAAAATAAACCCTAGTGGTACATGTGTGTAATTCTCTATGATATTGTACTATGAAGATAAGCATGATATATTCCAAGTTACCTGAGTTATGTATGATAGTAAATCTTGATGCATTAATATACTTACTTATATGGTAGTGGCATGACACATGTTAAGTATGATTTCCATGTCATGATTGGAATTGTATGTTTGTGACTTCCGTTGAGGAGGGAACTTGGCTTACTCAGTACGTAGCATAGTGATGTGTCCATTTGCTCAGTCCCACAAGTAGAGGGCCATGTGTAGGTTTTTGGGGATGGTCAGTAGTGGGCCTACCTTATCTTAGGTTCAGGGCTTGAGAGTGTGGACATCTAGAGGTTTTTGTGGGGTTCGTGATAGACTATAGTTTTGGGGTCACACCCTAACTTGCTTTCTACTATTATAGCCCTATATTATTAGCTTATCATTCTCCATGTAATTAACCTTGTAGGGGGCCGTCAAGGTCCTTTGTTGTAAACAATCTTTTAAATATTTATGTAACTTGATCTTGCACACTCTACTTTAAATTGGATGGTTTAGTTCTAGCCTTGTATATAATAAGGTATGGGTAACTAACATCTATCATGTGTTAGGTATGGCGGTAGTACTCCATTTTTCCTAGGTGTGTTTAGTATTTTTTGCTTCCGCACTATTTTAAAATGAAATTTTTTGATAGTGAAAAATGGGGGTGTTACAAAAAAACAATTCATCTTGAACCTCGTGGGATAGAATATCATAAATCTGTAGACCTAGAGGGTGACAATATCTCGAGTATAAATGACAATTAGACAAGTTTTATCCAAAATCTAACAAGTTTTATTTAATAGATATACAAATGGATATAGATAAACACATATGGATAAAATGGAAAAATATGCTAGGTCTGGGTATGGATACGAGTAAGGGATGCTCAAATTTATATCTGTCTTCATATCCATACCTACATCCATTTATTCGATATAAATTACTTCTTTTTCCTTCATTTATATAACTTTTAATATATTTTCTAAGGCTAAAAGTGGAAATATAATTAAACCCTAACCATATAAGTATCTAATTCTAACATTTGGCGGTTTTTATTTTAAACCTGATGGATATGTAAGCAAATATGGGTAAACAAATATGGATATAGATATGGAGGAGGGGGAAATACCGGTTAGGTTTGAATACAAATATGAGTGTATATTTTCTTATCGGATTCTAATAATGAATAGGGAATACTTGATCCATACCTATTCTGTTTCCCTCCTTAATACTCGGTGCACCAACTTATTTGCAATAGAATTACTGTCCCTAAAGGCATGGTTAGTGATGCAAGTGCATCCTTGTTATACCTGTAAAAATATTTATTAGGTATGTTTAGAATGGTTCTTTGCATTATTGGAGGTATTTTTTTAGTCCTACAACACTTTCTTTAAGAATGGATCATAAACTAATCATTTTTACAAGATGGTGTTCCAAATACATCCTCAAATGCCATGCAATGATTTAGGCCACGTTAAGAAAAAAGATAAGGCAACTTGGGCATCACAAAAATTCCATTGCAACGTGGAGAATCTTGTCAACCTAGGTTTGAAATTAACTAGATATATTTTCTAGTTAGTTAAGATTTTATGTAACTAATTTATATCAAATATTAACTAATTGTTGTGGGCATATTGATGTGTGATACAACTGCAATTAAGTGTTAGTGACAGCTAGTTGAGTGCTTGATAACAACTAGATTTAGGGAATATTTTATTGAATTATGTAAAGTTAGTTAAGATCATATCTTAACTAATTTCCCCAACAACCCCAACGTCTATTTTTGGGGTTAAGTGGGTTTATTTTTTTTATGGGTCTATGCCTATAAATAAGCCGTGACATTGAACATTGTAAGAATTGAGATGTGAAGATGAAAATAAAGTCTCTTGTTAATCATCAAGTCTTTCAATTACTTGGTGAATTTGAGAGTAATCATGAGTATCATTAGTGTGTTCTTCTTTTGATTTTATTTAAAGGGTTTTCTAAGTGAGTTCCTTAGAGGGTATCTTTTTGAAGTTTCAAGAAGTTATATTTCAGCACATTCACATCTATCACTTTCCATTCCATTAGATATATTCACCATTGCTTCCATCTTCATTCGATTCCTTTGAATGGTTATATGAAAGTAGATGATGAATTTCATAATTGTGGGATTTTAGATATAACATTCACATCATGTGCATATATACTTGATTTCAATACATAGAGAATGTAAGAAGTATATTTTTTCATTGTTTTAATTGAGACCAATGCAACACCTATCACAAGTTTCTTGTAAATTATTGCAAACAGAAACCACTATTTTCAAAAGGAAACAATGGAATGACCCATATTTCCACTTTAAATTTGATGTCTACTGAAATAGATGTGAGACATAGTGAATGAAATTCAATTATAAAATATAGTAATTAGTAATATTAAAACTAATTTGAGAGCATATGTAGAAGATAAAGAAAATGCATATCATATAATCAAATGGTGAATTAACTTCATAATTTTGAATGCAATGTGTTCTATGATGGTGGAGACATGCGATGGAGTAGTTTTAAGGTGCAAGAAAGATATAGAGCTAAGTAAAGGCATAATTAGTTTGAGGATTATGGGAAGGTTACCAAAAATTTGAAATGGAATTGTAAAATACTACTTGATATAATATGAGAGAGTTGGAATATCAATATTCTATTATTGTTTGGTATAGAGTATGTTATTTAAAAAAATATTTTTTTAAAAGGTATTAAACATTAACTTATTTAATTTAAAGTAGGTCAGAGAGTTAAAAGAAATTACAACTTTCTCTGTTGATAAATAAATTGTGCATACTATGTGCAGTGTTACACGGGGATGAGAAAACGGGGTTGGGAAGAAACGTTTAAATGTCATTTATTAAAAATTTTGGAAATAGAAATGGGATGAAACAACAAAAAAAAATACACACACATTATATACTTTTTTAAAAAATAGACCAAATATACTAAAATTAAGAGTAAAAATAAAAAAGTCTTAAAACTACTACCTACATTATTTGATGCAAACCATAAATAATTTAAAAAAAATTGGATGCTTTTGTACTGATTCCGACACAAAAAAATTTTTTGAGATGGGAAACGGTGAGGGGATGCTTTTGTGCTTCACTAACCATGTGACACTTTATCAAGTAATACTTCTCTTATTTCTCTCTCTCTCTTTTATCTCATGTGTAATTATTAAAAATAAAAGTGAATAAATTTTTTTCCATCCTTCTCTATATAAATTAAACACAAATTTATTAAATCCTCTATGTACTTATTTTCCTAACAATAGATTTTTGAAAATCAAAAGCATGATGTTCCATAACAAAATTATAATAACATACCAAATGAGGTGCGAGATGGGTATGCAGATGGCATATATCTTGAACCCCATTTAAGGATCATAATTATTCCTCCGACTTCGAAGCCTTATGAAGGATTTTTCATTCAGATTTAAGGAAGAATTTTAGAAATAGGGTTTGTGTTTGGATATTCTTATCAAAAAAAATTTTAAGGATAAGGCATAGATAGATTTAGGGTTCCCATTGTTGAATCCACCCTAAATGTTTTTATATAGAATATAAATTAAAAATAGAATGTAAAACAATAGAATTGGGTATTGAGAATGGGATCGAATATCGTATATTGGGTCAAATTTTAAATTCAGATAATAAATTGAGAATACAAAACAAATCAGAAATCAAGTTAGGTATGAATATTTAATAGCAAGAATAGAGTAAGAAATTCTCTCATTAGAAAAAAATGGAGAATCAAATTGAATTCAAAAATTATTTTATTTATCAAATTAAAATATGGGGATGGATCCCCATTCCTAACCCATTATGTTATTATCCATAAACAGCGTTTCATATCCACATAGGATAATACACCATTGAGTGTTACGGATAACGACGGGTTCTATAAAGGTGGGGATGTTATCCCCATTCCCATACTAAAAATAAAATTCCTATCTCCTAACTTACCCATTATCTAATTTTTACTAAAGGTGATTCTCCACTCCGATCTCCACCCTCACCTTAATCCCCGAATAAAGCCACCATCAACATCTCCAAAACCCATATCTATTTTCAAAACTTGAAATTTTTTTCTGAAACCTAAAATAATTCTCAAAAAATTATAATATATTATTTTATTTTTATTTTTATTTTATTTTTTATTAGATAAATATAATATTATGTTATATATATATATATATATAGACCCATTTAGAGATGAAAAATCAATCGGTGTCCTAAAAAAAATTCTATACCCAAACTCAATTTTCTAAATACTTCCCTAAACTTAAAGGAAATTTTCCAACCAATCTCAAATGCTCTTAAAATATTATCATTCCTATTTATTGTACATTACCTTTTAGTGCGCCTATGTGAGAGAGATTTTGGAAATGGGGAGACAAACATGTGCAAAAAACATGAGAAAAAATATGTTTTAGAAAAATGGAATGAAAAAACTGAAACATTTATTCAATGGAGTTTGGGAGCATGGGTTTCACCTGAAATTATTGGGCATTTTAATTTACATCTCACAGTTCTCGCTTTTCGGCACCCCCAATTTGTTTTTTAGGGCAGTTTTGGGTGAAATTTATTTATTTCTAAAAGCAGGACCAAATATTCACAAATCACAACTATTTTAGTTGGGATATCAAATGTTAACTTGCTAGACTTAATAATAAATCCCTAGTAAATGGCAATGATCGGAAAAGTTCTCTATCTAGCTTTTTTGTGCTCATTGGTCTTTGATAATGCTTTTAGTTAATGAATTTCTCATTCTTGATAGGCAATATCTCTCCTCAAATCATGGAAGCCATTGCTCAAATGGAATAAGTTCATTCATGTGTGGACGGTTAATGTGTAAATACATTAAGCATATGTTTAAGCTTTCACCATTGCTCAGTCCTTGATTACTTGCTAAAGCTCAAGTATGTCAAGTTGATCGACGCCATTGGTAACTTCTCCCATAAAGATTTCACAGAGAAGTGATGCTTTTCTTTTTAATCATTATTGTCATACACAATGGATTTGGATGGATGAGCTACTGAGGTTTTGAGCTTTCATCATAATACAAGGCTGGATTCATGTAAGTATCATTGTAACACCCCCATTTTTCACTCCTAAAAAATTTCGTTTAAAAGAATAATACAGAAGTTAAAATACAATTTGGGGAATGTTACCGCCACACCTAACACAAGATAAATTTTTACCGTCTATCTTATGCTAGATACAAGGCTAAAACCTATCCAACAAAATTCAACCAACATCTATGCAGTGAGGATAAACTCCCACAAGGAGATATTCACATGCAAATGGCAAGTGAACAATTTCACTGAATAAAATCATCGCTGAATAAATCAGCAAAAACGTGCAAAATAATTCTGGGTTTAAAAGCTTATCAAAGTAATGGGAAATTAAAATTCAATTACAAATCCCTTGAAAATTCAATATAACACTTGAAAACTTCCAAAATTGAATACAGATAAATAAGGACAAATTTCGAGGGATCAAATTCCGGATTGCCTACTCTCTCAAGCCAAGACTTCAACCCAACAACAATCTTCGATCACAAACCTACACAAAAGGTCTGCTCCCCACCAACAGTGGATCATCACAGAACCCATTCAATCAAGGTAGCATCAGTACGGGTACAGTACTGAGTAAATCACAACTACCTAACTCATGGAAGGAAACATGACACACATAAGATATGACAATCTTTAGCTTACAATACTCATGCTTAATTATACATGTGATACATATTCCATTCCACTCATACAATAATTCATGCTCAATTACTCATGCGATACATACACCATTCTACTCGTATAATAATTCATGCCCAATTTATGCACCATTATACATGCTAAGTAACACACACTACCCTAGAAGGCATCACTCTGCACATAAGGCCCACATTCGATTTTAATAATATATTATATGATAATTAGGTACGAACATATATCATATAGTATCACTAATGTAAAGGAGATAACCAAGAGACATGCATAGGAAACATAAATATAAAGCCTATGAGTGAGCGAGAAATAATTTATTATTATATTCCTTTATTGTGATCACCACCATTTATTTGTATTATCTTGAGGACGAAGACTCAAAGAGATTGTAACAAATAATCTAGTACTCGAATGATACTAGTCCTAGCTAATCCACCTAGAAACGTAACCAGACCACCAATAAATAGGACACCTAATCACTTAAGTATGCATACCCCCTATAGGGCCAAAATATATCGAGACACCTATAGAGTAGAAGAGGGCCTCTCTGGACCTCGTAAGGCACCCGGGATCACAAAATAGAAAAACATCATAATGGTACCAAGCGAATACCAAACCTAACTCGGATAGCTACCCCGAGTAATACAAGTCTCAACTCAAGATCTTTCACTTTAAGGGATTAATATTTTATTCAAGGATTTAACCAATCATAAACAACACTTAGCTCAAATCCATCAACAAAATGAATTTCCATTATTATATCAATTTCAATTAGCGTTAAAGCCAAACAGCATTAAAGTTGATAAATTTCAGGTGGCACTAAGGCCGATCCGGTCCAAGTGGCATTAAAGCCAAACCAACCCAAGTGGCATTATAGCTGATCTATTCCAGGGGCATTAAAGCCGAACCAATTCAAGTGGCATTAAAGTCGATCGATTCTAGAGGCATTAAAGCCTATCCAATTCATGTGGCATTAAAGCCAAATAATTTTAGGGGCATTAAAGCCGAATGATTCCATGGCATAAAATACAACATAAGGCATCATGCAATTTCAATCCATACTCAACCCTTTACACACATACAATATTCAAGCGTCATATTAATACACATTGTATTGAGGCTATAAATTCATACATTCATACAATTATCACATAGAACATAGCATATGCTTGACATGATTAAATAATTGATAAGCATCCTCATCACCTTCCACTCCAAGAAGACATGCATTGAGATTCCATCATAAGTAAAGGTAAGTAATGACTTACCTAAATCCGAAGCTAGCTAAGCAAATTGAGAAAGAGAGAGATTTGTCAAGAGCTCAACAATCCACGAGAAAGTTTTCCTAGATCACCAACGGAAATCGGAACTAGGTTAGAAACTATCTTATCAATTAATAATTCAAATATTATAATAAAATCAACATAAATGGACACAAACAATCTTTTTCGGAAAACGTGTCCAAAACCTATGACTCATAAGCGTAGCTCTATTAAGATTTAAGATTAAATATTAACCAAATGGGTTTAACACATATCACTTAGGGCATTTCAAATTAATTTAGAAAGCCAGGGAAATGATAATACATTATAACTTATTTTATCAAAAATAACTTACTCGTTAGGTTTTACAACTATAGAGGCAAACCAACCATTTTTAGAATACCAATGCAACCCGACGACATAAGAATATAATTTAAATAATTTTAAATCAAAACTAGTAATCTACTAGGTGAGTGAAACATAAGCAAACAGTTTTTATAAAACCATCTTTGAAAATTACGGTTTTTAATGCCCCAACTAAGAACCGACTAATTAACATTTATTATCTCAAATAGATGGCTTAAGATTACAATTAAATTAATTTTAAATAAATCTAGGTAATCAATTTCAATGAAATAATCTTCCGATTAGTCATATCAAGACAATCGGTTTCCAAAATTAGGGTTTCAAAGCCCAAGACGCAAACTTGGATAATTCAAATCAATTAACTCCAATAGAAGGTATTAGAATTTAATTAGGATCATTTCAACTATTTCTATAAATTCAATTTTAGAAAAGCAACTATACAAATGACCAATTTCATAATTTCACTTAAAATCTAGGGTTTTAGGCCCGAAAATGCAATTTAGTTGAATTCAGTTTAATTTAATTAAATTTAATGTTTAGAAATGCAATTAGACATATTTTATAACATATTATATAATCAATTGCTCAAAAATAACAAAAGAAATACCCAATTTAGCATAATTAAGGTTTTTAAGCCTGGAACGTAAATCTGCTCAAATATTGCCAAAATATTTAAATTTATGGTTTAGAAATGCAATTAAATGTATTCTAATATAAATTATAAAATCAATTGAATAAAACATCTCAATTACACAATCCAATTTATACCCACAAGAGTTTTGCCCTAAAAATCCAATTTCAATCAATTTTACACAATTTTTCCAAATCAACACTTCTGATATGAAATTAAATACATTTCAAAGGATATTATAAAATCAACTAAGTGAAACAACTCAATTATGCAACCCAATTTCATTACACACGAATTTTAACCTAGAAAGTCAATTCTGATTAATTTCACATAAATTTCTCAAATTGATGGTTCCAACATGAAATTAGATACATTTTATAGCATAACATAAAATAAATTTACCTAAAATAGCTTAATCAGATGAATCCAAAATAATCAAGCATAACCCGGCCAAAAATCCAATTTTCGCAAATCAAGCAAATACACTAGAATTAACCACTCCAAATCAATCATATAACATATATATACATAATTACACAATCAATTTAGCTTATCATAAGCTAATTCATACTCAATTAATCAAAACAAGGGTTAGGGTTTTTGGAAATTTATACCCAACGAAACTAACAAATCAGGACGGGTGAAGGCCGGAGAAGATGCGTTGGAGGTCAAGGACTGCTCACCGGCAGCCAGCGAGGCTCGCCATGGCCGGACAATGGTTGCGCAGCCTATGCGGCTGCTGTTTTCTACGGTGGTGGAGCTGGTAGGGACGATGGTGGAGTGTGGCTAGAGTGGCAACATTGATGGTGGCCGATGGTTGACTGGCGAGGCAAAGTAGGCCGATGGGTGCAGAATAGGGACAGGTCGGGAAAGAGAAAAGAAGGGAGAGAAGAAGAGAGAAAAGGAAAAGAAGAAGGGGTCGGGTACCGATTTGGGTTTTTTTCTTCTTTTTTTTGCAAATACACATATAAATAAATACTAAACATCTAAAAATATTGTTGGAATATTTTATGTAAAATTTATTTAATGAAAAATCACTTGGAAAGGATCCGAAGGTTTAAATTTGATATAAGAGCTCTATAAAGAATTTTGGAAGCCTTTTTTGGAAGAATATACCAACGAACGTAAAAAGTTATATTATTTACGGAAATACATTATAAGACCTCGAAATAATATTTAAAACCATATAAGAAAATATTTAAATCAATTTCTAATCATTCGAGACTAATTTAAATAATTTTCAAAATTGGTCTTTGGCAAACAAAAAGGGGTAAAACGGAAGAAAATTAATTTCAAAAAGAAATCCATAAATAAGCTCCAAAAATATTTTTAAATTAAAACTTTCCAAAGATCTTAATGACTTCATAAACAAATAAATTCAAGGTCAGAAATATTTTCTACTAATAAAATTATTAAAATAAATTTGACTAATTTAAACAGAAATTTTATAATTTAAATAATATATATATCGTTAACGAAATATAACTCCAAAATAAATTTGTAATCACACGACGAAATTATAATCGAAAACGAATCTTAAATATTAAAAATCAAAATACAAGGAAGAATGGAAATACATATTTTTAACAGAAAATTGAAATCATATGAATATAATAAAATCATAATCGTGAACGAATTTATCTAGAATGATCCGCAACGACAACGATTAATTAAATTTAATTATGAAGTCAAAATCGTCGATAAATCCATAAAATGAATCAAAATTAAAATAATTAAATGTTTACATCAAATTATGCTAATAAAATAATTAAGCTTAATAAAATTGAATTTAAAAATATGGGGCATTACAATCATGGTCAACAATTTCTAATTGGCACTGTGCTATCAGTCCATGTTCACATTTCTACGTTTCAGTTCATTCTTGCACATGCCTCATTTCATTTGAGGAACTTATTCTTTTACATCTGCTAATATGATTTAGGTAAAATATGTTTTAGAGTTGTCATCAATTTCCACTTGCAGGTGGCTTATGTTATTGAATTTTCCTATGCTTTTCATTGCCCTTTCGCTAGTATACTATTAGAATAACATACATTCTCATATCACCAACAATAACTATGTAATATGATTGCTAAATAAGTAATATATAGTATCCTAGTCTTCAAGAATGATTCAAAGTGCATATTATCCTCCTAAAATCAAGTATTGCATCTGTAATATATATACATATGATTATCTAATAAGATTGTAGAGAGTGCCATTACATTTTCATGGTATCAGAGCCTGGTTATACTCAGAAATTGATACTCTAATTTGTTTTATTTTTACCACCCACCCATCCTTTTTTATTCTTCACGATGAATTCCATTCTACTACTTCTTCTCCACTTGTAGCTGCATCAATTGGCCCTAATTTGAGCATCTCCATTCCAACCATCTCTATCAAACTAGAACATGACAACTAGTATCTCTAGTGCTCTACCATCACAACTATATTAGAAGCATTTGAACTAGAATCATTCATTCTTGATGATCCTATATCGTCCTCTTCAACAACCTTTTCTACATCCAATGACAACATTGCTCCAACCTCCTCCCTAGTGTTGTTATGGACTCATCGAGATAAACTAGCCCTCTTATGGCTTTGGTCAACTATCAAATATTGATTACTTGGCACAATAACCAGTGTCAAATCCTCATGTGAAGTATGTCTCACTCTTTAAATTATCTTCAAGTCTCAGTCTTGAGCTAGGTTTATGCATATTCACATGAAATTACAAACCCTCACAAAGGGCTCTACATCCATGATAGAATATGATGAGAAAAACTAGTGACTTGCAGATATCTTAGCTGCAAATCTCTAACCAATTTCCTTTAATGATATGGATGGATATATACTTATGGGCCTTAGTGATGAATATTCGGCTTTATACACCTCAATTATAACCAAACCTGACTCGATCTATGTAGATAATCTCTTAGGTATGTTACCACTAGAAGAAGTTCATCTTAAGAGATCTCAACATGTGCTTCCACAACCAATGCCACCAATATTAACTCTAAACTCACTTCCAGCACTGCACCTATCAACTACTATACCTCTAGTTCTTCTTCCTCTCCTTCCAATCACAGCCGAGCCCATGGAAGAGGTTTTAGAGGTGGTGGTTTTGGTTATCATCATCAACTGCAACACCCCAATGACCAGCACTCACTCTCCTTCGATTCCAATCACCCTCAAAGCACCTCCAAGCCACGAATTTTGTGCTAGATATCACCAAATTTGGACATTCTACAATCTAGTGTTACAACATATTTAATCATGCCTATATTATTGAAAATGCTTCTCACATCTCAACCTTACTCGCTAGTGCTAATTCTCATGTTGATCAAGATTGGTATTTTGATTATAGGGCATCCAATCATGTCACTGTCAATCTCAACCATCTATCCATTCATGGAGAATACATTAGTAGTGACACGGTAGCAATTGGTAATGCTCTGACACTACCCGTTACTCATGTTGGATCTTCTACATTTTTAACTCATAAACATCCACTTGTTTCATTTAATATGTTGTGTGTGCCCCATATCTCTAAAAATCTCATGGGTGTCTCCCAATTAACTAAAGATAATAACATTTCAATCGAGCTTTTTGCTAACACTTGCATTATTATAAACTCTTAGGGTCTTCCACTCCTCCCAGGATGACTTGAAAATGGTCTCTATAAAGTACCCTCACTCTTGTCTTCACCAAGTGCACTCCTTGGCATCAAAATTAATCTTCATGACTGTCATATATGACTTTGTCATCCAAATGAATGCATCACACAAAGGCTTGTTTCCAATTTTTCTTTACCAGTTTCGTCTAATACATTCCCTATAATTTGTGGCTCATGTCAGCTTGACAAGTTACACCGTATCCCCCTACTTATGTCCCATGAACGTTCATCTTCTCCCTTTCATCTTATAGACTCTGATGTTTGGGACATTTCCCCTATCTCTTATATCAATAGAAATAACTATTTTGTTTCCTTTCTAGGTGATTGCTCTAAGTATCTAGGGGTTTATTTCTTGTCAACCAAGTATCAATTTTTTCACATTGTTAAGTCATTCCATACTATGGTCTTAACTTAATTTTATGATAATATAAAATTTGTTCAAACTGATTAGGGATGATAGTATCAAACTACTTCCAAACTCCTTAATAAATTTGGCATTAGTCATCACATGTCCTGCCCTCATACGCAAGAACAAAATGGAACAATTGAACACAAAAATCATGACATTGTCAATAAGGGTCTATCTCTCATTTATCATGCCAAAATACCTTTCACCTTATGGTATCATGCATTTCATACTGCCACATTTCTCATTAACTATACCATTACCCTTCATCTAAACTATTTCTCTCCACATCAGCTTCTTTTTCACACTTCCCCTAACTATACCTTTCATCGAACCTTTGGCTTCCTTTACTATCCTTACACACATCCTAATAACTCCAATAAAATGTCATTTTGATTAACACCATTCATCTTCATTGGGTACAACTCCAAACATCAGGGATATCTATGATTGTATCCATATTCCTCACGTGTCTACATCTCCCACTCATGTCCTGGTAGTTTCTAGTCCATGTCCTTCTACTCATTTGAAAAACCCTCATGCACCACCTCTAGCGCAACCTACTGCCACCAACTCGATCCTCCCTTCATCTCCTACCTCCATCCACTTATGATAATAATTCACCCAAATCTTTTGATCCACTAATTTTTTCTAAAACTACATCCAGTCATCCCATGGTTACACGTGCACGCACAAGCAACCTCAAACCCCACATTATTCATACCCACACTACAACTTCTTCCTTAGTTCCACGCACTGCCACTCAAGATCTCAAAGATCCTGCTTAGCAGGCTACTATAGACAAGGACTATTATACTCTTCAAAGAAATAACACCTTGACCCTTATTCCCAAACCATCTAACACCAACATAGTAGGTAATAAGTAGTTCTTTCGTGGTAAATTTAATGCAGATGGTTCAATTTCCAAGTATAAGATGCACCTTGTTGCTCAAGGATTCAACCAACATCCGATAATTTATGTTTTTCAAACTTTTAGCCTTATTGTCAAGCCCACTACTATGCGCCTCTTGCTCTCTCTGCCAGTCACCTTTGATTAGCCTCTCTTATAACTAGATGTAAACAATGCATTTATGAATGGTGATCTATAAGAAACACTTTACATGAAACAACCATTGAGCTATAATGATCCTTATCATCCTAAATATGTTTGTCGAATTGTACGCTCTTAAATAGGCACCTAAATTCTGGTTGGACAAGCTTCATGATACCTTTTGTTAGCTTGGCTTCTCCTCTTGTCACACTGATTCATCTTTGTTTATTTGACATCATGAAGCTTCTGTTGTTTATCTGCTTGTCTATATGGACGATATCATTGTAACTAGTAATGATCAAGCATTCATCACAACATTCATTCGAACTCTTGATCGGTCATCTTCCATAAAGGATCTTAGCTTTCCATCACTATTCTTAGGTCTTGAAGTGTCTTGGACCATCACTGGGCTGCATCAATACCAACACAAATACATTCATGATGTATTAGAAAATTTTCTTATGCATGAATCCAAGCCGGCCCCTTCACCTACTGACACTACAACTCCACCACTTAACTAAGGTGAACTAATGAGTGTCTTATTTAGAAGTGTTGTTGATGCCCTACAATATGTAACTATCACTTGACCAGACATTGCGTTTGTAGTTAATGGAGTATGCCAATTCATGCATCGTCCTAGGATCTCTCACTGGAAAGCTATCAAAAGGATTTTTAGATACCTTCAAGGTACACTATCTCATGATCTCTCCCTATGGTCTACCCTCTCATAATCTTAATGCCTTTTCTCATGTGAATTGGGCCGGCAACCTCACTGACTGTAGATCTACTCATGGTTATGTTGTGTTCTTTGGTGGCAACCTCATTATTTGGTCCTCTTGCAAATAGTATGCAATTGCTCGATCAAGTACTGAAGCATAATATTTGGATACAACAAATTCTTCATCTACATGTACTTGGCCTACCACTCTCCTTGTCTTCAACATTGTATTGTGATAATATAAGTGCTGAATACACGACCCAAAATCCTATCTTCCATCAGCAATCTAAACATAACTGTCGTGTTGTTCGTGATAAAGTTCATCGAGGTAACCTCATAGTGCATTACATTCCCTCCACAGATTAAACCACCAAATATTCACCAAACCACTCAGATCAACATGATTCAAGCTGCTTCACTCTAAACTCAGTATGTCTCCTACACAATAGAGTTTGCGGGGGGATATCAGGATAACACACCATATCATATCACCAACAATAACTATGCAATATGATTGCTGAATAAGTCATAGTATCCTAGTCTTTAGGAAGTAGTTAAAGTACAGAATTATCCACCTAAAATCAAGTGTTACGTCTGTAATATATATATATATGATTATCTAATAATATTGTACACTACAATAAAAACGGTATATAGGGACGTTTAATTAGCGACGGTTTACGATACCGTCGTTGACGGCAAAAAAAATATTAACATTAGCGACGGTTTTTAACCGTTGGCATATTAGCGACGGTTTAAAACTGTCGGTATATTAGCGACGGTTTTAAACCGTCGGTAATGTTTTTAGCGACGGTTTTAAACCGTCGGTAATTTTGACCCCAAAACAAAACCCGCCCGCCCACTCGAAAATTTCAGATGCACCCTCTCCCTCCCGTGCTTTCTTCCCTCCCCATTGTTCCTGGCTAATGTCTGATTTACGCGCGTCTTGCTCCCTTCTCCCCCTTCCCGTTTGCCTTCTTCCCTTCTCGAATTAGTAAAATGTGCGCCCTGTTTCAGCATTCCTTCTCCCATCGCCGCCCTGCTTCAGCCTTGCCTGTCCCTTCCGTGGCTTGCTTCCTTCTCCCATCGCCGCTCGGCTGCTCGTGTAATTGGGTTACAGGTAAATTCGAAGCCCTAATTATAAGTTACAGCATTAGCTTCTCCCTAATTTGTAGTTACATCGATTGGTTTTGTTGGTTTTAGTTACAGCATTAGCTCGTGTATATATGTTGCTTGCACCATTATTAGTTGGTTTTGTTGCTGCTGTTAATTGCTATATGTAACTTCTCTGTTTACATTGTTTACCTATGAAGGTTGTGATGGCATTTCATGAGTTTGGAAGAGCTGATACTGGGGACACTTTAATCTCGCTCCCCCATTAGGTTTTAGAGATTGGACAAGACAACCCTAACATATTCTTTACAGATCATCAAGGACAGAGAAATACTGAATGCTTGTCTTGGGGCATTGATAAAGAGCGAGTCTTAAGAGGAAGAACGGGTGTAGAGGTAGTAAATCATTTTTCCTTGCCAATTTATGTTGTTGTTTCTTGAGGCTCGGCACTATAGTGTAGTTGGTCTAAAAGATTTCTCATTTGTTGTGTTGCTCTTTAAGGTCCCATATTGCCCCTCTCCATTTCTATCATCTTCTTTCTATATTCTTATCTTTCAAATGAAGAAAATCCTACAGAAATCACTGCTACAAATGCTATATCTCAAAGAAAAGCATTAAAATATTATTCTACTTTATGATTTGTTTGAGTAAATAGGGTTGGAAGGTGTCCCTAGTGTTCTATATCCTTGAAATTTAATATCTTGTGCTTGACATGCATTACTGTATATTGATTTTTGCTTGCTCTTGTGTCTTGTGGAGACTTATGTCATCTTATTTGCGGAAAGTTATATTAGACAATAAAAGAAGCTTATTTTGTGTACTATAACATCTTGTTTTTTCTCTTATGGTTGGAATGTTGGATACAACCTGGAATCACCCTGCACAAATGCAGTAGCAGTAGCCATTATTATTTTGGGTGCATGTAGATAAAATTTTAGTTGGCTTCCATAATCATTGCTGAGGAGGAAAAATGAGGAAGTTGTAATGTTGGACTGATTAGCCTGGTAACTTGATTGTAGGTTTTTTTTTGACTTCATGAGGAGCTTCAGAACAGAGTTTGATGACTTATTCATGGAGGGTCGTATTGCTTGTGTTGAAATTGGCTTAGGGGCTTCTGGAGAGCTTAAATTCCCTTCTTATTCAGATAGGATGGGGTGGAGATATCCTGGTATTGGTGAGTTTCAGGTATTTTGTGGTGCTAGCCATTCTGTGCATGCTTTTTATTATATCTTCTAGGAGTAGCTCCATTTGGTGCTACAAAAATGTCATGCAAGTTTGTTAGTTGTCTTGTTACCAATGTATTACATATGATCTCACTGTATTCTCTATTACCTACATGTTTGCATCTACTTCAGTGTTTGAAAATTTATAATCTTCCATTTAGGGTTATTGAAACTTGTTATGAGAGCTTGTTGTTGCTGTGTAACATTCTTAGTCAGAATCATTTAATCTATAATACTCCCTCTATTTCTAAAAGGAGTCATAGCTGATTCTTTCACCCCCCATCCTAACTTATTGAGTTCATATGGTTCTCTCATGCATTTCTGCCAGCATTGGGAATAGATGTCCTACCTGCTGCTTATGCATGTCCTTTGGGGTCGTATACTCCTTGATACAAGCTTGAATCAGATGTGGATCTATAGTTATAACTCTAGTCTTGCTGCTCTACTATTGTTTCTACTTGAATTTTTTCTCTTGTTCATAGCGGCCTATGCCTCCACTCAAAATCTTGCCTTTCCCAACCTAATATCACATTGCTTCCTTGCAGTGCTATGACAAGTACTTACAATAGAATTTGCGAAAAGGTGCCAAAGTTTCGGGGTCACTCATTCTGGGCAAGGGGACCTAATAATGCTGGTCAATACAATTCCAAACCACTTGAAACTGGGTTTTTTTGTGAGCGAGGTGATTATGATAGTTACTATGGGTGCTTTTTCCTTAAATGGTATGCTCAGACTTTATTAGATCATGCTGATAATGTACTATCCCTTGCAAGCCTTGCATTTGAAGAGACAAATATAGTTGTTAAGGTATGTTTCTCTTGGTATTTGTGGCAAAAGGCTTGTGTACTTGGCAATGTTCTTTCTTTACAGCTTGCATTTTAAATGATTAGTGTGGCTTGACAGTTCTAGTCCATGGAATAAAAATATTGACGGTTATGTGTCAGAGTTTGACCTTGCCAATATGATATCTAGATGAAACGCTGTTGTGAAAAAAGATATCTTTCATATTGAACCTGAGCTGATAATTTTCTCTATTATGGACTGTATTAGCTGATATACCATCAGAGTTTTTCTTTCTTGTCACCATTTGATGAAAGTGCTAAAGTGAATGAGCGGTGCACTGACTTTTTCCTTATTCTCAACTCATTATCGTTAGACATTAATTGGTTATTGTTTAATGTATTTGCTTAGTTGTTCAAAGTAGATACTTTATAAAATATTACCAGAGGAAGTTTTATGGAACTCAGAAAAAAATCCATGGTATTGATTTTGGGTTCCTTACTTCAACATTTATTAGTAGAACTAGATTGATCGTCTGCTGCGGAAAAGAAAAAAAGCATGGATGTTTACCTCCAATGCTTTTAGTACAGCACCTAACTACATGCTGATCAAATTTCTTACTTTTCAGTAAACTTTACGTATACCTTTTACTGAGACGATTCCTTTTCATGTTCATCATCCAAAAAAACGGAGAAAAATGTTATCTTATATAATTTTGTAGAGCTTGAATATCTTGTAATTGTTGCACATAGACTTCTAGTACTTTCAGGTGATGTTTACCTTTCTTGAGCTGATACACAGATTCCGGCAATCTATTGGTGGTACAAGACGGCAAGCCATGCAACAGAGCTGACAGCGGGATTCTACAACTCAACAAATCTAGACGGATACTCTCCAGTTTTTGAGATTCTAAAGAAGCACTCAGTGACAATGAGGTTTGCCATCCCTGGATCCCATCCCCATGGTCAGGAAAATAATGAACCATTTGCTGATCCGGAAGGTTTGAGCTGGCAGGTAATTGTCATAGTTGAGCTTTCTTCTTTGAACATCCATAGATAGAGCTCATTTGGTTCATGGTTTATGAATGTGTACTGAAATGCTAGCTGGAGTATAATAACTTGCTCATACAAGGTTAGTGTATCATTGCGGGTAATTCAGCAAAATATGTATACATTTTAGTTGCATGACTGATGTTCACTGTAACTACTAATGTAGGAAATTTCAGATGCAACCCTGGCTTTAACTACTAATGATTATTACTTAAATTATTATTAGTTTTTCATTGTGTTTGATCTTCTCTGTTTGAAGCTTTTTGACCCGACCATGTTTTGTGAATTGTCCTAGTTCTTTTCTTTTTGGACAATGGACGGTCAGTAGGGCTATTTTATCTCCTAGGTCTAGACATCCTTTATATACTCCAGCCTGGAATTACAATTGTCCTAGAATTTCCGTCAAATTTTTAACTTTTCTTTTTGTTCTAGAATTTCTAGATCTAGAATTTTTTAACTACTCATGCTTGCCTAGGTCTGAGGTAATGATATCTGAACTAGAAACCATGACACCCCCCCCAAACAAGAAATGACTGTATTAACTGGATTCTTACAGCATAATCTTGCCTATGTCAGGTGGTGCATCATGTTACCACTCAACCTGTCCATCCACGATTCAAATCCGTTTACTGTTGTTATAGTAAAATGCATATAAAATTTGAAAAAAAATAGTTTAGGTGATGGAGAGGTACCTCCTATTTGGAATGAAATCCATTAGAAATGGAACTAGGATTGGAAATCCATTTCTCACTTCAAAAGATCTGAATTGTATTTCTATTGTTTGGAGCTCTACGGAAAAGAAAATAAAGGATAAATGATTTGTATGAAATTTGTATCTTCCAAATTTTTTGGACATAGAATTACCAAATAATGTAAGTCACTATCACCATGTCTAAAAAAATCAATGTGATTTCTGTTGGTAATAGACCTATTCAGTTTTTTGGACATTTTTACACTTGTAGGAATAAAATTATAATTAATATCATTCTAGGAATGCATATGACTTTGTAACATTTCTGCTTCACTTTCTCAATTAATTTTAATTAATTAGAAAGTTATATTATATTCATTTATAATGTTGTTTAACTATCGATATATATTTTTGTGCTACAGGGAAGTATTTGAAGATACTACATGGGATACCAACATATATACACATCAACCTAGGTGTATATATACAACGGAGGAAAACACTAACTTATTTGGATCCGGACAACTATATTTTGTATTCGAAATTTTGTAATGGATGACCTTAGGTGTTAAATTGATATATATGTACATTTCGAATAAATGTATTCAAGACATTGATGTAGCTATGTTGTCATTTTGGACATTGTTGAACATATATTAGTATATATAACTTTCAATGAAATATTGTTAATGCAGGTTTATGAATTATATATACCAAATGTGTATTATTAGAAAAAATTCTGATATAAATCATTACAGGTTAATATTAATATATTTTTTCATAGGTTATCTCATAGGAAGAGTTAAATATGGATGGATGATATTAACTTATATTTACTACCGACGGTTTTAAAGACGGTTTGTAACCGTCGGTAAAGCTTAATAGCGACGTTTCAAAACCGTCGCTAATCTATATTACCGACGGTTCTGAAACGTCGCTAATTTATATTACCGACGGTTTATAACCGTCGCTAAAATATTTTACCGACGGTTCTGAAAACCGTCGCTAATACATTAGCGACGGTGCGAATAGCGACGGTTTATGTAACCGTCGGTAAATGTTTAGTGACGGTTTTTAACCGTCTCTAATATTTATTTAACCGTCGCTATTAAATGATTTTACTGTAGTGGTAGAGAGTGCCATTACATTTTCATATACAAATTCTTTCTCCTGCCACCTTGGAAAGTTTTCATTTTGTCTGCATGAACCTGTACCTCCTGGCCTCATGATGCGTAGGGTAGTTTAACAGAAATAATGTAGTGCAAAACTGTGCGAATCATTGTTCTTGAGTATGACGAAATAACTTGGGAAGACGATTAAGTTACCTGCATCCCGAAATATAGCGATTGGGTGCAAAGTATTTGGTTTCTCTTGTTGAAGGATAAAGTTGATGATTATCGACGATCGGATACTATCTGTTAGTTAATCCATTGTTCATTAAATGTAGAATATCTAACATGGATCAAATAGGATGAGATGGAGAAGGGAGAATGTCTTATTCCCGTTTCTAAAGTAGAGCCGAATCGCCCCTTGTATATGCTCTTTCAAATTAAAGAGGTTAGAAAAAGAAACCATTGGTATCATGGAAATCGTTATTTCAGACACTTACTGCATATGCATTGCTGGCTTATAATTATAAGCATTTGTGATGAATGTACCGCTCTGTATGGAGCATGTGACGATATCACTGCTGAGAGGTCAATAGTGGAATAATTACTGGCAATGTGTTCGACGCCTATTAGACGATTTGCACTGTCCTGAGCTGACATACCAAGTATGGCATCTTCATTTGTTGCTCAGATTTCTTAATGTACCTTGCATCCTAGTTTCAATTGCTCCTCAGATTTTGTTATTGCAGGGCAAGGTTATTAATGATGGCATTTGTCATCATCTATTTCTTGTTCCTATATTCTTCATGGAACAAGAATTTGTGCTTCAATCACACATGGGGCTTCAACTTGTAAACTCCAAAACTGCCTTGGATATGCCATTTCATGCCTCCAACCTGACCTACGATTGCAAGTGCCAGGTTGCTTTTCTTCCCTCGTTCTCTGGTGCTGGAGACTAAAAGCCTTGGGTGCCTAATGTTCGTAATTCCTCATATTATGTGCATGACTCGTAAACGATCGCCCCAGCATGGTTTAAGGTCACTTACTCCTAGGCCCAGTCTTGTATGCTCGCCTGCTCAGATTCCATTTGACATCTTGTCCGTCTTTGGTGCAGAAAAATCAGTTGGGTGAAAGAGGATGAAACTTTTGTGGAGTTGTCAAGCCTGCTTCTTTCAGTCATGCTACGAGTGAAGTGGCGGAGTTCTAGAAAGGCTAAAACCTGATTTAGCAAGCATTATTGCTCCAACATTTATGAGTATCACTTGATGCTAGCTAGCTGCTTGAGCATGGCTAATATCCTGAAGTTTTAAGACCGCCTTCGAAGACAAATTATCACCCTACCTTTTCCAAGTTTAATCATAGATGTAGCAACAAGACTAGAACCATTCAAAGTTCAAACCCTCCCCTTCAGATTGAGATTTCTGGTCCTTGTGTCTCGTTGTTAATTTTTAATATTGTCAGGGTATCAAGAGTTTGCTTGCATGATTTAGATTTTTCCTTTCCTCCAGCAGACTCATAGTTGTCCTACCTATATAGTTAGCAACTATTCTCTCAGGCCTGATTTTGAACCGTTCATCCTTTGTGAAATACCCAGGGACAACTGTTTGTTTAACTTACATTGCCTTGATATGCTTCTTTTTGACACTAGTCTTCTAACTTGATTCTTATGTTTGATTCAGTCTTAATAGTACAATGATTATCTTGATGGCGCCGCCAATGGTTGGTGGGGATTGTACTACAGGGTATTATCAGACATGCATGTGTTTTTCGTATCTATATCGGGAAAAAGGCTCACTTTACATACGCAATAAGGGATATGTTATGAGATGGACGCAATATCAAGTGGGCTTTATTCTATGCTATAGCTTTGGGAAGATTGTTGGTTAGGACTGGCAGATGTAGGTCTCTCCACTTGTCTCATCAATGAGGATCATGCATGTAATTAATGGTCTGTGTCCTGTCTCTGCTCTGGATTCCATTGCAATCATCTGGTAAAGTCATGCCTGTTACAAAAATGAGATAATCGGTTAATGATTTTATGTAAAGGTCGGCAGAGATTGTGATTATGATCTGATCGTGCTTGATCGGATCATACAAATGGAGCTGCTTTAGCATGAAGGTTATGATCAACTAATGACACACCGGGCTCGAAGTTGTCTTGTTCTTGCACGTTATTTTGGACTTTTTAACTAGCACGATCATTCATTCATATGGTGCCAAAATCCTATCTTCCTTCATTTCTTTAATTCCATAATGTTAGATTCTTGGTGCGTCTGTTTAGGTACTTGTATTGAAGCTTGATAACACTGGAGCTAAACTTAGATTATGGACTTGATGGAAGGGTAGAGTGATCATCAAACAGCCTCGTGCATCCGTAAATCGTTGTCAAATTTTATTTTAAGGTGTGTCACGTCATCTTTTCCAACTAACATCACACTCCTAGCTAGGTTCACACATGGTGAGAGATCAGAACGATAAAGATTGGGTTGGAAATTTTTAATTTTTATTTTTTCTTAATTGGTACAATTACTAAGAAAGGACAAAGGAAAGGTGGGAAGAATCTATTTCCTCTTTGAAACTTCACATGTCCTCGTAACAAAGCAACACATATCATGAATGAATGACATAAAGAAGGAATGTACAGGTATGTTTCATAAACAAACCTCTGGCTTCCTCCATTGATTCTTTCTGATTTGCATTTATTCTATTTCAGTATCATGATTCATTATCTAAAGGCAAGTGGTAGACAGCCTCTCTTTTTTTCACCTGACTTCCAAAGCCACCATGCTATCAAGCTACTCTTCAACAACTAACAGTCTGGTCTTTACTTGATTGTGGCACTGAACCTCATGATTAGCATCCATGCCTGCTATATATCCTTACTTAACTAAAAAATAGTACTCCAGCTTTCTCATTTTTTTTTTGGGGTGGGGGGTGTTAATACATATTAATTCCTTCTTTCTTTTTTTCCACCACTTGTTCATGGATTAAGCCTGTGATATGGTCTTAATTTCAACTCCAGATCCATCACTATTCTATTCCCCACTACTGTAGATTTGTTAACAAATAACATTGTGACTTTTAATACTGTGTAATTAACTTTCTTGGACGGTGATCACTTATTTTTTTGTGTGTTAGGTACTTGACTTCTTGTTTGACATTCGATTTTATGATGAATTAGAGGACCGTGGAGGGAGGGATAGATATCTGAGACAATTATGTAACATCTGCCTTTTTCTCACTTGATTAACTAAATGGGTCCTATCTTCTGCCTTTTGTGCTTTTTTAGCCCATTGGCGGTGGTCATGTTAGGTTTCATCCAATCATGTTAATTTAGATGTTTGTTGGCTGTGTTATTCCTTTATGCAGTGAAATAGTGTATGGTCTGCAGTGGGTCAAAATACATGCTATGCTCCTGTGTACTTTTTCTCCTGCCTTACACTAGTAGTCACTGTTGTTAGGATGTTGCTCTGCAGAGAGAAACCTTAAAGGCTGCAGTCCTCTGGCGGTTGCCTGAGACCAACCACTATATGTAACTGATGAAGCTCGTTTTGGATAAAAGTTGAGGAAATTATGGAGCAGTTGTATGCGGATCATCGATTGGAAATTCGTTTTAGGGCATTTCACAGTACAATGCTTGCGAAAGAGTACATGAATTGAGAGAAGAAATTCCTAAGCGATGATATGAAATAGGGCAGACAGACAACAGTGCCAGGATTTTCGATAGTTGGCGGGTTACGGGGAGGTTCAGATATATGCAGAACAAGGACATCAAGATTAGCAAATCTAGTGTTAATGCTGAACTATGGTGGTGAGGCCTAAATGTAAATTGCCGTTTGTTTTTTTAAGCGGTTTTTTGTTTTGTTAGGAAGGCAATTTTTGCCGTCTTCGTAAATCCTCGCAGCAGAGCCAAAGTCCATTTAATTTCCGTGGACTCGCTTCTTTGTAAGCTTAAATCTTAATTTGAAACTTGTTTATTAAATACATCCCGCTAGAGTTACCATTTATTGATAAGGAGTTTGTCTAAATATTAGATATTATCACGATAAATATGTCTTATCTAAAATTTCAATACGTAATCGTTCAAGACCAGCTAACGTGGATATCAAATATATATTATTGTCCGGAATGATTCAAGAATAATTCCCTAAGAAGAGCTCTAATTCTATCTAAAAGATAGTTCAAGAGTTATAGAAGTACTCAATCAACCAAGTTAATCTCCAATTCAAATTAGCTGCATTATCTTCATAAATGTAGGACTAACAAACTGCATGTATTTAGGCTTAAGTAGTTAGCTTATGATTATAAATACCTACTGCTCTATTATGATTAAATATAGCTAAGAATCTATTCAAACAAATATATATTATCTTATATGGTGTCAAATTGTATTTTGCTTTAACCGGCTCACTGATCCTCGTATCCACCATGTCTGCCACATCTCATCTCTCACAGTCATCTTCCAGTATGCTCCTATCCTTATTAAATTTCATATAACAACTCAACTGCCTATTAAACTCAATTTTACCAATTATCCTACATTGTATCGACAAGTTCATTCACTCCTTATCACTCATGCCCTTGATGGCTATGTTATAGGCCTCACTCCATGCCCATCTCCAACTGTTTTCTCTACTTCCGGGGAAGTTTCTAATCCATATTACAGCTTTTGGATTCGTCAGGATAAATACATCTACATTACTCTCTTAGGGTCATATAATGTTGAAGCCTATGCTATTATGTCCACAGCTCCTACTTCTCGTCATGCCTGGTTATCTCTTGAATGAGCATTTGCTACTCATTCTCGTTCCCGTCTCATGTCCCTGAAGAAAAGATTAAATTCTGTCACTAAGGGTTCTGCATCTATTACTGCTTATCTTCAGAACATTCGTTCTATATCTGAAAAATTGTCTTCGATTGGTCATCTAGTGGATGACCTCAATTTAGTCATCCACACTCTTAATAGACTGGATTCCTCCTTCCGTGATTTCTCGGCCTCTATCCTCACTCGAGATCAACCATTAATGTTTGATGAAATCTTTGTCAAACTATTAGATTATGAGACGTATCTTAAAAGGGATGAAATGCTCCATTCTTCTCCCTCTGTCACAGCCAACTACATGCATCACGGTCATTCGAGCTCTTCCAGAAGTAAAGGCTCCTCTAATTATCGCTCATCCTCTCCAATTATTTGCCAACTATACTCCAAAAAGGGTCACTCTGCTCAGACTTTCTACAAATACACAAAGTTTAATAAATCAGCTCATCAACTGACTACGTATGCTACTCAATATGTCATTCCACCTCCTAAGTGGTTATTTGATTCTGGTGCTTCTCACCATATCACCAATGATCTTAACAATTTAAGCATCAAATCAGGTTATTCTGGCAAGGATCAGCTGCATGTTGCTAATGGTATGAGTCTCCTAATTACACATATTGGTCACTCTCGAATTCCCTCCTCTATCTCTTCTTGTTCTCTCCATTTAAATAATGTCCTCTATGCTCCTAGTGTTACTCAAAATCTCATTTCTGACTGTCAATTCTATAACACTAATAATGTTTTCATTTAATTTTTTTCCTTCCTACTTCAAGGTCAAAGATTTGATGATAGGTAATAGTCTTCTTTAAGGTCCGAATGATGGACATTTATATCGTCTTTCCTCATCATTATCTCCTCTTGTCCACTCATGTGTTGTGGCCCTGTCTTCACAATGTTGGAATCACAAATTGGGTCATCCCTTGTCTCACATTCTGCATTACATCCTCATGCACAACAATCTTCCTGTCACAGATTCTTTCTCCCCTTGTATTCAATGTCTGGCCAGCAAAAGCCATAGACTCCCCTTTCATGTTTCGACTATAACTAGTTCTAGAACCTTAGGTGTTGTATACTCTGACCTCTAAGGTCCTTCCCTAGTTTCTTCAATTGATGGTTTTAAGTATTATGTTATCTTCATTGATCATTTTTAAAATATGTCTGGTTGTATTTTCTTAAAATGAAATCTGATGTTTCTCTCCTCTTTCCCACTTTCAAAGCTATGGTTGAAAATCATTTTGACTGCAAAATAAAATCATTCTACTCTGATAATGGTGGAGAGTTTATGAAACTCAAATCATTCTTTGCTGCAAATGGTGTTCAACACCTTACCACTCCCCCACATACACCATAGAATAATGGATTGTGTGAACGCTTGAAACCACATGTTGTCTTCTTAATCAAGCCTCTCTCCCTCCCATTTTCTAGTCTTTTGCTGCACAAACAGCCACTTACCTTATTAATCGTCTCCCCCCTCCTATCTTGAAAATGAATTCTCCATTTTATACCCTATTTCATACTACACCCAACTACAACAAATTAAGATCCTTTGGTTGTCTTTACTTCCCTTATCTCAAACCCTATACTTCAAACAAGCTTTGTCCTCGATCATTCCCTTGTGTCTTTTTAAGATATAGTGCTACTCAAAGTGCTTACATCTACTATAGTATTCATCAATAGATATTATAATTTTCAAGACATGTTGAATTCATTAAGTCTACATTTTTTCTCACTACCATCTCCTCTAACTCTCCCTCCTCCTCTAGCCCTCCTATTATCTCTTCCTCTCCTTTAACTACTCGTCATAAATTTCTTTCCAACTCCTATTTGGAGCCATATGCCCCTCTTTCTTCTCCTCATACCTTATCTCCTCCTCCTTTTTCACATCAGTCAATGCCTCCTTCTTCCTTTCCCATCTCTACTACTTCTGCTAAATCAGGTCCTCCACTTTTTTTATCCACTCATCCCATGCAAACTCGATCGAAGAATGGCATTCACAGACCTAAGCAATTAAATCTTGTTTACCCTCTTCCTCTCCCTATTGAACCAACATGTCTCTCTCAAGCTATGAAATCTCCAAAATGGCAGCAAGCAATGACTGATGAACCCATGGCACCTATGCGTAATGGCACTTGGTCTTTGGTTCCTCTTGCCTCTCATTACAATGTTATTGGTAATAAGTGGGTTTTTCATCTTAAAAGGAATCATGATGGCTCAATTAATTGCTATAAAGCCAGACTCGTAGCCAAAGGATTTCACCAACGACCTAGTCTTAACTATAAGGACACATTCAGTCCTATCATTAAACCTTAAATCATTAAGCTTGTTCTCTGCATTGCTCTTATTAATGGTTGTTCTATCTCCCAAATAGATGTTAATAATGCCTTTCTTCATGGCACAATTACTAAGGATGTTTATATGGCTCAACCAAACGGTTTCCTTTACCCTTCTTTTCCATCTTTTCTTTGCAAACTACACAAAGCTCTCTATGGTCTTAAACAAGCCCCTCGTGCTTGGAATGTACCCTTTGTGCGTTTCTCTTAGATTATGGATTTACTAATGCTAAAAGTGATGCATCCCTGTTTGTCTATACATTTGCTTCTACTACTGCTTATTTTCTCATTTATGTGGATGATTAGGGATGGCAATTTTTTCCTCGGGTTCGGGGCCCGTCGGGGATTCCCCGTTCGGGTTTGAGTTTAGGGAGAGAATTTGGGGATCGGGTTCAGGTTCAAGGATTCTTAACGGGGATTTTTTTGGGGATAGGGCGGGGACGGGTTTGGGGTCGCCATCCCCGAACCTGCCTTAAATAATTTTTTATATTATATTATATTATATTATATTATATTATATTATATTATATTATATTATATATATATATATATATATATATATAATTTTTTATAGAATATAAATTAAAAGTATAATATATAAAAAAATACTTGAGAATCGGGGATGAGATTGGAGATCGAGTATAAAATTAGGTTTCAAGGTCAGGGACTAAATCGGGGATGGAAAATAAATCAGGGATCGGGTCAGGTATGGGGATTAGATCCCCGTGGGGATCGGGTCTGGGAATCCCTGATAAAAAAATTTGAGGTTCGGGGATTATTTTTCTTATCGGGTTCGGGGATGGGGATGGGGTCCTCATCCCCAACCCGCCCTGTTGCCATCCCTATAGATGATCTCTTACTCACCGGTAACTCTCCTTCGTTTCTCATTGCGTTCAAGCACGTTCTTTCTAAAAAGTTTTCTCTCAAACATATGGGCTCTCCCAATCATTTTCTTGGTGTGGAAATAATCCCCACAGCTTCTGGATTATTTCTCACTCAACATCACTACATTCGGAAAATTCTGTAGAAAGCTAATATGGTGGATTCAAAGCTAGTAAATACTCCCATGTCCATTACCTTTTTTCTAATTCTACCTCTGTAGGTTCTTTTGACGAATCTCTTTTCTGTAGCATCATTGGTTCTCTTCATTATCTTGCTATTACTTGCCTAGATGTTTCATTTATCGTCAAAAAGTTAGCTCAATTTATGCAACATCCTACAGTTTCTGCAATGCAGGCCTTGAAGAGGGTCTTGCGATATCTTCAGCTCACTATTTCCCATGGGTTGCATCTTACAAGGTCATCCAACAAGTCCCTCCTTAGGTTTTTTTATGCTGATTGGGCCAGTGATGTGTCTGACCAAAAATCTACTAGTGCTTATCTTATTTACTTTAGTCCGAAATTCATATCTTGGTCATGCAAGAAGCGGCCTATAGGTGCTCGTTCTTCCACTAAAGTTGAGTATCATGTCATTGCCACTACAACACAATAAATATTATGGTTGCAGCATCTTCTTTCTAAGCTTGGTATAACCGTTGTTGCACCTATATTATTTTCTGACAACATTAGTGCTACCTACCTATATGCTAATCCGGTTTTTCATTCTCATATGAAGCATATTACAATTGACTATCACCTCATCCGTGATTTAATCACTACAAAACATCTTTATGTTTCTCATGTACCTATGAGTCATCAACTGGATGATCTCTTTACCAAACCATTATCATCTAAACGACATCATTTTCTTAAAGATAAGATTGGTGTTATCTCCGATACATCAATCTTGAGGGGCGTATAGGGGTACTCAGTCAACCAAGTTAATCTCCAATTCAAATTAGCTGCATTATCTCCGTAAATGTATGACTGACAAACTGCATGTATTTAGGCTTAAGTAGTTAGTTTATGATTATAAATACCTACTGCTGTATTATGATTAAATATATCTGAGAATCTATTCTAACAAATATATATTATTTTATAGGAGGATTAACCTCCCATATAAACTGTCTAAAGATCTCCTTAATTTTTGAAGTGGAATTATATCATTTGAGACTTGTTTATTAAATACATCCGGCTAGAGTTGGCATGTATGCGAGTAGTTTGTTTACAAGGAGAGGGTGGTCCCCGTGGATGGATATTGTTAGAACTGGGAGAAGAAATCCTATCCTTAATTCAAGCCTGAAAATTGTGATTGGGGATGGAAAAAATTTCAAGTTTTGGCATGATGATTGGTCTGATCAAGGACCATTGAGGAACCTTTTTCCTAGATTATTTAGGGTGGCAGGGCATCAAGACGAAAAGGTGGCAAGGATGGGTAGTTGGAAAGGGTCTCAATAGATTTGGAACCTTTGGTAGAGGAGAAAGCACTTCGGGTGGGAGGAGTTCCAAATGGAGCAATTGCAAATAATGATTCAGCAATTCTGTCTGAGAAAGGATAAGCAAGACTCGATCATATGGGTTCATGATGATATTAGGGTCTTCTCTGTGAGATCCTTCAGTCAAGCGTATTACCAGAATTTCTCAGGGGATGACTTGAGTACTAGACCAGCTAATCTAATGTGGAGAAGTATAGCGCCCCGAGGTTTGAACTTATAACTTGGTTCGTGGTTCAACAAAGACTCAACACAAGGGAAAGATTGGTCAGCTTGAAAATTATCGATATAAGTGAAGCAGTTTGTCCTTTCTATAAATCGGAACAAGAATTGGTCAATCATCTTTTTCTGTAATGTTCTGTGATGGGGTTTGTGATTGTCTTAGCTATTCTTGGATAATCTCAAAATCAGTTGAAGACAACACTATTGCTTGGCTAGAAGACACAAGGAAGGGACTGAGGGGGAGATTTGACAAGCAGCTTTCTTTGCTATTATGGGAACCATTTAGAAGTTCAGGAATAAAAGAGTGTTTGATGATCTTAAAGTTTGCAATAGATGGATGCTTATACTCATCAAGATAAAAATTAGTTTTTGGATTAAAAATGGTATAAAGGAGTTTCCTTATAGATCGAAGGAAGAGGTTCACAATATCCAAACCTTTTTGAGTTAGAGTTTTTCTTCTGTTCCTTTCTTGTTGGGGTATCGGTGTGGCCTTAGTATTTTTATTTTTTTTTTACTGCTTTTGTAGGTCGTTTCGTGCTTTTGTACACTATCACTTATAAAAAAAAATATTCGTTTGCAGGTAGGCTTATTTATAGATCTGTGTAGAAATTTTGTTGGTGCTTGTTTAAAAATTCGTTTGAGATTAATTCATTTAGATATTAATATATGAGCAACAGATTTCGTGCAAGTACTTACCGTATGTGTCACTTTTCTTTTAAGAAATCCGTTTTTAGTGAAAGTGCTTGTCTGACGTCACTTTTGTCTCTGCTTTTCAGCTCCTTTTGCCTTCCACTGTTCGCCGGCCATCTTTAACTTGTATGGCTCTTTTTCCAGTCAATCTTTCCTAGTTTTGTACAGTTCATTAATTCTTT
This sequence comes from Tamarix chinensis, assembly GCA_030549775.1. NCBI lineage: Eukaryota > Viridiplantae > Streptophyta > Magnoliopsida > Caryophyllales > Tamaricaceae > Tamarix > Tamarix chinensis. The sequence continues at coordinate 83,365,269 of CM060178.1, forward strand.
TTCGCAGAGTATAGCACCCATTATTTCACAAGTAATATCAGAGATAGTACACGGAAATAAAGCTGTACTGTATGCTTGCCTTCTCTCCATGAAACATTTACATAAATTCCATTTTCCGGAGGTGAATTTGTTTGGCTACAAGTAGAGCCGGCAAAAGTTGACCCGACCTACCCAACCCGACCCGACTCGAGCGAAACCCGACCCGTTACGACCCGCAAAATTTAGCAACCCGACCCGACAATGACCCGACCCGACACTGACCCGATAATAATCAACCCGACCCGAACCCGACCCGACCCGATCCCAACCCACGACCCGTTATTGACCCGACCCGATAGCGACCCGACCCGTCATTGACCCGACCCGATGCCGACCCGACCCGATAGTGACCCGACCCGTTATTGACCCGACCCGCTTTGACCCGACCCGAAGCCGACCAGACCCAACGTTGACCCAACCCGACAATCACCCGATCTGACTCAATATTAACCTGATCAGACATCAAAATATATATAATAATAATAATAATAAAAATTACATATATTTTATTATTCATTTAAAGCTTTTAAAAAATATAGTATTTTATAAATTGTACTTATTTTTCATAATTTTACCCTAGCCATTCTTATTTACTAATGATATCCTAATAAGATATATTATTAATAAATAAAAAACCAAAATAAAAAAGACAAACATCCAGTTATAATCCTATAAAATGATTTTCAAAACGTGTTCATTACATCTACTAATCCATCTATTTGAAGAAACTCTTAATAGAAGAGTATAATAGTATCATTTATTAGTTATCAATTTATCACTTATCACCTACAAAATCCAATAAATAATAACTATACTTCGTATCAAGAGTATCTCACATTACAACCCTAAATTTAAAGTTTTAGTTATATTTTTTCTTTTAATATTATTAATTTACTTTAAATATAATTTAGTATTCTACGTTCATCAATTTTAAATTTACAATATCTAATTATTTTTGTTAATTATAATATTAATATTTATATTTTATATTATTTAATTTTTAATTTATATGAATATATATATAATAATTAATAATTAATGAAAATATATAAAATTATTATTTAATTTAAATTATGTTTAAAATAACTTATTATATTTTTTTACTATAATAATAATAATTAATAAAAATATTACAATAAAAATATAAATATAATAATGTTAATAAAATAAATACAACTAGAGAAATTAATAAGATAAATTATATAGAGAAATGAATATGAAAAAAAAAAGATAGAATAAATGATATAAAAATTATTGGATAAAAAAATAATACTTTTGTAGGTAAATTTTTTTACTGTTAATATTAACCGTGTTATATATATATATATTCTAACTGTATAAATTGAGCTAAAAATATATTAAAAAGTATCAAAAAATCCACGTACCGCAAGTATGGATCAAGAACTTGAAATTTTTAAGCACACAAAATTTGTGGGTAAATTTTTTTTCCCATAACTACAATTCTAAATTTAAAGTCCCTAAATTTAAATTTAGAATATATTTTTTTTACAACAGATGCTCTAAATAAATATTAAAATAAAACACATATAATATTCTTATTTCATTTATCTTTACTAGTGATCTTATTATTGTATTATATTTACTATATATAATGTAATAAATGATAATTATACATTGTATATTTTTGTTATGCTCACCTTTATTTTATAAAATTATCTTTTTTTAAGTAATCAAATATTTTAAGTAATCAATTAAATATAATATACAATAAACATCTAATATTTTTACATGTAAAATTTATAAATGTTTAAAGAAATCAAGTATAATACTATCAAAACTTATAAATATCTTTATTATTTACCTTTGTAAAAATAAAACACATATAATATTCTTATTTTATCTATCTTTACTAGTGATCTTATGATTGTATATTTGTATTGTATCTAGTATATACAATATAATAAATGATAATTATACATTGTATATTCTTGTTATGCTCACCTTTATTTTATAAAATTATCTTTTTTTAAGTAATCAAATATTTTATGTAATCAATTAAATATAATATACAATAAACATCTAATATTTTTACATGTAAAATTTATAAATGCTTAAAGCAATCAAACATAATACTATCAAAACTTATAAATATCTTAATTATTTACCTTTGTAAAAATAAAACACATATAATATTCTTATTTCATTTATCTTTACTAGTGATCTTATGATTATATTGTATCTAGTATATACAATGTAATCAAATTATCTTTTATACATTGTATATTCTTGTTATGCTCACCTTTATTTTATAAAATTATCTTTTTTTAAGTAATCAAATATTATAAGTAATCAATTAAATATAATATATGATAAACATCTAATATTTTTACTTTTAAAGTTTATAAATGTTTAAAGAAATCAAATATAATATAATTAAAACTTATACATATCTTTATTATTTACCTTTGTAAAAATAAAACACATATAATACTCTTATTTCATTTATCTTTACTAGTGATCTTATGATTGTATTGTATCTACTATATATAATGTAATAAATGATAATTATACATTTTATATTCTTGTTATGCTCACCTTTATTTTATAGAATTATCTTTTTTTAAGTAATCAATTAAATATAATATACAATAAACATCTAATATTTTTACATGTAAAATTTATAAATGTTTAAAGCAATCAAGTATAATACTATCAAAACTTATAAATATCTTTATTATTTACCTTTGTAAAAATAAAACATATATAATATTCTTATTTTATCTATCTTTACTAGTGATCTTATGATTGTATATTTGTATTATATCTAGTATATACAATGTAATAAATGATAATTATACATTGTATATTCTTGTTATGCTCACCTTTATTTTATAAAATTATCTTATTTTAAGTAATCAAATATTTTATGTAATCAATTAAATATAATATACAATAAACATCTAATATTTTTACATGTAAAATTTATAAATGTTTAAAGCAATAAAATATAATACTATCAAAACTTATAAATATCTTTATTATTTACCTTTGTAAAAATAAAACACATATAATACTCTTATTTCATTTATCTTTACTAGTGATATTATGATTGTATTGTATCTACTATATATAATGTAATAAATGATAATTATACATTGTATATTCTTGTTATGCTCACCTTTATTTTATAAAATTATCTTTTTTTAAGTAATCAAATATTTTAAGTAATCAATTAAATATAATATACAATAAACATCTAATATTTTTACATGTAAAATTTATAAATGTTTAAAGCAATCAAGTATAATACTATCAAAACTTATAAATATCTTTATTATTTACCTTTGTAAAAATAAAACACATATAATATTCTTATTTTATCTATCTTTACTAGTGATCTTATGATTGTATTGTATCTAGTATATACAATGTAATAAATGATAATTATACATTATTTATTTTTGTTATGCTCACCTTTATTTTATAAAATTATCTTTTTTTAAGTAATCAATTAAATATAATATACAATAAACATCTAATATTTTTACATGTAAAATTTATAAATGTTTAAAGCAATCAAATATAATACTATCAAAACTTATAAATATCTTTATTATTTACCTTTGTATAAATAAAACACATATAATACTCTTATTTCATTTATCTTTAGTCTTTACTAATAATCTTATGATTGTATTGTATCTAATATATACAATGTAATAAATGATAATTATACATTGTTTATTCTTGTTATGCTCACCTTATTTTATAAAATTATCTTTTTTTAAGTAATCAAATATTTTAACTAATTAATTAAATATAATATATTATAAACATCTAATATTTTTACTTTTAAAATTCATAAATGCTTAAAGAAATCAAATATAATACTATTAAACTTATGAATATATTTATTATTTACCTTTGTAAAAATAAAACACATATAATATTCTTATTTCATTTATCTTTACTAGTAATCTTATAATTGTATTGTATCTAATATTTACAATGTTATAAATGATAATTATACATTATATATTCTTGTTATACTCACCTTTATTTTATAAAATTATCTTTTTTTAAGTAATCAATTAAATATAATATATGATAAACATCTAATATTTTTACATGTAAAATTTATAAATGTTTAAAGCAATCAAATATAATACTATTAAAACTTATAAATATCTTTATTATTTACCTTTGTAAAAATAAAACACATATAATACTCTTTTTTCATTTATCTTTACTAATAATCTTATGATTGTATCTAATATTTACAATGTAGTAAATGATAATTATACATTGTTTATTCTTGTTATGCTCATCTTTATTTTATATCTTTTTTTAAGTAATCAAATATTTTAACTAATTAAGTAAATATAATATATTATAGATATCTAATATTTTTACTTTTAAAATTTATAAATATTTTAAGCAATCGAATATAATACTATTAAAACTTATAAATATTTTTATTATTTACCTTTGTAAAAATAAAACACATATAATATTCTTATTTCATTTATCTTTACTAGTAATCTTATTATTGTATCTAATATATACAATGTGATAAATGATAATTAATTATACATTGTATAATCTTGTTTTGATCATCTTTATTTTATAAAATTATCTTTTTTTAAGTAATTAAATATTTTAAGTTATCAAATAAATTATAATCAATGATAAATATCTTTGTTTGATTCAAAGCGCAATATTTTTTATTATTAAAATTTATAAATATATTTACTATTTATTTGTGAAAATAAAGCGCATTTAATATTTTTAATTCTTTTATCTGCAATATTAATCTTATGATTGTTTGTCTCTAATATTTATGATTTATGAAATGATAATTACTTAGGCTCGAATATGAGTAAACCCGTCAAAACTCGACCCATTAAGTTAAACCATAACTAATTGAATTCAACCCGTCAAATTGTATGAAATGAGTCAAATGACCCCACCCATCAATTTAACTCGAAACAACTCGAACATAGCTAACCTGTCATATTATATTATTATATGAAAATATGAAATGACCTGAACCGGCCGAAGCCACCTACTCACGTGAACTAGAAAATGACCCGAAACCAACCCGACCCTAGTCACCCTACCACCAATCAAGTTAACCCAAAATTATCCGAATCCGAATTTTTCTTAACTCGAATAGTCGGACCTAACCCGACCTTACAAATTAACCCGAAATGACCCGACCCGACCCGACAATTGACCCGAAATGACCCGACCCAACCCGACAAATTGACCCGAAATGACCCGACCCGTTAATGATCTGACCCGACCCGCACCCGACTCGACAAATTGACCCGAAATGACCTGACCCGTTAATGACCCGACCAGACCCGCACCCGACCCGCCAAATTGATTGACCCGAAATAACCCGACCCGTTAATGACCCGACCCGACCCGACCCGCAATAGTCAAATGATCCGCTACGACCCGACCCGTTAATGACCCGACCCGCTATGACCCGACCCGCCCGACCCGTTTGCCACCTCTAGCTGCAAGTAGGAACTAAGGGGCAAAAAAAAAAGGAATATGATTATGAAGAAGTAGTCGATTGAATTTTTATTTCCTGAATTGTTTGTTTGTCTCGTTCATGTGACATGTTTGCTGATTTTTATCTACCATTCCTAACTACCAGAGGACTAGATGAGATAATAAGTAGGAGATGAAAGAATATATTAAAAAAAAACTCAGAATGTTTGAGGTTGATGTGTATTAATTACCAGCACTAGCCTGGAAACGTGATTGAGTAATTCATAATAATAATTAAAAAAAAATTATACCATCATTACGTAGTTGAATCGAATCGTGAAAGAGTCAAACATAGAGCCGTCCATCATAATTCTTATAGCATGTCAGGGAGAGATTCTTAGGGGGGATCATGCGGAGGTAACGACAACGTGACATCAATCCGTTCTCGGTGAAACTTTAGTTTAACGCTCCTTTGGTCCGGGAGTTACAGGAGTAAAAAAAAATCTATATTCTAGCTCTTTTCTTACCGTTTATTTGGAATAAAAATATATTGTCAAACACGTATTTATTTTTTATTTTAATTAATTTAAATTGAATATTTATTAAAAATATTTTTATTTTTTAAAATATTTGATATAAATAAATACAAAATAGATGAAAAAAAATATTCCACTCTGTAACCCTATTATGCCCCTACACTAAACGGGAATTTATACTCGAGGACATCAATTGGGCAATAAGAGTGTCCATGATAAACTTGGTATAACTAATAATTTTTATTTTAGGATTCTCAAATCAAAAGTCTAATTGGAGTAAAGCAATATGCAATTTCAGAAAGTGGGGGGGGGGAGCCGACAAGCAACTATGAAGATCATCCAACAATTTTTTAGTCATTAATGAGTAAAACCGAGTTGAATTATCAGTGTTCAAGCTCGGTTCGTTCATTAAATAAGTCAACTCAAGCCGACGCATTCCCTAAACGAGTCTGAATATTAGTGTTTAAGTTCGGCTCGTTACGAGCCGAGCTAAGCTGGTTCATAAGTTATTAAACAAGCTATATACAATAGTCTAAATTCACTTTTATTTTAAACTTTGTTATTAATTTGACTTATATTGATAATAGATTTGTATTGAAACTAAGATTATAATAAGAAGTCTCATATTCTTAACTACATTATTGTCAACTAGTTTATATATAACATAATATATAATTAAGACTAATTGTTGTATATATGAATGCATTAACACTACTTGTAGGTAAAGTTTTACCTATAATTGAACTTCTAAACGAACTTAAAAATATGTGTCAATCTTAATTCATTTAAATAAACAAATGAGCCGAGTCAAAAATAATAGACTCACGAACCAACTTGACTCATTTACAACCCTATACTTCTCAAAATAAGTTCTATGAAAAAGAGGTCATCCATTACCCTCTATTTCTAGTTATTACAAAAATAGCTTAAAAAGCTAAATGGGACTCTATTATAAATTTCTTCTGTCCTAATTAGATTATTATTTTTGTGGATCTTTTGACCATGGTTTGTTGATAACGTTACTAACTAATTGTTGGGGTACTATTTATGGCATTTATTGTTCTATATATTTTGTGATAGAATTTATTTGTTAAGAAACTAACAAAATTATAAACAAAATAATGGCAATAAAACATTAAATGGTTTGATGAAACCGTTAGTATATGAATTATAAGATGTGAGGGCTTTATTCATTATTATACATTTTAAATATTTACTATTTCAGTTTTGCTGACTATATGCTATGGATAAATATTCAATTTTTTTAAAAATATATTATTAATTTAAAAATACATGAAATGAATATGTTTATACGACGTTACTAAATGAATTTCAAGTACACCCGGAGGCAGCCTAGTGCATAGGATAAAGTTCGATCTCAGAAACTTCGACCTAACAATCAAATACCGGACAGTTGGACCAACAAGAGAACCCCATATAACTAAATGTTAAGTAATATAATTTTTAATATTTTTACCATAGTCCTTGGGGTTATAGTTGGCATTCTCACTATCATTTTTATAGGAAGAAAAAATATATCTTGATTTATATATAATATTATTAAAAACATCCTTGGTTTGCATGCATTTATGGTTGTATTTATTTCCTTGTATTTCCTAAAATTACTGACATTTACTCAGCTCATTTTTTTATTAAATCATTCAAAAAGGCTTGTCATAGAAAGGTATGAGAGTCAGTATACAATACTGACGAGATTTTTAAAAAATCCTTTTGGCCCTTTCGTGCTTAGCAAAGACAACTTGTACTGCATGGAACCGTCGTGTGCCTGCCCAGTGCTCGTTTCTTACAGAACCTGTCTTTCCATTTTACACGTAAAATAATGTTGAATGTTTTCGGGAAGTCCGTGAATAATTATATAATAAGAGAAGTAATTAATGAAATGAAATGAAGCGAATTCAAACATAACTTCGCGCCCAATTTCAGTCCTGCTAGTATCGGTGAGATTGTATTCCAATATTTGATATTGTAGCTGAATCCGGCCAAGTTGATCTGATCCAATTAATTTGAGCTAAATTTTGATATAAACTCAAAAAATTAAATTTGATGTCAATCCGAAAGCTCGAATTTGGCAAATTCAGAAGAAATTTATATTGGAAATGATCTAAACTAAAATAATTCAACCCGAATTTACCTAACTCGAAATGATCCGACTCAAACACAATCCATATCTTGATGTAATTTCAATCTTAATCAAATTTGATCAACAAATATAACATTTTATCTCATATAAATTGATACATAAACACTAATAAACTATATTATTAATAAAATTTTATATAAACAAAAACATACGACTCAGAACATGTAAACCCAAATCCACCCGATTCGAATCCAATTCAACCCGAAACTTGTAGACCCAAATCGAACCTAAAGAAACTTGATAAGTACACCTAGACAAGACTCAATATTCTCATGACCTTTTTATCATCAGACCCGAATTATCCATAGCTGAATAATACCCAAATCCGAAAGAAACCCGAACTTGACTCGATTGCTTATCAACCCGATTCGAGCTCAAACCAAATTGACCCAGCTCATATGACCCATTTTCTACCTCTTGTTATAGCCTCAGTATTGGAAGTTCCATGTTTAAATTTCTCATTTCTTGACATTTATACACCTTTTTTTATAATTATATTATTTGTATACCCTCTCTATCTCATAAAAATAGGCTCGCTGAGATTTGTACATATATATATTAAGAAATCATAATCAATATTCCTTCAATTTTATAAAAGAGGATATTGATTTTTTTCTTTCAGCGTGCATATTAAGAAGTGCTTCCTCTGTATGGAAATAATTATTATTATTATTGTGTATTTTGAGAATAAATTTTAACCATTAATTTATTTGAAAGTAAAACATATTGTGATATAAAAATGTAATTACTATATTTTTATTAAAAAATTGTTTTTTGTAACATTATTTTTTTATATTTTATTAATACATATTAAAAGAAATTAATGGTTGAATTTTATTTTTAAAATACATGTTTACAATCTTTTTAATAAAGAAGTATCAAACTTTAGAATAGATAATACATAAATTGACTAAAATATCTATATTGAAACTTAATCAATTTAATTATTATAAGATGTAGTAATGAAATGGGAGATGCCAAATTAAAAACATATATATAATCATACATTTTTATTTGAAATTGAAAGATGACTTACATTACAATCATCGCATCCTTCTACTAATACCAAAGTGCATATTGTTTCGTTAACATAACATATTCAATTTAAAATGAGTGTCCACCTGTTTTCTTCCTCTCTATCCAAGCTTAATGCACATCTTTAATTTCTTTGATGAATTAATACACATCTTTTATGAATAAATACATATCTAATAAGGGTATATTGTCACCTCTTCTATAAATATATGCACATCTTATAAATTCTCGTGTATATTCTCGATATTCATAACATGTGTAGTACCACTATAAGATATCTATTCACTTATATAAAATGTGCATTTATTGATATAAGGTGTATATTTGTTGATCTATTATGTACATTAATGAATATAAGAAGCACATTTATTAGTATAAGGTACGAACTTACAACTATAATATATGAATTTGTCTGACAAAGATTAGTATTCTTTCCAAAAGGATATATATGTATAACACATGTATTCGAACCTTGTTATTTTGTGCATAGTATTTATATCCAAAATATATATATAACACATGTATTTGTGTCCTTATTATTTTATTAATAAAGGATGTCATAAGATTTGTATCTATCGATATAATATGTGTATTTATCACTAAAAGATGTGCCCTTATGGCTATAAAATACATATACATATACATACATACATACATACATATATATATATAGATTTAAGGTCTTGTAAAATATTATGTTATATACAAGCATAGGAAAAATTAGTGACCATTGGATCTGAATTAGATTTTACGATCACAAATCTGTCCATATACAAACAGGTGTCCATAGGACCTGTTTGTTTTGAGCATCCATGCCGAGCCTCCCGAGCCCCATCCAGCCCCATCCACCTGTCTACTATGAAACGCTTTCCTCCATTTCTGCCGGGCGCCGTCTGCCTCGCTCTCTCAGTCGTCGTCACTCGCTCTCCTTCACCAAATTTATCTCTACATATCTCTATCACGGTTGATCTATCACTCGGAGCTGCGTCTCAACATCTCCGTTCCTCCGCCTCTCTTTATCCATTACAATCTCTCCTTGTCCATCGCCATTTTTCGTTGTACATAACTCCACCGTTCCTTCTCTGTCTACATCTCTCTTTTGCTTCCTTTCATCGTCTTCAAAGTGCCTTGCCTTTTCTCTCTATGCCGCCTATATATGTGCATCGATGTTCCTGTCTCCATTGTCATGCGAAGAAATTTTGCGCTGTGTGTGAACAAATCTGGTAGACAACGACAATTGTGGTAAGTGAATTTCCTATTTTTATGCCTATCTTCATTTTTTATCTTGTTTTTGTTTTCTGATTGTTCTATCGATGTGCAGTAGTAAAGGGACAGGTTGGCCTTCAGCTGGATTCGGCAAGGATCAATAGATTAAGGTTTGTGAATTTTGATTCTATTTTTTTGGTTCTGATATGTTTTTTTTTGTAATCATTTTTTTGATGGAAATGTCGATACTCTAATTATCAATGCTAATTGTATGTCGGGAATGTTGTATTCTATTGTGAATACTTTGATTAGTAATAATCAGAGTAATGTTGTGGATGGATTAATTATCAATGCCGATTGTTTGGTGGCTATAGGTTAGTCTGATTAATTATGTGGATGGATTAATGCTACTATGATTAGTAATAATGATTTTAATGTTACTAAAATTAGTCTGTAATTAATGAGATTTCAGGCAATGAATTTGGCCAGGAGGATACGAAAATCACATGCTGAAACACTTAAGGAAGAAGTGCATTTTTTTACTTTATTTCATTATGGTGGCAGTGGTGTAGGGCAGGGCAGGGAGGGGTGTCTTGTTTTGGGGGAGAGGGTTGGGGAGGTTAGTTTGAGGGAGGCAAATTTTGCAGGTTAGTTTGAGAGGGCTGGAACCAATATTGGTTTATAATTTCCTGCTACTTTTATTTTTTGTAGGGCAAGTGGTGTATGATCATATAACCTATGTGTCAATCATGAATCCATCCACATAATCATCCCACTTGCTTATAATTTACAGGCCTCACTTCTGAAAACATATCATATATGCTTGATAGTTCAACTTAGAACAATTTATGCTGAATTTATCTCTTTTATCAGTTTTACTTGTTGGCAATCAATTTGGTAGTTCTGAATAGGCTGCTAAAAGTCTAATTTGTGAAGTTATAATTTTGTAATGCATTTTATATTGCATAATTTTTGTAGGAAATAGTTTGAGGGGTGTCTATATAATTATTTGTTATGTTCATTTACATGTTTTATTATTGCATATTTCATACACAAGTAATTTTGGTACATATAGCTGTAGGCTATTTCTAGTACGTTTCTTATATTCATCTTATTTATTTTAGATTTGTGATTTTCTGCAATGGATTATGTAGTAGAGATTTTTTATTTTTATATTACAATTCTATGTATATATGATGGACATAATCAATTGAAATGTTGAATTATGTGAGATTTTTACTTAATTTAAGTGAAAGTTCCATCCATGATACTATGCCTTTGTATTCTACAAAATTGAGCATTGTGTTATAATTTTGTTTGTTTGTTTGATAATATAAATGAATTAGATATTGGCAATGAGTTAAAAATGCGTATTTGCTATTCTGTTACCAGTTTAATATGCATACACTTTTTTTTATCTTAATTTTTTTGTTTGTGATAGATTTATTTGTTTTATTGTATAGGCGTTATGAGTGACAAATATGGTTCTTCTCCACTCTCAAAATTAAAAGATCTTGATAGTGGGTTGGTGACTCCCAAGTAAATACCCACACATCTCTTGATGGAACAACAAAAGAATGGATACTTGTTGTTCACTAGAAATAGCCCCTTTTGTAGGAATGAAATTTGAATCATTGGATGGTGGGATTAAATTCTATAAGAACTATGCATACACTTGTGGTTTTAGTGTCCGTTTATCTAGTGAAAAGAAAACTGTGAGTAATGTTGTGACACTAAAATATCTTGTTTAAACTATGGAAGGATTTAAACCATTGAGGAGTATATGTCATGCCCAAGGTAGTAGTGAAGGTGGATCTAGAAGGAGAGTGGTTAATAGAGTGTGATGTAGAGCTATAATGTGTCTTAAGCGTAACATTGAAGGGTTTTATGTGATTTCAAATTTTTATGAGGGACATAATCATCTTCTAAGTGTTAGACAATTCCTAAAAAGGGAAGAAATTTGACTATCTTGCATAAGAAGTTCATTACAGATAATGCTAGGATAAACATTGGGGCATCAAAAATCATTTCGGTTATTTAAAGAACATATGGGAGGGTATAAGAATGTAGGTGCTTCATTACAGGATTTTAAGAACTATTATAAGGATGTGAGGTGTTACATTGGAGATTATGATTTTGATATATTTGTGGAAATCTTTCATAAGAAGATGGAGAATTGGAGTGGATATTATTTTGATTATATGGTTGATAATAATGGAGTTCTTATTTGTACTTTCTAGGTTGATCCTATATCTAGGAAGAATTATTCTATATTTGGTGATATGATTTCATTTGATTTTACATATGGTACAAATAAGTACAATTTGATTTTTTACGCCATTTACTGGGGTTGATCATCACAAAAAGTGTGTCACCTTTGGAGTAGGGTTAATAGGTCATGAAAATATTGGTTTTGAAGGATATGGGAAATATTAAGCCTTATTGTATAATAACTGTTAAGATCCAGCAATGAAAATTACCATAGAGAGGGTTTTCAAGAAGACTCGCCATAGATTTTGTTGGTGGCACATTATGAGTAAATTTCCTAAAAAAGTTGGTCCTTCCATTTGTGATTTAGATTTCATAAGCAGGTTATCTGCATGTGTGTAGAGTATACAACTTGAACCTGAAGAGTTCGAGTGTAAGTGGATGGAGATAATTGTTGAATTTAGTTTGGATGAACATGAATGGCTTGGTCATATGTTTGATATAAGAAACTTATGGATAATTGCATATTTTAGAGACTTATTTATGGGAGGGCTTCTAAGAACAACTTCAAGATCAGAGAGTGAGAATAGCTTTTTTTTGGGACTTTTACTAATAATCATTGTACTTTGTTTGAGTTTTGTATGCGGTATGACCGTATGAGAGTGCATTAGATAGACAAAGGCATAAACAGTTGGAGCTAAATAAGGTATCACAGTTATCATATCCCGAACTTAGGACTCCCCTTAAATTGGAAAAGCATGCATCTGAGATTTATACCCATACTATATTTTTTGAGTTTCAAATTGAGATTTTGGCTGCTTCATTTTCATGTGGACTTGATGATTTTATGAGGCAAGGTGATTTAGAGATTACTGTGGCTGGTGAACTTGGTATGTCAAATTATAAGAATACTTTTCCAGTGGTATATAATACAATAAATAAAGATATTAAGTGCTTTTGTAAGATGTTTCAAAGATGTGGGATTCCATGTAGGCATATACTTTGGGTTTTGAAAGGAAAAGGAGTAGACCATATTTCTACTCAATTGATAGTGAATTGATGGACTAAAGATGCCATGAAAAAGCCAACATATGATATAGAAGGGAACCCATTGGAATAATGTTCCAAATCTGATGATATGAAGACTAATTTGAGGAGGTTATGGTCTGAAATGTTTGAATGTGTTGGCTTAGTTGAAGGGAATCAAGAAGGTATCCATCAATTTATAAGAGTTCTTGAATATTTTAAGAAGGAATGGGGTGAGAAGAACATTAATGATTTAAGAAAATCAGATATCATTAAATCCTTAATTGGGATAAGTGCTCCAATTGAAGTTACCATTCAAGTCCCACGTCAATGCAAGAATAAAGGAAGTGGAAAGAGGATCAAAGGGGAGAAAGAAAAGGCCATTGAGTGTATAGGGTTTAGGGTTTATGGTGTAGGGTGTATAGGGTTTAGGGTTTAGGGTTTATGATGTAGATGGGGTTTAGGGTTTAGGGTTTGGGGTTTATGGTTTAGAGTGTTTATAGTTTAGGGTTTAGATGGTTTAGAGTGTAGGGTTTAGGTTTTAGGGTTTAGGGTTTATATATTTTGTTGCCTAAAATGCATATTTGTGTGTGTGTGTGTGTGTGTGTGTGTGTGTGTGTGTGGTTCATTCATAAACAAAAGATGTGCAAATTGAGATTATATTATGCAACAACAAAAAAATAGGCCCTCTATCACATTAGAGGGAATAGTTTTATTTTTAATATTTACCTTTATAATGGGAAGTGTTGATATCAATTATTTAATAAAAATTATATTTCTACAATGAATTACTTAAAGACATTATAAAAATAATAATAATAATAATAATAATAATAATAATAATAATAATAATAATAATAATAATAATAATAATAATAATAATAAGTATAAGTATAGTCACAACTATATATTTTAGGGCATAGAAAAATACTAGACGTCTACTATATGATTGAGGACAAAGGAAGTAACAAAATGGCTCCTTATATGGACACCCTATTATTTTGTTAATAGTTTTGCTATAGATAATGCTCATAGCTATTGATAAGGATCTAATATTATTCTTAGGCATGATTTGGTAAACCTCATCATTTGCTCATTATCTAATAATATCATCTCGTTTAATTTGTTTTATCTCATTATTTCTAAATTATTATTATTATCTCATGATCTAAAATTTATTCATAACTTATTATTATTTTATAAGTAGGTCCTAACAATCTTGAATAAACACCCAAAAAAAAAAACTTATAGTATTATTTACTTTTTATTACAAAAATATCCTTATTAATTAACCCAACCAAACTCATCCACATATCTAAAATTATTAGTATTCATCTCTTTATTCCGTTTTAGACAAGTCACCAAATGCTATTGTTATTTTGAAAATATATATATATATGCATCTCTTTATTTCGTTTTAGACAAGTCACTAAATGTTATTGTTATTTTGGAAACATTTATATATATATATATATATATTTACCTAACAGTCTACCATATTATTACTTTATATATTATCACTTTAGATTATATATTAAGTTAGTTAGACAATACCTTTAAATAAATAGTACTCCATCCATTATTGAAAGAAAATATATTTTGAGTATAAACTTTAATTGTTATTTTTTGAATATATATATTCTTAAAAATTATATTATAAATTCTTTTTTATTTTGACTATAAAAATAATACTTTTACATTGTAATATATAACGTGTTGAGTGAAATAAATGGATAAAATTTATTTTCAAAAATCACAAGGACTTTATTTTGGAATCATAAGGAGCATTAATTTGACAATGTATGTGAAATATAGAAGCTGATAGATACTATTAGATGACAAATATTTTTTTTTTTAGTTTCTTGACCCTATTGTGAGTAATTTTCTTTTTTTAATCATAACGAAATCAAGCATATATTCTAGTACCTATTAGACATGGTATTGCTGAATATGAGGAAATACGAATAAATAAATGTTTTGGTGCGTCTTTAGTTGTTGAGAAGGGCTTTGGAGCCAAATTCATTAATTGCAATCGATTCTTTCAACGCCTTAAATGACAAACAGACATAAATTGAAAACGTAAAATAATCATATCGTACGTTGAAATATTAGCTGCCAGGAGGAGTACGTTGAAACATAAGTAGCTAGGCGAATAGTACTAATACAACTGGACGAGAACTCTGACAGCCTTGGCTCTAACGTTCACGCACTACTGTGTGCGAGCCGAGCCATTAGTGCGTGTCACCTTTTCCCTGGGTCGTACGGTTTGACCTGAAGTTGGCGTTCGTTTATGGCTAGCCGTTAGCGACTTTTCTTTCTGTTGGCTCGGCTTGCTTCCTAGGTTCCCCAAAGGCAATTTTTTTCTTTAATAAATCTCGATTTCCGATTTTGTTATTAAAATATTTTTTACTGTTCTTTAGCCAATTTAAACTAATTTATTTTATTATATTTTTACATTATGTTTCTTTTTTAATAACTTCAATAATGTGGCGATCGTTTCTATGTCTGCTGTCTTTTTAGGCTTCGTTTGACAATCGGAATATTTTAAAATTATTTCTTCGTTTAAACTATTATATCCATTCTTGGATTTGTGAGAATACCTTTTTCACAAACGTAGGAAGAGTCAGAGGTGAGCTGATCAGGCATGATTTGCCCAATCTATCGCATAACAAGGATTATATTAGAAGATAGAAAGATATCATCGGCTTTATATATCTCATCTTATTATGTCTTCTTGTATTGAGTTAGATGAATTTCTTCCCTTTTTCTTTATTAATGTCTTTATAATCTACTATATATAAAAACAAAATATATAAATTATTACTTTTAATAAAAACAATAATACTTCCGACATATGATTGAGAAAAGAGGAAATATCCTCCTGAAAAATATCACATCACTAAAAATATAACTTATTTCTGAAAAAACTAACATATTAGAAAAGCCACGGAGGGGGAGGGGGAGAGGGAGAGAGAGTAATTCAATAATATAAGACACTCATTATTTGATTATTTGACAACAATTATTTTTTATTGTAATTCAATAATAACTGTTATAATTAAATACATCTTTCAAAAATCATTTAATAGTGATATAATCATGTAATAATTTATTATCTTTAATATAAATAAATAATCCATTTTATATGAAGGCTATCATTTTAAATTTATACAAAGAAAAGTTTCCTCACATTTAACTTAATTTTCTATACTAATACTCATGATTTTAATATAACACTATAAAACATTCAAATCAGTGCAATAAATAGGAGATAAAACGATTTTCTTAATAATTAATCATTGTAGTAATTACAAAAGTCAATACATTGCGTGGGTGGCAAACTAATCCCCTTAATAACTAATTATTGCATTAATCCAAACTAATGCATTATAATGATATTAAATACCTCTTCTGTTTATAGTAATAGTGTTGAAGTATTCTACAATTATAGAAGGAATATTCGGGATTTATTCTAATTGAGAAAAAAATAATTTTCAGTTTACAATATAAAAGAAGAAGCGTTTGATATTTATTTTGACTAAGGAAATACTCCAAAAAACATTATTATTTTTATAAAATATAAATTTTGCATATCATAAACATATATATACAACTACATCTATCAATACTTATTTACTATATTAATTAACTATAAATTAATTTAATGAATAATTATTTTAATATTAACTTGATAATTCTTGATTTCTTATTATTTGTTTTGAAAGAAAATTGAAAGCCATAACCAAAATTATCTAATAAATAATTTTAAATTAATGTTTAATAATTCATAGATCAAAAAATTAAATTATAAAAATTTAAAAATGTAAATTTTAAAAATAAATATTTAAAAAATAAAAAATAAAACTAAAAAATTTTGAATTTGAGAAAATGACCATGGAATATCTTAAAGAATATAAAATTATAAAACTATATTTTTTTCAAATTAATTTTTAATTATGAAATTTCAAAATATCAATTATTAAAATATTATACTTTAGAATATAAAAAAATAAAATATAGTTTAAATAAATAAATAAAAACTCCTACGACAAACATATTATACTTATTTTTAATATTTGATTTTCAATTTTTTAAATCTTTCATATTTTTATTTTTAAATTTATTATTTATATTTTTAAATTTTTTTGTTTTAAAAAATATAAATATAATTCAAATGATAGAAAATTGTATTTAAATATCAATAAATTTATTAAAATAATTATAAATTAAATTAATTTGTAGTTAATTAGTATATTAAGTATATATTTATAATATGTAAAAACCATATTTTTATATAAAAAATATTATTTTAATAGAAAACTTCTTGACTTAGAATACATTAATTAATTTAATGTAAATTTAAAATTTTTTTTCTTTAACTTAAATAAAATTAAATGTTTGTTTTTCTTGATTGGGATTGTGTGAGAATATTGTTATTGTATTACATGCCTATTATATTTGTGGTTGTTGACATGTTGTTGATATTCCTCGCCACTATTTAGTTTTTTCACCTATTTACTCTATCATTTTAGTTGAGTACTTTTTAGAGATGACAAAGAAAGGGATTGTGATTGGATGACTTCCTCAAATCTACCATGCTCCCTAATTTTTATTAATGGAAAATCCTTGCCACTATCCTTGAGGAGACTAATTCCATATCCCCAATACAAAAAGCTAGCTATCTACATCGTAGCAAATCAAAAAGGGAAAAAATGACATACACTAACAGGTGATTAGTAACCATATTTATAGTTAAATTCAAAGGCGTCAACCATAGTAAAGAGAATCTAAGAAACAATATAAATAATACCCCTTGAGTAGCTCAACAAAAGGTGTAGGAAAACAATGTCAATGACACCAATACTAACCCAAAGTTGAAAGGAGATTTGTGAGAAGTGGATTCATTGCTTGTAATGATCATGGAATCTATTAACATTTATAATAAATTGCTACATACTACTAAATGTTGGTGAAAACTGCTACTTATATATGGGGTACTGATATTTAGCACCATGTGACATTGTTGTATAACATCAATTTTGATTCGAAGTTCCCAAAATATCCTACCTTTTTTTACTATTAAAGCTCTTTTATTAGAGTGATGACAAATCTATCTAACCAATTTTGCAATGTTTTACAAATGTCACTAGAAGATGTTTTTCTGAAGTGTGGGTTATCAACCTTCCCACCACACACATGATAATATTGGTTTATCACAAAGTGATGCAGGAGCATCCTCATCTAATGATCACACTCTTACCCTTACTTTTATCAAGTTTAAGAGTCACAAAACTCTCACCACTTGGAAAAATTAATCACTCCTAAGAAAACTAGTCATGCAAACCTTGCCAACTTTTACCACCTCCACATAATAAAACCCCCACCTTTTAAAGCCACACTTTCTTAAGCTTTTCCCACCCTTTTTAGATCATTTTATTTTATTATTTTAGCTCCAAAAATACCCCAAAAATGCATCCCAATATTCACCCACAATAGCCACACAAAATAATTCACAACTCCCTCTCAAGCTACATGATAAGTCCTTTTCAGACTTAGAAAAAATAATGCAGATTATTGAGAAGAACAAGAAAGGCTAAAAGACATTCTTTAATTCTTTTTGTCCCTTAAAAGATTAAAATGGTCATTGTCTCTTTCCTTATGAATCAAGTGGCAGCTACATAAGTTGGACACATGATAGAAGACCCCACCATTAGACATTAGCACAAGCACACACCCCATGGCTGAATGACATAGGTGGCGTGTTAGGTAGTCTCCTTCATTTGTTTTAGCTCAAATCACTTGTATTAGTTAGCTCAAATCTATAAGTGACAATAAAATAATGAAAGAGGAATCAACTTGTTTTTGGTAGCACACATTTCTCTCAAATCCTAGAGCCCTCAACCTTCAACTCTAGTGTAAGAGTTTGAAGTTCTACAAAATCTTCCAAGATTTATCCTAAGAGTTTAAACCTTAGGTGGTTCTTATGAGTATTGATTCAAAGAGTTACTAATAATCAATTTTAGCTTCTCAAATCTTTCCCCATTCTACTCTTAATGTTTGGTTGATTTAATATTACTTAAACGACGTTTCCTAGTGTGACCCAAGTTAGATATCATATGTATCACAAAGCTCCTTTTTAGCATTTACTTATTCTTAAACTCAATTAATAGGACAAACTTATGCAATATAAGGATAAATAGCTATGCTCCATTTGGTTCATGGAAAATTTTAAGGAAAAGAAAGAAAATAAAGAGGAAAATATTTTTTTGTGTTTGGTTTACATGAGACAATTAACTAAAAAGAGAATTAGGAATAAAAGTGGTAAAGATTAACAATATAATTTTCTTTGAGAAAAATTTAAAGAAAACTACTTTGATTTTAATTTTCTTTCCCTCAAACTTTCTTATTACCAAATAGAGCCTTAAAGTTAGGAGTAGGGGATTTAGAGTTTTCATAATGAATCATAATTAATGAAAAGAATTATTTCTAGTAACTATGATATTAATATCACTACCCCGGAAAGGGGTTTTAATAACAGTTATTTTATAGTTTTAATAACGGTTTTCAACCGTTATTAAACCGCCCGTTATTAAATCTTTAATAACGGTTCATAACCGTCATGAAAAATACACAAAAACCCACGAATATGTGCATAAACTTCATATTTAATAACGGTTTTAAAGTAAAAACCGTTGTTAAAAAATAGGTTTTAATGACGGTTTACTGAAAAACCCGTTGTTAAAAATAAGGTTTCCAATAACGGTTTATAATAACAAATTGTTGTTGAAAACCAGGTATTAATAACGGTTAATATAAAAACCGTTGTTAAAACATCATCAAATTAAGGTTTCGGTCATTGATTATGCATTTATTAAACCCTCTAATACGTATTAAATGAGCATAAATATGAGATTAAACGGATTTTTAATAACGGTTTTGTTGAAGAACCGTTATTAAAACTATAGTTTTTTTTAAAAATATTTTTCTGGTTTGTTCCTACCCACATACATAATTGTATGTTCAAATAATTACCAAATCTACAATGTAAAACAACATCAATTCATACCAAATCTGCAATCACGCCATAATTTCAATCAATCTATAATTGGTATGCATTTCTCAATACACCAACTATACTTAGGAATAAAAATTAGTAGGCATACCACAACTTGGTAGCTCTACACCCCAAAGTAAAGAGTTCAGAGATCTAGGATGGAAGACTGAAATATGTAGACGAAATACAAACCTGAAAATGCATGTAGAATATATATATCACTACTTAATACCGAATGAATGAGTGCATGTGCTTGGCCCATTGGTCTCTAACTTCATCAATTTCATCAACATTGTATTGCTGGCCTTGTGCATAGTCATCAGTGAAAAACTACAATGCCCATGTTTCAATTAATATACAGTTAGCCATTAGGTCAAAAGCATATATGTCATGATTCATTAATAGAAAAGTATGGAAAAGAAAACATACATGGCTTGGATCTATGTTGACCGATCTATTCTAGAGTATAAGATCCATTACTCTACATACATAGTATCCACAATAATTGCTGTTTTGCTGTTGTGGACACTGTCAAATGAATTCAGTTAGCTCTCTAACTATTAGATATTAATTTGAATTAAAACAAAATACAAAATAGTTATCTTCCTACTTACCATGATAGGCTCATATTGAAGATTCTTTGGGTCTAGGACACCATTTCCACCTCTCCTTTGATATGCCGTCCGTAGTGCCCTAATAAATAGAGTTGGATATATAATATTGTAAGTATATATACCTCAAATAATAAAAGTAGAATATATATATGTATAAATAAGCTAATGAAGTAAGAAGTGAAAAGTATACTAACATGTCGATGAATTCCTTCCCACCACGACGAGCGACCTCAAAAGGCACGTCATAGGTTCGAAGGGAATCAAACACATAGACTTTATTAAGATCAGGTCGAACGACGTACAAAACCCAATGTTCAGTTGCGAAGTGAGGAATGAGATAGAGCTTGTTGTGTCCCTCAATCAAAATGTGATCCGCTAAATAGTTTATGTGCCTACCCTCTGTTATTGTACTACCGTCAGCTATGTAGTATGGGCACACAAACATAATAGAGGACAACATTCCCTCCATCGCAGCGTGACTAGCTACCAACCTATATATGGATGACAATAACAATGCATATTTGTTAATAACTAATAACTCATATAAGAAGTCATAAAAATTCCATTTCTCCAAGAGTACTAAAATCTGAAATATGAAATAATGCTTACGTAACATAAACAGCGACACTCGTGGTTAACATCCATTCCTGATTATAAATTTCGCTTATGTCAACCGTCGATACCATGTAAGTAGCATTGTCCCTTCCAACATACTCAGAACGACAATCAATGGAAATATAATTATTCTCGAGGTAGTTTTGGGCATAGAAATACAATAAATCTAATGCTGGTGGAGGTTGGCGTATTTCCGAAAAAGGAATCTTTTGTGGGGCAACTGATTTTTCAGATTTAGCTCTCTTTCCTTTAGCAGCGCCCTCTTTTGTGTTGCTCAATCTACTAGTACCTCTCTTGGTTTTACTAGCAGGAGCAGTCTTCTTCTTTGATTCCTTAATTGATAATAATAAACAAAATATGTATTGAGCATATATATATATATATATATGAAAAAGGTATAAATAGTGTAACTACTAAACAAGGTCTAATGAAGATGTCGAATGCCAATACCTCTTCAGTAGTGAGATGTATCTGATCCACAAGCCAAGGCACGAAGCTTTCATGAGCTTTTAGCACTGTGGTTGCCTCATCGCCCTCTTTATAACAAGGTAAGGGCGCACTGCAAATGATTGGAGTGTCAATACTCACTGGCCTTGTAATTAGGGCTAAGTTGTACCCGTGGACAGTTTGCATTTGGGTACTGTGACTGATGCGGACCCTTCCTTTCGCCAAAAGAGTTGAAAGGTCATTCGCTAACAAGTCACATTTATGCAAACCCTAAACAAAAATATTACACATTATTAATTATTTATGACACCGAATACATTTAATAATAATTCATAGTTATGTAATGCTTACCTCGGAAAGAGAAAAAAGACGTGCATCAGCTTCACAACTGTCTCTGATACTATTTACATTAGGTATGTGAAGCTGATCATGGTCGACTGAATTAGATAGCTTATAACCTTGAGATTTAATAAATGACAACTCTTGCTCCATTGTTGCCATCTATTCAAATGCCACATTCAATTTCTGTGTGAGGATGGTGACTTGCTCATTAGTGCTAGGAGAACCATGAGATCGACCATGTACGCTCGTTCTCGTAACACCTAATCCAAGACCCTTATGTCTTCCAGGGTGTTCTATAATTCCTATAGCCTGGGATACAATGTTATATTGGTCTACCCCCTCCTCACCATCTGGCACTTGAAGTTTGTCCTGTAATGTATATAATATATGTAAATTTAGCTTACATAAATAAGCATAATATAATAGTTTTCTAAAAGAAAACTAAGCAGGGTTCTAGATATCTACAAACTTACAATTTTTGTGGTTGCAACATCTACGTCTTCATTAATATATCCATCTCTTGTTGCTCTAGCCTTCTTCCATAATATACCAATATTAATGGATGAGGTAAGTGGGTTTAAGTCTTGGGCTACGAGCTATAAATCAAAAAATATTCTTATAATGTACCAATATTATAAAATTCGTCAATACGCTGTAAATAGATAAATCACAAAATACAAACCAACTCCTCTTCAAGGCCTGCATAACCTTTGCGAGCCATATTATACCGGTATTTATTATGCTTCACAATCTCTTTAATTTTGGCACTTTTTTCCTATGTGACAAGCCAAAACATTGTGACATGGTTATTTCAATATTATGCACAATACTAGGATCGATACAAAAAATTTAATTGTTATCTAACAAATACCTTAAAATCACCCATAAGACAATATGCAATAAATTGGTTCCAACTTTCTTGATTGATGAAACCGTATCGTTTGGGTGGATTCTGCCGTAGAGAATCATCTCTCTTTCTGTATTTTCCTACGAGCTAAATATGACCTAAATGTTCTTAGACGCTCCCCACAATGTCTAAGAAGTCATTTCTTCCTACTCTCTGGCATATTAAACACTCTCTGAAAAATAAGACATATAAATGTATACCGATGTTAATGTATTAAAATTAATAACATTTGACATACAAAAATGATTACATAAAATAGTATATTTACCGTGATTTTCTGCCAAATATGCTCCTTATGACCTATTGGAACCTGCTTCCAATTATTATAGGAGATAGGAACACGATTACGTGTCACAAGTGAAATGTAAGTCAAGAACATATCTGCATAAGGGTTAATGGGAAGATTGTAATTATTCCATCCCAACTCCACTAGTTCTCCTTTATTTCTCATATCTGTGATGATTCTCATAATCGTAGGTCCTCTTTTCCCTTCTTCATCACTGTTGTCCCTATTAATATTTTTGTTGGCCATATCTCTAAAAAAAATTAATAAATAAATTATGTTAGAATGTTATGTATTGAGCATAATTGAGTTGAAAAATGAATTTAAAAAACCAACATAGATATTATATGTTAGGGTATTATTACCCTCATTGCCTTCTTTTCCTTCTTTTTTTCCCTTGTTTTCGGATTAGATTTAGGATCTGATACATATATTACTTCACGATGATCATCCCTGACATATATTTCCTCCTCATTAATTTTATTGTTATCATCATTCAATAATTGAGTTGCTTGCACAGCTGAGACACACTCTTTATTCCAATTGGCATCATTTTCATCATCACATTCATTGGCATTTCTTTTTTTTTCATAGATAGTACCACAAACCATCTGTTATCAGTAGGATCAGTGACATAAAATATTTGTGTCGCTTGTGATGCTAAGATGAATGGGTCTTGTTTATGCCCTACCTTATTAAGATCTACTAATGTGAATCCATCTTCATATCTAACCCCACAGCCATTATCAGCCCATCTGCAGCCGAATACAGGAATTTTAAATACAGTGTAATCTAACTCCCATATATGTTCAATCACACCATAATAATTCATATCTGCATAAGTTGGATTCTTGTCTTTTACACTAGCAACATGCATTGCCTCAGCCACTAAAGTCACCCCATTGTTCTGCATTGTACTCTTCCCATCTTGTTCTTTTGTATAAAAAGTGCAACAATTGATCACATAACTGGTATATTGAAAAGCTTCATAACGAGGTTTCTGACACAACCAATGCAAGGTTTCAGAAATTAAAGTTGGGGAATGTCCGATGAGTGGAATGATGCGATCTCTTATCCAATCAATAAAGGAAAGATTATGTTTATCGATAATCCATTTCTCAGCCTTTGATGGATTTTCAATCCGTAAAGAAGTCATATGCTCTTCAATGTACGGCTAAACATCATCACTATTGTGTAATACATATATATGTGCTCCACGAAACATGTTAGGGTCTACATGCCCAAACTGTTTGCCTTTAATACCCTATCCTTCAAATTTGCCTGCATGTTGAGATTTAGGAATACCAAGAGCTTCAGCATTTGACAAGTATTTTGTGTAAAACTCAATTGCCTCTTCCACCAGGTAACTCTCAACAATACATCCTTCTAGGCGATATCGATTCTTCACATAACCTTTTATCAACTTCATAAACCATTCAAAGGGGTACATCCAATGCCCATGAACAGGTCCTAATATCTTTATCTCATAAACTAAATGAACAGTTAGATGTACCATAATATCAAAGAATGATGGTGGAAAATACATTTCAAGTTGGCACAAAATAATCACAATCCCTTTTTGCAAGGCGTCCAAACTATTAGGATGTATAACTTTAGAGCAGACAGCTTTAAAAAATGAACAAAGCCTTGTGATAGTAATTAGAACATGTTTTGGCAAAATTCCACGTATAGCTACCGACAACAAGTGCTGCATCAAGATATGAAAATCATGAGACTTCATGTTAATTAATTTCAACTTTTTCATCGACACGAGCCTTCTGACATTTGAAGAATACCCTTTCGGAACCTTGACACTGTGAAAGAATTCACAAAATGAATTTTTCTCTTTTCTGGAAAGAGTATGACACGCCGGTGGTAAATATGTTCTTCTTCCGTTGTCTTGCGGTGTCAGTTCCCGTCTAATACCCATTTCTTGCATATCAATTTGAGCATTTGTGCCATCTTTAGTCTTGCGTGGAACATTAAGTAATGTACCAACAAGATTGTCACATATATTTTTCTCAATATGCATCACATCAAGAGCATGTCTTGCTTAGAAAGATTCCCAATAAGGAAGGTGGAAGAATATTGACATCTTCTTCTGCCCAACTGATGGAGGCTTATCTTTATTCTTATTTCCAAACTTGACACTCAAATATTTCATCTTTAGCCACACTTGTCAACCCGTTAACTGGATTGGTGCCTGCCCTTCTTCTCGGAATCTATTAAACTCTTTTCTTTGCCTACGATAATGATGATTCTTCAGTAAAAACCTACAATGCCCAAGGAACACAGTCTTTCGGCCATGTGTTAGCTGAAAAAATGAAGTATTCTCCTCACATATCGGACATGCATGATGGCCTTTCACACTATAACCTGATAAGTTGCTATACGTCGGAAAATCATTTATAGTACAAAATAACAATGCTCTCTCAAAGTGAAATTTTTTCACTATATGCATCAAATACTTCAACGCCCATGTCTCATAAGAACTTAAAATCATCAATCAAAGGTGCCAAATAAACATCAATATCATTCCCAGGTTGGTTTGGCCCGAAAATGAGTAAAGACAACATCATATACTTGCGTTTCATATAGAGCCACAGAGGTAAATTGTATATAACCAAAATCGCTGGCCATAAACTGTAGCTGCCTTGATTGTGTGGATTCATTCCATCCGTAGAAAGCGCAAGGCGCACATTTCTTGCTTCTTTACCAAATTCAGGAAACAACCCATCAATCGTCATCCATTGTGGAGAGTCAGATGGATGTCTAAGAAGCTTGTCATCTATCTTGTTATCAGCATGCCATCTTAGGTTCTTGGCATCTTCAACATCATTAAACATTCGCCTTAATCTTGGTATTATAGGAAAATACCATAACACCTTAGTGGGCACCTTGTTCTTCCTGTATCGTGGTGCTTTGCATTCAGGATTAGGACAACTATCCAAAGATGCATTGTCATTGCGATATAAAGTACAATCATTAGGGCATGCATGTATCTTCTCATAACTCATGCCCATAGAGGATAGAATCTTCTTCACTTCATATGTACGATCGAGTAGAACGTTATCATTAGGAAGCATATCCTTCAAAAGTGACAATAATTCTGTGAAACTCTTATTACTCCATCTGTTACATGCTTTTAAGTTGTACAACCTTAAAGTAGCAGATAATAGCGTAAACGTCTTACAATCACTGTACAAAGGTTTCTCTGAGTCATTCAATAACTTCTCAAACATTTTTGGATAATCCTGAACACTTTCCTCAACCTTTTGAGTCATCTCCTCTAACGAATGTCTCTCACTACCACGGAAAGGGGTTTTAATAACGGTTATTTTATAGTTTTAATAACGGTTTTCAACCGTTATTGAATCGCCTGTTATTAAATCTTTAATAACGGTTCATAACCATCATATTTAATAATGGTTTTTACTTAAAAACCGTTATTAAAACTCCAGTTTTTAATAATGGTTCTGATGAAAACCGTTATTAAAACGTAGGTTTTAATAACGGTTCTTATGAAAACCGTTATTAAAAACTAGAGTTTTAATAACGGTTTTAGAAGAACCGTTATTGAAACCTACGTTTTAATAACGGTTTTCATCAGAACCGTTATTAAAATAAGGTTTTAATAACGGTTTTTATAAGAACCGTTATTAAAACTCCACCTTTTTTTTGCAGTTTTGTTCCTGCCCACATACACAGTTACCAAATATGCAATGTAAAACAACATCAATTCATACCAAATCTACAATCACACCATATTTTCAATCAATCTATAATTGGTATGCATGTCTCAATACACCAACTATACTTAGCACAACTATAATTAGTGGGCATACCACAACTTGGTAGCTCTACACCCCAAAGTAAAAAGTTCACAGATCTAGGCTGGTAGACGAAATATAAACCTAAAAATGCATGTAGAATATATAGATTGCTACCTAATACTGAATGAATGAGTGCATGTGCTTGGCTCATTGATCTCTAACTTCATCAATTTCATCAACATTATATTGCTGGCCTTGTGCATAGTCATCGGTGAAAAACTACAACACCCATGTTTCAATTAATATACAGTTAGCCATTAGGTATGTCATGATTCATTAATAGAAAAATATGGAAAAGCAAACATACATGGCTTGGATCTATGTTGACCAATCTATTCTAGAATATAAGATCCATTGCTCGTCTTCTTCACTTGAACCCTTAAAAAACTTCAATTTCATCATCATCATCTAAGTTCCTTTGTCTCGAAGATCTTCAATTTTGGAGGTACCTAAAGCTCTTATCTCATCCATAATTACAATAGAGGATAAAGAGATAAAAAATAACTGAAAACATGTATTACCCTACATACAAAATGATACAAAGGTAGGCAACATGTAATGCCACTTTAATCAAGAGGTTATATAACACCCTCATACCCTAGAATGTGAAAAAGGTTTTCAGGATAGTCTAAATTAAAGGTTCAATTTGTAAAAAAGGCCATAAAAAGGTTGTATCACTTGTATGTAACAAAAAAAACCTCAATTTAGAGGCCAAAATGGCCCTTTTTGGGCTCCGATATTGCCCAAACCTGCACCGCCGTTTGCCACGTCGTAGATCTCAAAAAAAAACCAAAATAGCCTCCTAGATCACCTAAATCCGAGGTCCCATGAAACAGTTATGACCCTCCAAAGTTTACAGTTGAATCTAGCTCTAAATAACCTCAATAATGTCTTCTCTTTTGTTTATTATGGTCGTAGCTCTAAATAATGTTGAATCTATATTCTCCATACAACAATAATATGTAAAGGTCTCGGCCAACACATGCATTTGTTAATATATAACAATAACGCAACAAATTCAACAACAAACATCAAAATTTTTCAGCCAACACATTTTCGAACGAAACCCTGGCGACATGCATTTATATAAGTAGATAAAAAGTTACGAGAGGAAGAAAAATAACATACATAAAGTGAGCTAGCTACAAACACGACGGTGAGAATGTTGAGAGAGGCAAGGGCTTCAAACACGACGGAGGATGAAGGTGCAAGTGCTAGCTAGCTTCGGAACAATGGCAGAGGCGTGGTGGAGAGTTGGCGGTGCGAGGGTTTCCTTTACTTGAGAGGAGCCTGGTGGTGCACGGTGTGGCGGTGCGAGGGTTTCCTTTACTTGAGAGGAGCCTGGTGGTGCACAGTGTGGTGGTGCGAGGGTTTGCAAGGAGAAGGAAGGAGAGCAAGAGAACGAAAGTGCAGAGAGTTTGAAAATTTTGGCACGAAACAGAACCGAGCGAAATAAAAGTTTGATTTTGGGGTTTTAATAACGGTTCCTGAGAGAACCGTTATTAAAACATCTTTTAATAACGGTTCTTCCAGGAACCGTCATTAAAAGCTTCTGACTTTTGACAACGGTTCTAATATGAACCATTATTAAATCCACTTTTAATAAAGGTTTATATAAAACCGTTATTAAAACATCCGTCCAAATTTTAATGTTGCCCTTTTAATAACGGTTTTTAACTAGAACCGTTATCAAAACTTCCCACTGATTAATTTTCACGCGTTTGACAACGGTTTTCGAACTACCGTTATTAATGTCCCGTTATTATTTCCCGTGTTTGTAGTAGTGCCTCATAGTTATCAAATGATGATCCACTACTATCCCTCCTAACATCATCATTTTCATATTTAGACTCTGTTTCCCCATGCCATATCCAACAAGTGTAACTTGTATCAATTCTATATTCAAACAAATGATCTCTCAAATCATTAGCGTTGGCACATTGAATATAAGCACACTTCAAACAAGGACAGACTATTCTACTAGAGTCCCGAGCATGTTCAACTGCAAACTTGATGAAAAACTCCACTCCTTCGTTATATTCTCTAGACAGACGATTTGCAGACAACCATTTCCGATCCATAGTTTTTGAATCTAGATATATCCCACATGAAAGTAATTATTAAAAATCAATTGAATTATAAGTTTAATAATTCTCAAATCACTCATGCTTAGAAAGAATTAATCTCAAATGTATCATGCTATTCTGTGTGTATATATATATATATATATATATATGTATATATATTTATACGAATCATGCAAAGAAGTTTCCAAAATTATATTAATGTTGATCAATGAAACTACTCATAATTACAAAGAGTTCATATATATATATATATATATATACATACATACATATGTAGCAAAAAATTGTACAATTAATAGTTCAAATTACAAAAGATATACATACTACAGGATTTAAGCAATAACAGCACTATATACATCAAAATGTTGCTACAAGTCAAATACCTAAAAAAAAAACTCATATCCCTAAAACTAAATCCCCCGATAGCCTCGTCAAGCCCGACTAAAAACTATAACTCTGAAAGTCCACTCATCATGATATATCATTTGATCCCTGACATCATCGCAAGAAAATCTACTCACAGATACTCTAGGGTAATCGGGGTGGATACTCCGAGGCAAGCTATGACGATACCTCCACTCATCATCGATGACCATCGGTTCTCTCGATATCCTATCATACTCTCTAGCAAACAGCTCACCCTCAATAAATCTCGGGTATGGTGCATCAGTGTGGTAGACAAACCACTGCTAAAAAGTAGACGTAGCTGACGCCCATGGCTCTATCTGAGGCAGGGTCAACAGAAGGTGATAAGATCTGAAATGGAAAGGGTGATAGGATGAGCCACTCGCCTACAAATGACATAGCTCGTCATATAACCATATCACATGAGTTCGTACATCTTTATGTGGCGCCATATGAAAATACGGTGGAGGGAATGTCATCTCACTACCTACAAATGAGAACCACTAAATCTTATCATCAAGGTTGTTCTCGAAAGGATCAAAATTATAGAATATGTAAACTGATCTTCAACTAGCTAGAAAAATCATAAATATATTCTACTAGATCTTAACCAACTATGTAAACCTAACAACATCAAACTATTTAAAATAAGGACATAATCTTTAGTTATATATTTAATAAACTGGCTAAACATCAAACTATCATCAAATCATTCAAGCTACGCATAGTAAAATCAAGTAGATATTAATAAGATACATATATAGTACAACCTAATAAA
The DNA here is from genome assembly GCA_030549775.1 of Tamarix chinensis. NCBI lineage: Eukaryota > Viridiplantae > Streptophyta > Magnoliopsida > Caryophyllales > Tamaricaceae > Tamarix > Tamarix chinensis. Next base: position 83,396,308 of record CM060178.1, read on the forward strand.
TCCTATATGATTATTATTATTATTATTATTATTATTATTATTATTATACACAATTATTCATCTCTATTTAATTTTTATCACAACACCGATGCCCAACCAACCTCCTCAACTTTTCCCCACAATACCCTTATCCTTAGGATTTTTCCCTATAGCCCTAGTTTATATTTAGTATAATAAACGATAAACCCTAACCCTAACCATAACCCTCCCCTTCCCCTCCCCCTCCCCCTAACCCTAACCCTAACCCTAACACTAACCCTCCCCTAACCCTAACTCTAATAATAATTAACCCTAATAAATTATAATAAAAACTAACACTAAACCTCATAAGATAATGATCCTAAACCTATAGCTAAACCTCTCCCTCCCCCTAACACTAACCCTCCCCCTAACCCTAACCCTAACACTAACCCTCCCCCTAACCCTAACCCTCCCCATAACCCTACCCCTAACCCTAAACCTCCCCCTAAGCCCAATCCTAACCCTAACCACAATTATTTTAGATTATATATACACATCTTATATATAAATATATATACACCTTAATTTTATACTTAGAACATACATATCTTATGATAATAATATATATTTTAGGCTTGTGGATTCTCTTAAAATAATAATACATATTTTTATAAAATAGATTATAAACACATTTATATATATAAAGGTCTCGGCCGGCCACAATAAAAAAAAGGCAGCAAAATTTTTCACCAATACATTCAAACAACAGATTTTTGAACAACATGGAGCAATTTTACAATAACAAACAAACACAATTCTGTAGCAACATGCATGCATTTATATATATATAAATATTAGTAGAGACAAATTAAGCAATGAGGGAAGAACAAACACATACGTAAAGCGAGCGACGGCGTGCAAGTCAAGAGCGATGAAGGTACAAGTGATGGCTACGTTCGCAAGAATGACACCACGCACATGGAAAGCCAACAATGGCAGAGGGGTGGTGGAGAGATGGCGGTGCGAGGGTTTCCCTTAATTTAGAGGAGCCGAAGCGGTGGTGCAAGGGTTTGTAAGAGAAAGAGAGTACGAGAGGAAGCGGTAGAGTATGAAATTCTTGGCACGAAACATAACTAAACGAAATAAAAAGGGAGTTTTAATAACGGTTCTTACAGGAACCGTTATTAAAACATTAGAAATTTTGACAACGGTTCTTGTTTGAACCGTTATTAAATCTTGTTTTAATAACGGTTTTATATGAACTATTATTAAAATGGCCGTGTAAATTTTAACTTTGCACTTTTAATAACGGTTATTATCTAAAACCGTTATTAAAACTTCCCGCGTATTATTTTTCACGCATTTGACGACGGTTTTTGAACTACTGTTATTAATGTCCCATTATTATTTCCTATTTTCGTAGTAGTGTATCTAACTAGTGATATGTTTCTTGGTAATAAGCATGAAAAAATACTACTATATCTATTCCATAAAGAAAATTTTTCAAAAGTTTGCACACTATTTTAAAAGGTAATAAATATATCTCTAATATTACAATTACACCCTTAATTAAAAAAATCATATAACAATTAATGTATAAAAATAAAAAATAAGCATTAATTTATATAATGGTTTTTTTAAACAAAAACTTCTACCTAAAATTAATTTTGTTTATAAATGGGTGGAGTAGTATTTAACATCACTAAATATTATATTTATGGGTAATTAATGTACTAATTATACCATTTTAATCATTTATTGCTAACTATTAAAAAAACATTAATTGATTTTTTAATAATAATAATAGATAAGATAAAATAACATTGTAGATTTTTTAATTTTTTCCTAAAAATTAATCATTTGATACCTCCATATACAAATGGTTGTCACTTTATATATATATCTTTTGTATAAAAAAAACAATTGTTACCTTTACATCTAATGTGTGTTATTAACAATTAAATAAATGATTTAATGACTTTTATATACACTAATTATTGCATTATAAATTACTTAAAATATAAATTAATATATTATATAATTTTTAATAGTGAAAATAAAAAATTTATATATGTGTAAATTTTTGTATCAATACACTAAGAAATTAAGGACATATAATTTACTAATCCAATTAATCATTATTATTATTATTATTATTATTATTATTATTATTATATATTAAAATAATTTAAGGAATAATTCATTTTAATTTTAATCATAGGTAGGTGTGAAATATTATAACTAATATGTAGTAATTATAATTAGGAATATGGAAATAGGATTATATAAATTAATTCATGTTGAAGGTGATTTAAATATAGTATTTTACTAATTAAGTTATTAGAATTTATATAAATTATTTTTTAAAATATAAAATATATAAAAAAACTCTATTGTCTAGCGTTATTATATAATTGTGATTACATGCACATTTTCCATTCCACTTTGTATTGAGTTAGATGATAGATTTTTTATTTTCGTTTAAAATGACATTATAATGTTAGGTGTACATTCAAGTGATAGTGATTGCACAAATAATACAATTTGTTTGTGAATTAAGAATAATTGTTTGCACAATTTTTTTTATTCCACTTGTTATTGGACTGAAGAATAAGCATAATAGTATCACTTAAGATGACACTACAAAATTAAGAGTTCAAATAATATATTTTTCTTTATACATTTAAGTATTCATATAGTTATTTTTCCAACCAAGCATTGAGCCTACCAACCTATCTTGTCCTAGGAGATGGCAGACGTAGGTGATTGAGTTTCAAAGAGATTGATGATATAAATATATTTTCAACCAAACATTGGGCTTACTAGTGGGGTTAGCAATGTGCCTTAATGTAACACCTCAATTGTTTACTATTAAAAAAAATTTAATTTTAAAAAATATTGTGAAAGCGTAAATACAAAGCCAACTTGTGAAAAATGGGGTGCTACTATTGTATCTAACACAAGTTAGGTGCCTTACCACCTACCTCACATTAGACACAAGGCTAAATATCTGACCAATTAAAACACAAGGAAAATTAGAGTGTTCAAGATAAGAAAAATCATTATATACAACCCAGAACTACATAGGCCCAAATCTATATAAGATACATATAAAGAAAATGTTTAATTAAACCAAATCGATTTCAACAAGGTACACCGTGGTCACCCAACGACAATAGAAAAGTCTCAAAAAAAGCCTACGCTCAACAACCTAATATTTATAAGAGGAGGATGGACCAATGAATGGTTGTCCTCAGGAAACCTACAACCAACCTCTTACTAGTAACATTGTGTCGGGGATTGCTACAACAATCCCATCAGTATGCCTACATACCGAGTAAACCAATCTACCACCATCATGTAGATCCTAGTACAAACAATACACACACAATATACTCATGTAGATCCTATTATGTTATTCCCATAAAATCACATAGGTCATACAATATATGAGTGGATCTATTTAATCATGTGTAGTTATAATCATGTCATCATACCAAGGTATATAAACTTTTAACATGCATACTATCTACTCATGAAACATGAATTTTTTAGATTATCCATTCGATATTAGGTAGAGTATAACTTGCATGGTTATGAGAAAACATGATTACATGTACAACTTCCTAAACATGTGATAACTCATGGAAACATTCCAGAACATAGGCATATACCACAATAGCCATTCTAGAGGAACATATTATTAACATCAAATTCCCAATAGATGAGCATGAATTATACCATATATTCATAAAGCAAAGCTAATACCATGTTTCATAAAATAACCATATTCATGTAATAAGAACTAGTTGGTTACTTTCTCCTTAGATCCCATTTCGGTTATTATTTTTACTTTAGGTAAAAAATGAATTCCTTTACCAAAATCCTTTAGAAACAAATGAGTATTGTAATAGCCAAAAAAATTATTTTAGGAATTAAAAATAAAATAAGGAATCTTGGGTAAGGTTTAATTAAATATACCATTTTAATAAAATAATGATATTATTATAATAATAATTATGGCCATAAAAGGAGAAAAATAATGTAGGAATCTAATTAGAGGAGGCTAGAATTATTTACTGAACTAAAATAAATTTTAAGTAAATTATAGTAAAAATTTATAAATTAATAAAAAAATTATTTTATTATTATTACTAATTTTATTATTCTAAAAGTTCAAAAAAAATCCCAAACCACCCAACCACCTCACTTCTCTTTTTCTTTTTCCATTTTCTTCCCCTTTTTTCTTCCTGTTCCTTCTCTTTTTCTTCCTTTTCTTTTTTTTTCTCTTTATTTTCCCTCCCTTGCTAGACTGGGCCATGCCCAGCGCGGGCCCAATCCCTCTCTTCCCTTCTCCTTTCCTTTCTTCCCTGGCCCACTCTCCCTTCTTTTTCTTCTCCCTTACACGCCCTAACACCCACGCCCGTCCCCCTCTTTTCCCCTTTTCTCCCTGCTTTTCTTTCCTTCTTCCTTTTTTGCCCCTATCTTCAACCTCTTCTTTTCCATCATCACCGTCGTGTGTTGCAACTACCACTGCTGCCACCCCTACCTGTTGTCCCTTTCTAGTTGTGCCCTTATCGCTTGTACTTATTTAGTATATTTTATTTTAAATATTTTGTTATTATTAACATTATTATTATTATTATTATTATTATTATTATTATTATTATTATTATTATTACTACTACTACTACTACTACTACTACTACTAATACTACTACTACTACTAATATTTAGTTAGAGAAATAAAGGAAAAAGGAAAAAGTGGTAGGAAGAAGATTAAATAACTAGTGTTCCATTTATTATAGGTTGTGAACAAAACCCTACCCGTGACGAGGCATAGAATTCGTGCTCCAAGCCCCGTATCTTATTAAGTAAGGATATGGTTAAGGCTTGGGTTTGCTATAATTTATGTGCTTATGGGTGTAATGATATGTTTTGTGTACTTATATGTGAATGTGGACTAAATATGTGTGCAGTGCAGCTTAGCTTTCAAGGAGCTAAGGTATGTGGTGTATAATTTATAATATGTGTAATATAGGTGATATGACTTGTTATGTATGACATGCTCTTATATATAGTTGTTATGGTATGATATGTATGCTTAGAGGCCTTATATGGATTTAAGTGGTTGTGGGGATCTAAAATAAATATGTGAGTGGGGTGAGTAAGAAGAAGTGGGAAAAAGCCTAAGTGTATTGTGACATATGGGTGATAAATAAAGGAAGAAAGTAATAAAATGAAGGGTTAGGGTAGAATCTCGCATGGGGAGTGTAAGGCTTGTATGGGGTGTTTAGTCTTTGCATGAGAAAAGATTACGTGGAAAAAGTTAGTTTGAGGGTCATACATGGGGAGGAAAGAGTATTTTGGGTGATTGGAGTATTTGGGAAGGAGATAGTACGTGGGGTGATAGAAGTATGCATGGAAGCCTAACTAGAGTTTTGGGGGGAAACCCTAAGTATGGGGGTGTTACGAGAGATTTTATAGAGGTTGGTTGGAATTAGGGTTGAGATTAGGATGGTGTCTTATGGAGGGTGAGAGTCAAGCGAAAAGGCGGGTGGAGTTTGTGTGTGAAGGGAAGGTGTAAAAGAAAAGAGTTATATTAAGGTTTTGGGGTGACCATCTAGGGTTCATTATCACATGTAGAAGTTGGAGAGTAGGGTTGTGATGTTTGGAGTGGGTTGAGTGGAGTGATGGTGTTGGAGTCAAAGGGAGCATGGGTTGTATAGGAAAAAAGAGAGGCTAAGGTAATATAGGCTATTTTAGGGTTTCAAGGGGAAATCCTAGTAGGCGATCGTGATCCTAGGTGGATAAATGGAAAAGTAGGCCTTGACCCACATGTGTGGGGGCTTTTGGATTCTAGGTGAGTATGGTGGAAGGAGAAAAGGGGGTTCTGGAGTCTTGGGAAGTGTAAAAGTCCCAAGCTAAGGGACAGGGTCATTCAAGAAGTCTGGAGTGGAAGAGGGATAATGAGTCAGGGAAGTCCATTGGGGGCATGCATGTCTAGTTGGGAGTTACTTATTGAATAAGACATGAATAAAATACAAACCATTTAAAGTGGAAGACTATTGAGCCAAGCCCAAACCAATCCACCGATGAGAATAGTGGCCAGGAGCATTTTTGTCCTAGAGACCAATCCACAAGAAAATAATAATAGTCAAGTGTGTTCTTCCTTAGAGTGTATTCCGATCCACTAGCTATCATAGTGGGGGATCCTAAGCTTAATAAACCAAACCTTGGATGATAACAAAACATGGGAAAAACACTAATAACTTATAGTGGAACACCATGTGAGTCGGGGTCAGATCGATCAACCAACAAGAATAGTGGCCAAGAGCGTTCTGCCCTAGAGTGTATTCCAATCCATTGGCTATAATAGTGGATTTCTTGTACTCATGTGGATATAATTCGAGAGATGTGAAAAGATGGAATTAATGGCCTAAATTCTAATAATGGTGATTAATTTGATTGACTTACTACTTGCATTATCTGTCTTTTATATGTTATGCCCTGTCTTAGCTATATGGTTACCGTACTTAGTACAAAGCATACTGATCACCCCTTTCATGGGTGTTACTCATTCCCACGAGCAATGACCCCTCCTGAGTCTGTGCAAGTAGGAGATGTTACGCTTGCAGATTTTGATGCGTATGATGCTTTGGGTGGGACAAAGTGATTATTTGGTGTACCTAGTGTAGGGTCCGAGATGGTGTTCTCCAAACCTGTCATTTTCTGTTTTTCTAATTGGTTTTATTTTCCTGTAGTGGGCATTATTTGTACTTTATTTTTGTTTCGTATTAACACCGAAATTTGCGTACTATGGTTTTATTTATGAATGTTAAACCATTATGGTTTTTGTTGATCATTCTTGTTAATAAAATTTGTACCTTTAGCCTTATGGTTAGTATGAGATTGGCCAAGAATCAATCTTGTACTGATCACGACGGTAGCACCCCCTATTTTTAGTACATGGTTTTCCATAACAAACAAAAATTTTCAACTATAAATTTTAAGGGTGTCACAAGTATATAGTTATTTTTCCCCAAGTTCTTGAGAAATAGGTGGGATTATTCCCCATGGCCTTTCAATACCATGGAAGTCATCCAAATAAGTGGACATAAATTCCTAGCTCATGCTAAGGAAACCTAGTGGACATAAGTCCGGGTTTTTGCCAAAGTAACATGGATAAAAGTCATAGGTCATGCCAAGGAACTTGATAGACATAATTCCAGGTTCCTGCCAAAGTAATATGGGCATAAGTCCCGACCGAAGCCACTCCATAGGTAACCATACCCTTTAATATCGATACCCTCTAGTATAGGAGCAGTTTCTAGAGTAGGTAAGACACCAAAATCTCTAGGATCCCACCCGAAGGCACCCAAAGGTAAAAACGCCCGAAGGTAGACTAACCCCCGGTAGCTAATCGAGGATTGAATAATTCAAACATTTCACAGTGCTCATTCTACTTTAAGTGATTCCTTCCTTATTAGCTTGAAAATGTCATTTCACATAAAGGCCTAAAACAATATCACACTAAGAAAACAAGAACTTTTTAATTTAATACACCTATATAGGGTTCTCACATCATAGAGTACTCCTATTTAGGGTCTCTTCTAGAGATTATTCCAGTACACAATCCATTATGCCAAAGGGTGGAATTAATTAATGTTAATATCGCCCATAATAGCTCAAGCCAACCATTAAATTTTCATTTATTCCCTTGTTCACAATTCAACTCTAGATCATGCCAAGGTTAAAGTCATAGTTCATTACACAATCATAGACTTACCTATTTATTAATGGATGCTCCAATTAAATTCCTAAGGCCAAAGGTGAAGGTCAAATTATTGGTCAACTAGAGTCCAATCCTAACTCATAACCATTTATTTATTTATTTCATTATCTAAGTGAAAATCACTAATCGTAGGTAATGTCAACTCAAGGCCATCTTATATGTTTATGTTATCTTCTTTATCTTTGCTAAGTCATTTCACTTATAGGGTTCTTATTTTGAGGTTATGATATAAGTCATGAGAGGTCTATTATCCATCATTTTAATCCATTACGTCAGTACTAACCATAAGAATAATCCATTCTTAGTCATTTGATCATCTATTCATGTTATGTTCAAGAAGAAGGCCAAATGCTACACTAAGGTCAAATATTGGTCAATTAGGATAATTTATTTTTATTGCCTTTAATCCATTATTTAACTTCATTAATCCAGATAAGTTCATAGCTATTAGCATATTAGGTCATAATCCAAGCATAAGAAATTCAAACATTACATTCGAGAAGAAAAATAGGTGAGAAAAGCAAAGTTGGTCGAGACCAGTCGATCGGTTACAAAACCAGTCGATAGGGTTTACTCAGAAGTCGATCAGTTTCATGGACCATTCGATCGGTCAGAGTGCTACTAAACTTCCAGTGGTGGTCAACTAGTCAGTCAGTTGACATCACTAGTCGATTGGTTCTGCTATACCTGTCAATGGGTCTAACCCGAGGCAAAGACTACTGGATTTGCATACCAACCAGTCAATCGGTTGAATCAACCAATTGACTATTCTATGAACCAGTTGATTGATTTGGTTAAACTAATAAATCGGTTTAACCAAAGTCCAAAACCAACAAAGTCACAGACCAACTAGTCGATTGGTCGACCCAACCAATCGATTGTTCTAAAAATCAGGTGATCGGTTTGGTCAAACTAGTCGATGGTTTTAATAGGAGACCAAAACCACCAAAGTCACATATCAAATAGTCAATTGGTCTACCAACCAGTTAATTAGTCTTGGAGACTAGCCGATTGGTTTAGGGCGAAAGCAGCCCACAAAACACAAATTACACATGATTAAATTCCATAACTTTTCCCATTCAAATCCAAACATTAATCTCGGGTTAATTAAGGTACTCAACAAGTAATATTCATGAATTAACTTGCGAAATACCAAAAATCATACTAGGAATCCTAACAAATCATGTTGGCATATTATGAACTTAAATTAGGAAATCATGCACCATATTCTCTTCTTATTAAGCCATTAAGCAACAATATACTCCACATGTCACATATATCATTGTCACTTAATACACCCATAATATTAAGAAGTTTCAAATCCAGAATCATAGACATGAGATTCAAGCATATGAAGCTTTAAACCAAGTTTCCTACCAGTCCATTTATTCATTTATTCCATACAACTAGTGCAGTCACATTATCATCTCTACTAATCAGGATATCACAAACTTATAGCACATATACCATACTTACCCATACCATTTCTACAATAATAGGGGAAGACAATGATTTACCTTCAAAAGATGAGCAGCACACCAAAAGAGCACATGTCTCTAAAATTCCAAATCCTTTTTGTACACTGAAACACCTTTCAAGAGAAGCTTAGTTAAAACTCAGTGAAAACCTTTCTAAAATTGTGCAAAAGAGGATTTAATGAAATCAGAGACCTAGGGGAGAAAATCAAAGAAAAACCCACCTTCCAAATTGGGAAAATAGGGAGCACCGGGGATGAGATTTAACCCTCACTCTTTTTCCCTAATCTAACCCCATCTTGCTTAAAATCAAAACAAGAAGGAGTTAGGGATAGGATTGGAAGAGGAATATAAGATTAGAACGCAACCACAACAAGGGGGAAGTGGTAAAGTGAGTGTGTCAGAAAATAGGGCATTTCGGAGGTTAGGGAAGAAGGGAGAAAAATGATCCTTATAAATTTTGAATATAAGAAGGGTATGATGAAAAAATTGGACAAGAATCAAAGTTAACCAAATCTAATGAGGTTTTAGAAGCATATAAATCATTCAGGAATCTCGTAGAAGAGTGAGAAAGTAGGGAAGAAGAAGATAAATGAGCTAAGGGCATAAAAGTGACTTCTCATGAATTTCCCCCTCGTGAATATGTTGAAAATAAGAAAATTAGTTAATCGGGCTTAGAATTTTCGTAAAAATTGAAAACAAATTATTCAAAACATGGTTATAATGATAAAAAAAGTTTTAGGAAAAGAGTCACAAGAAAATCAAGTTCGAAAAATGACCAGGCTAGTCAAATCAATCGACTAGAACCCTAAAGTTGATATGTTCATTGAGTTTTAGAAATCAAATTTAATGAACAAAGTATTTGATTGGTACCTCAAGCTAGTCGACTGGTTTCTCGATAAAACCAAATATTTCCCCTAATTCAAATCAAACTTATCTAAGAACCATACTGATCTTAAACACACTTCTAAAACAATATCAAACACACTTAGAACACCATCAAACACCTAGATTAGCACACATTAAGAACTACAAAAAGTGAGGTATTACACTTAGACCCCTATCGTTGGCCCGACCCAATAGGATCTCAAAGACTACCTTATGCACACTTCCCTGAGCGCCTATCTAGCACATGGATACTTATCAAAGGCCACTCAACACATGAACTCCCCTCTTCCTCATCTCTCTTTGTATTACACCCTCTATAAATAAAGGTCTTAGTTGCCATTTAAGGCACCCAATAATTAATCATGGTAAACGTGAGGTTCGGGACCATAACATCGTTGAATGGGTTAAGTCAACTAGGCTTGAGGGGAAGCCATCATGAAGTCTTGGGTTTCCTAAGAAGTACAAAGCTTCTGAGCTTCGCCTTACTTGGCTTGACCAAAGGGCTTATGTAACACCCCCAAAATTTCACTACTGAAAAATTTCATTTTATTAAAAGATAATTGTAGAAGCAGATAAACAAAACGTGAACTTTGGGAGTATTACCGCCACACTTAGTACCAGACCGGTTCACTCATACCGTTCCAGTACCAAGTGCTAAGGCTAAGAAAATGAAATACAATTCGAAAGACATTCAACATGCATAAATCAGAGTAAATTGCAAGCTTCAACATATTTAAATCAGAGTAGCGCATCAAATCGTTTTTAGGAATAAAATCCACCAATGGTGGTTACTTTAACAACGTTAACATTTAAAACCAAGAATTTAAATGAGAAAGAGAAAAAGCCATGATACCGGAAAATTCCTTACTCTCCTTCTCGTAACCCACTTGAGTAGTACCTGAAAATACCTGCAAGGGCACTGCCCATTGAATAGGCAGGGGCCCCATAAAGGGAATCCCTTCAGTACTACGGTACTGAGTAACCCTTTAATACCACACTTAAAGACAGGCCCGCATACGACACATAATGCAAGTCACGCACATAAATAATGAGAGGTGCATACGTAACAATAACACGTAACACAAGTTATAATTCACGATCGATATCCTTGGGCCTTAAGCTATGTCATAGTGTGAGATCAACACATTCGGGCCTTAACCCATTATTCCATCATCATTCAATCAATATCATATTTTATATCCATGTGAGTGCGAGAACCCCACTATTATAGCCGGTGGACCGAAAAGTATACACTCAGGGCAGAACGCCTCTGACCACTATTATTGCCGGTGGACCGGAAGATAAACACACAGGGCAGGACGCACCTGACCACTATTATTTGCTGGTGAACCGGTCTGGCCCCGACTCACATGGTGTTCCACTATAAGTGATTAGTATTTTTTTCCATACTCTTATTCACATACATAACTGATTTTATTGAGCTCGGGACCCCCACTATTATTGCCGGTGGACCGGAATACAGATAACTCATCATCCAGGGCACAACGCTCCTGGCCACTATTATAACCGGTGGACCGGGATATATAAAGAATCATCATCCAGGGCACAATGCTCCTGGCCACTATTATAACCGGTGGACCGGGATATATATAACTCATCATCCAGGGCACAACGCTCCTAGCCACTATTATAATCGGTGGACCGGTACTCAATATCATAATCATCTGGGCCCGACTCATTAATATTTCACTTTCAATAATAGTATCTTTCCTTTCTTTAATCAGCACATCAATCATATTTATTTGCCTTGAATGGGAGATCGATAACCCAGGACACAAAGGTACACCGGTCGTACCGGTGCATATCAGCTACTCAGTACCCTTTAACCATGAACCCAAGGACGCAAAGGTACCCTGGTCGTACTGGTGCATAAAGCTAACTCAGTACCCTACCGACAAGGACACCTAATCCATAAGTATGCATACCCCCTAACTAGGTCCGTAGAGCTAGGAAGAGTAAGATATAGGGCCTGGCTGGGGCACAAAGGCACACCAGCAAATACCAGAATAATCGTGGACTAAACCACGTCCTTAGGGTAGCGACCCCTAAGGAGTCACCATTCCCGATCTCGAGGTCTTTCACTTTAAGTAATAGTGTCTTAATTAAGGTGATCATGAAAAGCACGATAATCTGATAATTATTCACTTTCAATCGTTCTGATATCATTAATCGTTTCTTATTCAGATGATTATCCAGAATATCACAGAGAAACCATTAAGGCCATACTAATTATCAAATACTCTTACTTGGCTAATCAACATCATTTAGTCATATTAATGTTCCATAATCTCAAAGACATATTAGGTACAAATTACTCATTTGCCCTTTACTTATATAATTGTTAAGTATCCGTTCCTTACTTGATAAATTACCACATTACCCTTAAGGTTGCATAATTACCAAAATTACCCTTCTCAATTATTTTAATTGCCATTTACCCTTTTTAATTATCACAAATCCCAAATTACTCTTCTTCATAATTACCAATATTAATTTACCCTTTTTCATAATCAAAATTACTATATTACCCTTCTCCATTATTAAAATTACCATAATGCCCTTTAATTGGTTAATTTACCAAATTACCCTTCTATAGCATCATACTTATCCAATTGCCCTTCTACAATCATAATTTAATTTCTAAATTACCTTTGGTCATTATCATAATTACCACGTTACCCCTTACTTCCAACTTTACCATAATATCCTTTTATTTACAAAATTATCATTTTACCCCTTACATCCAATTTTACCACAATATCCTTTTATTTATGAAAATTACCACCATACATCTTTTACTTTACAAATTACTATTTTACCCTTTTACATCTAAGATTACCATCTTTATCTTTCCTTACATAATTACCATTTTGTCCTTCTTTTCCAATTTACCATATTACCCCTTTACTTATAAATTTCCACTTCGCCATTCACTTATAAAATTTACCATATTACCCTTTACTTATGAAATTACGATTTTGCCCCTTTACCTCCAAAATTACCATAGTGCCCTCCTTCATCCAAAATTACTATTTTACCCCTACTTCCAAAATTACCATTTTACCCTTCTTTCTCACAACTTACAAATTTATCCTTTACTTGTAAATTATCATTTAACCATTTAATCATAAAATTTCCATATTATTCTTTTATCTCAAAAATTACCGAAATACCCTTTTCACTTATAAAATTTCCACTCAACCCCTTTATTCACCATTTTTATGAATTTACTAACACTACATAAAATAATGATATTAATACTTCATTTTATCATCTAAGTCCACCAACTTGTCATTTTTCAACATAATACTCATTAGCAACCTCACACATTGATTTATATACCTCATAAGCATAATTACTAAAATACCCTTAAACAACAACATCATTCATGCATTAACAACATGGTACATCATAAACAAGTATTTAACATTTCTATCCATATTCCAACTCCTTCTTTATTTAACATACCTACATATGGCGCGAAAGTTATCATGCTTTTTCTTTTTAACAAACGATATAAGAAACCATAAACATATCATGCTAAGCATACAAAACATGCATAAAATCATACTGAACCCTAAATGTGCTAGCATGCGTTTTTCCATATATTTAAGGGAGGATTAACGGTTACCTTAATCCCGCAAAATATCAAATCTTACCAAGCATAATTAGCAACTCAACACCTAAAAATAATATCCATCATATTTATGTTAGAAATAAGAATCCAAGTATAAAACTATATAAATTTTAATTAATAAAACACTTAACATAAAATACCATTATACCTTAAAAATTAGCTAAATGATTTCCAAAATCAAGGGGGAGCTCACGCTGCATGAGCAGCGTGAGTCTCATGCAAAAATAAGGGGTGGAAGGGTTCAAAGGGGGGTGAAGGAAGCAAAATCTATTATTTTCGGGTTAGGGTATTTAGGTTAGAAAAGAAGGTGGTTGGGGGAGGTTCTAAGGCAAGGGAATGGTACAGAAGGGAAGAGGGGGTGTAGGTGGAGGCAAAGGGTGGTTTCACGGCGACATAGGGCGGCGGAGACGGCGACGGCAAGGCGGCGAAGTTGGCTGCCGAGGAGGGTCGAGGGAAAGGGGTTGTGAAGGAAGGAAAAGGAGAGGGAAAAATGGAGGGGTTCAAGGGCTGTTTTCGGCCAACTAATGGATGGCGGGCGGTTGTAGAGAGGGTTGCAGGGTGTCGAACGGTGGGTTGGGTGGCGGCAGAGGTGGCCGGACGGCGGCGGTAGAGGCGGTTGCAGGTGGCTCGGCGGTAAGGGGAAAAACTGGGAAGAAAAACGAAGAAGAGGAGAAGGGAGGAAGTGTAGGGCTCGAGGGGCGGCGTGGTGGTGCAGGGTGGTAGTAGGCGGTGGCCAAAGGCGGCGCAGGGGCTGGGCTTGGTGGTTCGAGCGGCGGAAAAAGAAGAACGGGGAGCGAATGGGAGGAGGAGAAAAGAGAGAGGAGGGAGCTCGGGAAGGGGATGATAGGCTTCGAAAAATGTGGTAATGAAGGGCTGGTGGGATGGAGAAAAATAGGAGGGAGAAGAGAGGGGCAGGGATGGCCGGCGATCGGTGCTGCAGGTGGCAGGTGGTGGTCGGGTGGCAGGGGAGAAAGAGGGACGAAGAAGGAAAGGGAGAGAGCATGCGAGGCTGTGGTCCAGGGCTGGTTTGGCTCAAAAAGGGAAGGAAAACGACGGGGGAAGAGAGAGGGAGAGGGAGCAGGTGGTGGTGGCAGGTGCAGGGTGGCGGTCGGTGCTCGACAATGGCAGAAAGGAGAGTCGGGCGTGGGAGGAGGAAGAAAGGAGAAGAAGAAAGGGATGGGCGGCTGGGCCGGCGCAGAAAAAGGAGGGAGTCGGCCGGTCCAGGGGAAAAAGAGAAGGAGGTCAGGCTGGGGTGCTGGGCGGCGCGCGAGGGAGAGAAGGGGAGACGGGCCGAAGGCCCAATGCGCGGGGAGAGGGCTGGCCTGGCGAGGCAGCCGAGGGAGGAAGAGAAAAAAAGAAAAAGAAAAGAAGAAAGGGAAAAAAGGTAAAAAGGGAAATGGTAAAATAGGAAAAATAATTTAAATTAATTTATAAAATCATAAAACATAATATTCTTGGTAAATTATTTAATTTAATAATTTAATTTATTATAATCTAATATTTTAGTTTAAAAAGGATAAAGTTGGTAAAATATTAGTTTTGGAGAATTATTTAAATAAAACAATATGATAAATAGCAAAATATTTATTTTTAATTTATTAAATACTCTTATCCAAATTTACATACTCTAAAATCTATAAAATAATTAAAATAAATAATTTTACAGGCAAATTTTATTTCAAATAAAGTTATTTATTAAAATATAGATTTTCAAAAATTTTGGGGTATTACGGCTTAATTTTTGCTCATACACTTAATATAAACAAATATTTCATAAATATATAAATAAGTTAAATTTTTAAATATGCATGAGTGATGAATGCATATTTGTACATATTTTATACCTTTTTAATATTAGATTTTGGTATTTTATTTGAACAATATATTATGATAATTATAATTTTGTATTTAAGTGATAATAGTATCATATATTTTATTATCTAAGACAAAACAATAAAAAATTAATGGGATTAATTTATAAAATTATTTATTAATTCCTTTAATTTTATTTTGCAGATATAATTGAAAAGCATAAAAAAAGAGGCAGGTCCCCGAAAATGAAAAAATGGGTGCAGACGGCTAAAGAAAAAAAAGGAGGTGACATGGAATAGAGGATAAAGAAGGATGAGAAAAAGAGAAAAGGAAATAAAATGGTGAAGATAGTGCGCAAAAGAAAGAGGGAGCATGAAAAACAAAGAGATAAATGACAAATGAGATGGAGAGAAAGAAGAGATGATCGAAAGCGCATGAGAAAAGAAAGAAAAGAAGAGAGGGACGGATAAGGGAGAGAAGATGGTGTAGCGAAGAAGAGAGAGAAAGGCATAGAGGATAGATAAAAATAGATTTAAGCCGGAGGAATTTATTTTGGATAAAGAACAAATAATTTATCATCTGATTAAATTACTAAAAAAATTACCCATATTCATTTTTTGTTCTTTCATTCTCCATTTCTATTTTTTTTTGTAATTAATTTATTTATTATGAATAGCTTAATAATTTCTACTAGAGAATATATTGAAACCCTAGACCATGTTTATTTACCTTTATAATAATAATTATCTTTATTTCATGTGTGATTTCTATCAAGTATGATTTGTATAATGAATGCATCATTTCTAGATTTCTTATAGTAAAAGTATGTAGGATTATATGATTGTTAGGTGGCTATATAAACATGTTATAATTCATGTGTATACATTACATCTAGGTTAGATAATAATTCACCTAATATTTTTGTCATTCTAATAGAAGAAGTAGAATGTTATGATAAGTGTGGGTTAAAGGAGGGGAATACAACTAGAAAAAATTGATATACTAATTTGGGTACTTAGACTGAGATATTTCCACTTGTGCTCAATCCTTTAAATTTAGTTAAAAATAAGAGTCACTTGTTGCGACTATACTACTAGAATTTAATAGGATTTAATATTAATGCTTTATCATATTAATCATTTCAAGAAAGTAATATAAGGTGTATTAACCTGCCTTTGGCTTCCAATTCCGTTAGTCTCTTTCCTTTGATTAAAAGATGACTTAAAAATTATTGTTATATTTTCACTTAATATAGTGCTGGATTTCGACTTCTCTAGTACATTCATTATATTTGCATTCGTCTATTATTTTTATTATTTTGTATTTTAAACCCCCATTATTGACTATTTTTGTGCATTTTAGAGTTTTTCATTGTATTATTTGTGTTCTAGCTAGATTTAGGTGCACACTCTTACTCCCCGACCTAGAAAAATATTCTTATTTACAAATATTATAATTAGCAACAAGAGGGTTTAAATTAATACTGGCTATGGTCACACTAATGAGGTATAGAAGTGCTTCGATTAAGTAAAATCTAACTAGCTAATAAAAATAAAATGAAAGAAACCTATAGGAAGTGGATAAGGTTTTTGGAATGGAAATGAGAAAATAAAAATTTGACACACAATGTATAGTGATTCGAGAATAGAATTTCTTTACTTCCACTACTAAAAGGGTTTTCCTTTTGGATTTTGAATCTCCGCTCTATTTATTGATGATCACTCATATCTTGATTTATGAGTCTAATATCTCAATTACCTTATAGGAGCTAATATACAATATCACCTAGTTATTCTCTCTAGGTCTATAGATCTACTAATCCAATAACCTTTCTCAGAAATACTACGTAACACACAACCTTAGTATAATGAGTTTCAATGAGAGTTGTGGTTGATTAAAAAGTATATCACAAACTATATAAATATGAAAGTGGAAGAAAAATTTGTGATTGTAATATATATAGGAAAAATTAGATATTACAATCGATGAATAATTTCTAACTGAGTAGAATAAGCACATATGCTTTTGAAAATAGTTCAACTTGAGATGGATATGAAAGTAAGTAGTTGAAGATTACTTATAAGTAGGAGTAATTAATAAATAATTGATTTGTGTAATTAATGATAGATTAAAAAATTATTTTTATGCTACCTCATAAATGTTATTTATACTTATGCACTGTTGTGTAGATGTTAAAGTAAAATAACATTTATACTTTTTTAGCATTTAATGCTAACTAGTTGATCGGTTGGGCAAATTAGTATATCAGTTGCTCTAATTAGTCAATCAATTTTTCAAGCTAGTCATTTGAATATGTTTGGACCTTAGATGAAAATGTTTCCATTACAAAAAATAGTCGAATGGTTTCTTGTTGTACATAATTGTTCCTATGAACATTTTTTAATAATAGAATGGTTTAGTAAACCAATTGATGTGTCTTTTAGACCAGTTGATCGGTTTACTCCCTAGTAAAAAACCATTTTCCACTTCATCTCAACCTTAGATTGGTCAAACCATTTGATCAGTTTTTGAACCAGACAGTCAATTTAGTAAAGCCATTTGATGTGTTTAAACAAAGATAAATGATTTTCTATAGGAGCAAAACCCATGGATTGGTTAGTCAAAGTAGTTGATCACTTTGGTAAAACCAGTCGATGTGTTTAAACAAAGACGGATAGGTTTCTATAGGAGTAAAATCCATGGACCAGTTAGTCAAGTCAGTCAATCGGTTTCTAAATTAGTTAATCAGTGTAAAACTAATCAATGTGTTTAAACATAGATCAAATGATTTTATGCAGGAGCATAAATTATGGACTGGTTAATCAAACCAATCGATCGATTTACTTAGCATATTGATCTATTTTAGTTTTTACACGTTTAACTGTGGAGTTTTGGGTTGAAAATACTAAACGGTGAATGACCACTAAACTACTAAAGCACAATAATGAAAGGTGAGAAGAAAGACTGGAGGTAATGGCGGAAGGTGACATTATAATGGAAACGACGGTGGAATATGAGTAAAGATGGATAATGGCATCCAAACGTGAGCTTGGAGTTCATATTGAAGTATAGGAAGAGATGGAGAATAACAGATTAATGGTTGGTGAAGAAGCCGGGGAGAAGGGATGTTGAGGTGTGTGGCATGATAATGTTTTGAACTAACGATATTTTCCTCCAAATTTTGAAAATGAAAATCATGTTTGGCTCCTAGGCATGTGTTGAAGTTGCAATAAGATAGAAACAAACTGTTGGGATTATTAAATGAGTCAAATCACATTAGGCCCTTAGGAAGATGGTGGAACAGTACACACTAAAAGTCAGAAAAAAATAGAGTAGTAATAATTAACCGCCTGCAACAAGTATCACCACTCTACCTAATTATCTAACCATAAAAATAAAGGGGGAAAATTATATATAATCTATTCAAGGTAGGTTTCGAGAGGGATACCCCACACCACCCTTTCCCTATCCCCAAAATATTCCCCGATTGCATAACCATTCCCAAAATTGACCTCTAAACCCGAACTAGATCTAGGATTCCCTAACGGGATTCTAAACCCATAGAGATAATTATCATCCCTATCGTTTTTAGCTTGCATATTTTAGCTTACTTTTAGTATTATGTTTATTAGTATGATTATTAGTTTGTTTATTTAGTAAACCTTGTCATCGCCTATAATGCCAACTTATTTTCTTATACATAGCAGTGTATCATTTACTCAACACTTCATATCTTTTTTACTTTCATTTATTGGTTTTCTCTCCTTCAAAATTTAATATATGATTATTTTCAGTTGGTCATGGAGTAGTTTACATAAATTTGCAAACACTACATCCACCAGATCATGTCAATAATAGGATTTTATATAGAGTTGTTGATTTTATACTTTATTTCACTAGATAGAATCCATTACCTATTGAAATCTTTTAAAACCGTTGTTAGTGGAACGCTCTTATTTCCACTTCTATAAAAGTTTGTTTAAAAAGGTTCGTGCAAGCTAAAACTTTTATTTCTAGGGTAATACCACCACGAGGGATGAAAATATGTTGGCTATGGGTCGAATCTAGCCACACCCAAACCCGTTTACATTACCTAAACCCTTCGACCTTCAAAAGTTCATACCACAACCAAAACCCATCAAGTCTAGCGGGTAAATGGGTCACACATAGGTCTAGATTTTTTTTTAAATAATCTATGTAAATGTAAATACATTGATGTTTTACATAGTTTAATATGCATTTTTTGTTAAAAAAAAATCCTCTAAGTGAAAAGATGAACATTTTAAAATAGTTAATTTAACTTTCAAATGGTATTTTAATACTTTTGAAATAAAATATTATACATATTGCTTATAACTTAAATACACAGAATAAAATAAAATAAATAAATAAATAAAGAGTGCCAATAATATTACAACAAGGATGATAAACATAATATCAATATGTGTATGTGTGTGTGTGTACACACGCTAAATAGATCTACCGGGTTGAGTTTAGAAATAATGGACCCATATCCAGACCATTTAGGTATATATAAACCTAAAGCTATCGGATCTAAAAATTATGGATTCAAACCCACTAAAAATGAGGTAGGTCTAAGTTAGATCTGCGACCCATTGTCATCCCTAACCATCACAACTAACGTAAGATTGACGCCCATCATCTGTCTAATACTAGATGTTAGGCTATTGAAGCAAATCCTTTGAAATCATAAATAAGACCAAACATCAACACGATGCAAATTAAATTAAATATTTTAAAGCATGCTTAAATATTTTAAAACTAGTATAAGAAGGAACTTCAAGAATACCATTATATATGAAACCCTGAGATAGGAGTACTATATTGAGTAACCCTACACCGACCCAAAGATTCTCCAAGCAAGGCCACTCATTGGCCAAAACAAGAACCTACACATATACAACTAAAGAGTAGTGTTAGTATGCTAATATACTAAGTAATATGGTCTCTCTCCTATAAAGGCACCATACAACATATAGAGCATAGTGGAAATATAATAGAACATGTGATATGAACAATAACATACAGTCTTGGATTACATACAATATCACTTATTATTTAGATAAGAAAACAATATGGTCACTGATTTGTTTAGACCACACTTGGTCATTTTATTAAAATACCACCTCCAAAGTTCACCAACTCGATAAAAATATTCACATTGTTCTAATTATTCAAAATATAATCCAAGGGAAAAATCATTATGGAAACGACCATATTAATAGAACTCTAATTTGGTATATGAATTGTAACTAGCTTTTTTGATGCACTAATGATGATCAGATCATACAACCACCTCAGCTACCCAATACATGAGTATGCAATAATGCACGGACGACATCGGGTAAACACCAATAAAAGGGAAGGCATATGACTCAAAATCATACCTCAAAAGACATCCTAAGATCACATAAGATAGATTATATACAACCACTAGTTGACACCAGAATGATAATTAGAATAGTTAAGACATAAGGTGGACTATCGATAACCATTAGATGAACCTCAAACAATGGTCAACACAATTATGAACTCATCACGTAAGGTGAACTATTTATAACCACCAAGGTATACTCAAATAGTGGTCAACACAATACCTCAAAGCCATATCTTTCATTTTTTCAAAAAAAAAAAAATAATCAAATTTTCAAAAAAAAAAAATCTAAATTTTATTGTTTCAATTTTATGATTTTATAAATTTAAACTTTAAGTTTTTAATATTTTTACTTTGTAAATATTTTAAAATTTTTTAGATTGTAAATTATAAAAAATAAAAAAATAAGAAGTTATAAAAATTTAAAGACATACTATTTTTGTTGTTAAAGTATTAAATAAGCAATCAAATATTTATATATTAAGTTAGTTTATCATTAATTGATATATTAATTAATTTCTATAAAATTCAATTGCATGTATATATTTGTAGCATGTAAAATACCATATTTATGCAAAAATAATATTATTAGATTAGAAAATATATAATTAAAACAAAACTTAAACGTTTGTTAATATTTTTTTTAATGTAAACTCAACAGTGAGAAAATTTTCCCCCGACATGTATGCTTAACTTTATTTATGCGGGGGTCAGTAATAAAAAAACAAAAGTTAAAATACGTTTGAATTAAAGTATATAAAATAGATCTATCAACAGATTGATATTATCCATAATTAACCGGCTCCGTGCATGGAGCCGCTAGCCAGCCGATCGAGCGAGCGAAGAGTTTTTCAAGTAAAAAGAAGTAGAGAGACGAGAGACCCATTGATTAAGAGCAAACAAAACAGTTGGGCAGGATTCAAGTTTCAACCGCTTAAAGTTAGTTGGGCTTACAGTTTATTGCCCAAGAGAAATAAAAATAAAAATAAAAATAAAAATAAATTGGCTCACACGCATGGCACTCCTCCTGTCCTGGGTCTCCCTTCAGTTTCCTCCTTCCCTCGTTCGTTCGAGCTGTTTTCGGTTCCCCAGATATCTAACAGTCAAACTCTACCAGCCCAACCCCTCCCCCTCCCCCCCGCCCTCTCTTACACTGCTGCTCGCATTCTCTCACATATTAACAAACGCCATTACCCCTCCCATAAGTATTTTCTAGCGCTTCCTTAATATTTGTTTTATATCCTTAACTCAACCAGGCCCCACACCCTCCCGCCCCCTTCTTCATCATCATCTTCTTCTTCTTCTTCTTCATCATCATCATTATCATCGTCTTCTTCTTCCTCTTCTTCTTTTCTCCTTCGCCAGCCCATATTTATTGACAGGAGGCCGGGTCTCTTCTCTCTCCCTCTATAAAATCCGTAACTCCCCCCCCCCCCCGGTTTTAACTTTTATCAAATGGGAGTCGACATGTCCGACAATCCACCAACTCGAGACCTTTTCCCTTCTCCAGCCCTCTCTCTTTCCCTCGTACGTAATTTCATTTTTCCTCACCTTCTTTAATTTCTCATAATAAAGAAAAAAATTGAAAAAGATTCATTCTTCAGTTATCTGCCTGTCTTTACTTCCTTTTGTTATTAATTAAATCGATATATATACATGTATTACATATAGCTGGCGTACGTTTGATTTCCTATTTTATTAATTCATTACTTTTGTACGTAGGCCGGGATATTCAGAGATCACCATGCGAACGCTGAGGCGGCCGCCGCGAGGCGGGCGGGGAGCACGGAGGTGGAAGAAGGAGATGAAGGGAGCGGCGGCGGTTTTGGGAGCAGTAGAGGAAGGACTAGCCGGGAAGATACGGCGGTAGAAATAAGTAGTGAGAACTCAGGTGCTGTGAGGTCGAGGTCGGACGATGATGAATTTAATGAAGAACTAGATGAAAATGATGAAGATGTTGATGGTGATGGTGATGGTGTTGGCGTTGGTGGGAATAAGAAGAAGAAGAGGAAGAAATACCATCGACATACTGCGGATCAGATTCGTGAAATGGAAGCGTATGTCTCTTCTTTTTAATTTATTTATTTTATTAATATTAATAATAATATTATTATTATATAGATACACACACATCCTCCTCTTGGTTAAAAAATAAGGATTACTGGCTAGTATATAATATGACATGGACTCATTCTTCTTTTCTACTGTTAATGGTCCTGGATGCAAAGGGTACTGCAGTGTCTGAAACCGCCTCTAATTTGGAAAGTAATCATCATTTTCCTTTGTTTTTTAGTTTTGCCTTCTCTGATCCTTTCCTGACATACTTAATAACCGAGAATCTCATAATATCTCCCTCTCTTTCCTCTATGCAAATGGGCTGTTCAACTTATTGTGTCAAACAAAAGTTGATGGTTAGAGCCCAATATTGCTGAACGGGACATATTTTTTGTCGGTGGCCGGACCACTTTGTCCCCGCGTATCCCATTCCATCGGACGAGACACCTCCTCCTGCGTGGCGGCACGCTATGGATGGGGATGTAGCTCCTCCGTAAGCTCCACGCGTCTCATGAACTTCGATCGTGGACGACGTACGTAGCTAGCGCGCTCTTTTGGTCCGGCGAATGAGAAAAATAGAGACAGCAGACAGACCATATCGCTGGCTGGCTGGCTAGTGTCTGCCTTTTCATGCATACGCCGACACACAGTTTAGACTGTGGATTTGTCACTTCACTCATTTCACCGCTGCTGATTTTTCTCCATCTTGAAAAACGAACTGATATTGTTGTGTAACACGATGCATCGGTGCAGCTTGTTCAAAGAGTCACCTCACCCGGATGAGAAACAAAGGCAACAGTTGAGCAAACAGCTAGGGCTTCATCCCAGACAGGTCAAGTTTTGGTTTCAAAATCGTCGTACCCAAATCAAGGTACGTCCTTTCAACATCATCATCACCACCGCCGACCTTAATTAATTAGTTAATTGCTTTGCATGATCTCAAGCTGACGCATACATTATAATAATGGGGTACCTGTACCTAATGAATGAATCTGTACCGCAGGCTATACAAGAACGCCACGAGAATTCGTTGTTGAAGACAGAAATAGAGCAGTTGAAAGAAGAAAACAAGTCTTTACGAGACACTATACATAAAGCTGCTTGTGCTAATTGTGGCTTCTCTACCTCCGATTCATCCAAACATTCCGGCGCCTTTTCTACTACCAACAACATTAATCCTACTCAACAACAGCATCTCAAGATCGAAAATGCCAGGCTCAAAGCCGAGGTACGTACGTATACTACTCCTACTTGCCTACGATTGTAAACTTTAATCCATGTGAAAGTAATATATATGCACGTAAATTTCATCGGTGAATTAATTTTATGTTTTGGGAACTTTACTAGGTGGAGAAACTTAAGCAAATGGTTGGGAAGACACCACCAGGAGGCAGTCCAGGCACTGCTACAACTGCCACCTCCCCAACTTCCTCATGTCCCGCGCTGCTGCTGCTGCTGCTGGTACTGGCACAGATCAAGAAAACAGAAGCTCGCTGGATTTCTACGCTGGTATATTCGGGATCGAGAAATCCAAGGTCACGGACATTGCTAATTCAGCTTTAGAAGAGTTAAAGAAGATGGCTACTGCCGGTCCACCTTTATGGGTTAAAAGTTTCGAGACTGGGAGAGAGATTCTTAACTATGACGAGTACGTCAAGGAGTTTCAAGTAGGCAGCACTAGTACTAGCAGTACTGGTAGTGGTGGAAGGCTGAAGAGAGCGATTGAGGCATCCAGAGAGACTGGAGTTGTTTTTATTGATCTTCCTAGATTGGTTCAAACCTTCATGGATGAGGTAAACTACTAATCTAAATTTACATACATCATATTCTATACTATCTATGTTTCAGCTTTCAGCTATTTCAACTATTCTTCTCTTCTGCTGCTTCAGAATCAATGGAAGGAAATGTTTCCATGCTTGATCTCCAAAGCAGCTACCGTGGATGTCATCTGCAATGGTGAAGGCCCTAACAGAGATGGGGCAGTTCAGTTGGTGAGAGTTTTTTACCCTATCTCAGTAATGCCACCATTTCATCAACAGAGCTACCTTTTTTTTTCTTTTTTCTTTTTTCAATTAATGACAACTAAGTAACCCACGTTTCTTCTTTCCTTCTAGATGTTTGCTGAGCTTCAAATGCTTACGCCTATGGTTCCAACAAGAGAGGTCTACTTTATTAGATACTGTAGGCAGCTGAGCGCCGAACAATGGGCGATCGTCGATGTGTCAATTCCTAAGGTTGAAGAAAACGTGGATGCGTCTTTGGTCAAGTGTACGAAGAAAGCATCAGGATGCATTATTGAAGATAAATCAAATGGCCACTGCAAGGTATGTATATGCTACCTACTTCGGGCCCGTACTAACTAGTCCTCATATGATTGATCTATGTTTGTTATTATTTGACTATATCCATCTTTCAGGTTACTTGGGTAGAACATCTTGAATGTCAGAAGACTACACTACATTCTATGTATCGATCGATAGTGAACAGTGGCTTAGCATTTGGTGCAAGGCATTGGATAGCTACCTTACAGCTACAATGTGAACGTCTCGTTTTCTTCATGGCAACCAACGTTCCAACTAAAGATTCAAATGGTATGTGTCATGTGTGTGTGTAGACACTCATCTTCTCAACATTGCTTCAAATGCTATCGTCTTTTTTTTTTAATTAAAAAATAATAATTACTGCTGAAATATTGATATATACCTAAATGAAAACGATAATTCCTAGGTGTTGCGACACTGGCGGGTAGGAAAAGCATATTAAAGTTAGCACAGAGAATGACATGGAGTTTCTGTCGAGCAATTGGAGCTTCTAGTTATAATACATGGGCAAAGGTTACTAGCAAAACAGGGGACGACATAAGGGTGGCTTCTAGGAAGAACTTAAATGATCCTGCTGAACCTATTGGATTGATTCTCACTGCTGTTTCCTCCGTCTGGCTACCCATTTCTCCTAATGTCCTCTTTGATTTCCTTCGGGATCATGCACGCCGTCACGAGGTCACTTTTCTCTCATCTTTCTCTGCATAAATCTTTTGCTGATGAAGAAAATAAATCTGATTATCTTCTCTGTCATACAGTGGGACGCAGTCACTGCAGATGGAGGTCCAGTACAATCCGTTGCAAACCTAGCAAAAGGGAAGGACCGTGGGAATGCTGTCACGGTTCAAGTAAGTTGAAAACTATCAGGAATTCAGACCTCAAAACTCTTCTCCGCCTTATAACATCCATCTAATTCCAAATCTTTCAGACAACGAAATCAAAGGAAGGCAGCAATATATGGTTTTTACAAGATAGCAGCACAAATGCTTACGAATCAACCGTAATCTATGCACCGGTAGACATCCCGGGCATGCAGTCGGTCATGACAGGGTGCGACTCCAGCAATCTCCCGATTCTACCATCTGGGTTCTCGATCCTTCCAGATGGGATCGAGTCGAGCCCTATGGTGATCAGCTCTAGGGAAGAAGAACGGAGCTCGGAAGGCGGATCTTTGCTCACCGTAGCTTTACAAGTTGTGACTCCTACTACCTCTCCTACAGCAAAGCTCACTCCGGAGACGATGGAATCCGTAAAGACATTGATATCATCCACGCTCCAGAATATAAAGACCAGCTTGCAATGTGAGGATGGATGACCCGTGCTAGTAGTTTGCTAGTAGATAGAGTGCTTATTATAGATGTAAAAAAAAATGGTTTTATAGATTCTAATATATATGTTTATTTATTTATTTATTTTGGCTTTTTATATTTTTGAAGAAGAAAGGGTTTTTGTTATATAGCTTCATTTTATGTTTTTTATGCTACGAAATTTTGTAAAATGTCACCCGAAACCTGGAAGCCTGCTAAAGTGGGAGAGGAATTTTATTCTCAGGGAGGAAGTAGGGTGATATTAATACCCTATTAAATTAAATGCAAGGGGTTCATATGTTTTTCCTTGATTAACAAGTTTTTCTTCTTTGTTTTTCCCTTACAAGTTACAACTTTCTAGGACCTATATATGTGAAAAAAACAAAACTATGTTCCTCTCTCTCTCTCTGTACCAATTCATTCATCATATACAGCATACCAAGTAATGTTATCCGCCATACATTAAACTATTGCATCAAGAATCTGAAAAAAACCATCTTTAGGATTCCCCATAACTGCCGATTTGACAAGCTTGGAGTCCATCACAAGAGGAGCTTCAACAAATATTGAGAATCATCATAGCAACAGCAAATTTATCATAATGTCTGTACTATGATTCTTGTAAGAACATAAGAACTCATCCTCGATTAGCATCACCACCTCCTATCCTAACACGATTCAACCAAAAGGGACAGAAAGTCTTCTAGTATATAACAGCAAAGCTAATGGCCGTGATGTTCTTCTACTCATGACTCATGACATGGCCTTTCTAGGGCCGACAACAGTCGATAAACCTAATGGGCAACTCTTTCGTATTGCTAACTACAAATCCTGTAGCCTATAGCCGGTTGCACTTTGACGGTAGCGTATTTCCAGATCATGAACTAATGTTAGGCTGGCAGTTAGGACCACTGCTGCCCAGAATCAGATTCCAAAGACCTAAGAACTCGTACAATATCATCTCCACAAGAACAACAAGCCATTGATAGGGGAGTTCAAAACTCAAACGTAACATAAAAACAAGTCTACCAATTTCACACCAAAGCCACATAATATCTAATTATGACAGCAAGGAACAAACAAAATGGATATAAATTGCGCAGAACTGCATCAATTTCAATTACAAGCACAAATTTCCATTCACGTCCTTACACTTCAATTACCAAAGATACAATTTCATCGCCGAGTTCCTCCCCGCCCTAAAGCGCAAAATTAAAAACAAATTTCATTCATTCCTCAACCAAAATCAAGCCACCTGCTGGTCGGATTGAAGCGGAAGTCCAAGGTCAGCAGTCACAGGAGCAACACTTTTAGGCACATTTCTACCAGGAGCAGGAACAGCAAGAAAAGTCTTAGTCTTACTAATAGGCCTACATTTCTCAAGCTCAACCCAATCACCGACCTTGAATCGATTCTCAGGGTCATGAGCTTGATACTTCTTCTTATGCCGAACCCTTCTCTTGTATTTCGGATGCGGTGCAAGACGAGTAACTTCGACGGCTACTGTCTTATCGTTTGAAGCGAAGACCACTCTCCCTTGTAATGATCTCATTGCCTTGATGACAGGAAAGGAAGTTGGCGTGTTTAAGGAGAGGGAGGAGAGCGAGAGGGGTTTGGAGAGAAGTGGGAGTTTTGAGGAGGTTCCATGGATGAATTGGGTTGCGAATGAAGGTGGTCTGGTGGCGGAAGATGTGGAAGGGTAGGGAGGTTTGAGGAAGGAGCAAGAGAGGGACATTGTTGATGAAGATGATGATGATGATAAGGGCGGAGGAGGGAAGGGCTCTCGCGAGGCGAGCTCGGCTTATTGGGGAAGGTGCGTGACGTCTATGGACTAGTAATTTATTTATCTTTTCTGCTTCTTATCTTTTTCTTCGGCTGTGTGGTTTGGGTTCGGACGGAGTACGCTACGGTTGGTGGGCTGAAAAGTAAAGGCGAGACATAGGAGTCCATGGATCATGGCATTTATTCATTCCTAAGTATCATTCAGACTTCATATAATCCTTCTTTTCACCTAAAACCCAAGTAAGCAGCCCCGGACTATAGCCCAAATACGGCCCATAGACATGTTATATCCATCTTACTTCCATAGAATCCAAGAGCACCTTCCTTAGCTTATGATAATTCCCCGAGCCCTCGACTAAACAAGTATTTTACGGAGGTCAAGCAGAACCCAGCAAAGTCTTCCTTCCTTTAACTTCGATTGCATATGAAAAATGACTTCCTAAGAAGGCCAAATGCAAATATAGCCGAATTTTCAAAACTTTCTACCTCTAGCTAGCTAATTTTTCGCAAACCAAGCCTAATGGGTAGACATAAAGAAAGAGAGAAAAAAAAAAGTTAATCTATTTGAGGGATTTACATCTATGGTTTTACAAGCTCTCTACCTAAAATATTTGGTTGAAGAACAAAGAGAGGTTGAATGAGTATTTTATTAAAAGTATTCTTATTATTTTTAAACACTTAATATAAAAAATATAAATTTTGTAATAATTATTTCCACCTCTTTTTACTCCCTAATAAAACCAATCCTAAATCTAAAATATTTTATGCTCTCCTATTGGCCGGTATTCCTGCATAGAAGTTGCTAGCTAGTAATCCAAACAGCTAGTAGAAAAGGATCACATCCCTAATGAGTTGGGGATGGGTTAAGTCTAGTTAAATCTAGGCTCAAATTTATTTATATTATTTAAATTTGTATTCGACACAAATCTATCGAGTCTTAAAGTTTTAAATTCAAACCTAAATTTATCGGATCTAGTAGATAAATGAGTTTTAAATAAATTCGACTATTTTTTTTAATAATATATATATAAATACAAATATATTTATGTTTTTTTTAATAAATTGATATGTATTTTTTGTTAATAGAAATTCTATAATAAAAAAGATAAATATATAAAATTAGTTAATTTAACTTATTAAATGGTGTCTTAATATTTTTAGAATAAAATACTATACATAATATTTATAAAATATATATATGAAAATAAAATTAAAATTATGAAGGAATTCAACTAAAATTACAATAAATATAAAAAAATTATATATATATATATATATATTAAATCTGAGATTATTAAAAACAAACTCTTTTAAATATATATAGACACAAATCCCACCTAAATCCATCTTATTTAAAATTTATGCATCCATACTCGAAAAATCTAACAACCTGAATAGAATTCGGAATTCACTAACACCCCTAATCAGATCCTATCTCAAGGGTAAAGCAAAGATTATGGAAGGGTAGTGCAACAATGAAGACAGAATCACAAGAGATTGGCTTATCCAGCCTTAAACCCACGTGTCAAATCGTGAACCAATACCGTATCTAAACATAGAAAACCTATCTGTCCAGATGGCAGGCAGGCAGGCCGCAGTTCATCCAATAGCTCCCTAAGAAAACTCCAATATGTCGGATTAAAAATACCCTCAAGTATCCTCCCCCCTCTTCAGAGGAAGAAACTGACTGCGGAACACCATGGCTTCCCTAGCAACCTTGGCTGCTGTTCAGCCTACGTCCATCAAGGGTCTTGCCGGAAGCTCCATTAATGGGACTAAGCTTGCAATCAAGCCGGCTCGCCGGACCGTTAAAGTCAACAACTCAAGGTACGTACGCACAAAAAAAATAAACTTATAGCATGTAGCTTAGAGTTAATAGAGAAAAATACAGATTGTGCTTAAGTATTAATCTGGTAAAAGTAGAATGAATAAATAAGCATAAGTCATGATAATTATAGCTAAACGATCAACAGACTTTCTATATCGATACATATAAATAATTTGGTTTTGAGCTGATGTTTGTCTACAGGAGTGGAGCAGTTGTAGCCAAGTATGGCGAGAAGAGCGTATATTTTGATTTGGAGGATTTGGGCAACACCACGGGTCAGTGGGATCTCTATGGTTCAGATGCTCCTTCTCCTTACAACCCTCTTCAGGTATGAATGGTGTAGCCTCCCCCTTTCTGCTAGGCTACGGAGAGCAAAGATACGTGATGTAAAGACATTATACGTTGGGACAAGATTAATTTTTATTCTCTCTCTCTCTCTTCTTCCCTTCCCTTCCCTTTTCTTTTGCAGAGCAAGTTCTTTGAGACGTTTGCAAGACCGTTCACGAAGAGAGGGCTGCTGCTCAAGTTCTTGATCTTGGGCGGCGGTTCCACCCTTGCCTACGTCAGCGCTACCGCTTCGCCGGACCTCCTTCCCATCAAGAAAGGGCCTCAGCTTCCACCAAAGCCCGGGCCTCGCGGCAAGATCTAAGTTTTCGATCGACTCCATTAGGATACACCCAGCAATCTGCAGCATCCCGGACGCCCCTGCTCCCCCGGCCTGTGGTGTATCTGATTTGCAAGATTGTGGTATCTACCTGTTTTTTTCTCCTTTATTGGGATGGGACAATGTAAGTATCAATTTGTTTGTACGTATTTTGAGACTTCTTTTCACCCGTCTGTTGCAGAATTGTAAGACTCGCAATGAATAGTGTATTAATATTCAACGGCGGATCTTCTTCTTCTTTTTCTTCTTCTTCATGTTAACGTGTTTCAAGCTTTGTACTTTGAATGGCCCAAAAAGCCTCCTCGTATTATCTATGCACGCCTGACGATGAAAGCCCATCGACCGTCGGTTTTCCACTGTAGTCTCAGGTTTCCAGATTTTCCGGTTACAACTTTACTCCTTCATAACAGTCAGTGTAGTCATCATATGACTTTAAAGCTACGTCCTTGCCCACGGAAGGGGTATAGATAACGTCCTAAAAAGATCTAGAATGACATTAGCTTGTTTTGTTTTGCTGAAAATAAGCATGTCCATCTAAAATACCCAACATTATTTAATCCCCGTCCCTTCCTTTCCTTGTACAACAGATGTTACAGAACAAGAGGGAGGAAAACCTTAAAAAATATATATATTGAGGAATTCAAAACGAACTTACACTAACTAATGATTTAACCGCACACCTCTGCTTTAAGCTTTCTGTTGCATGCCAGTGCAACCGTTCCTTTTTCTTCCACCCAACCCCCTTCTTTTTCTTCCAATTTTCTTTTGTCCCCCACCCTCCCTAGATTTTCATTTCTTCCAAGTTCATTCAATTCAGAATTATAAAACACCATAAAAGGCGCTATAATACCCAAAAAAGGAGAATGATTCAAACCTGAAAATTCTGTTACCCAGAAGCTGATCAACCCATCCAGTTCAATCCACAATCTTCTTAATCTATCTACCTCCCCCCCCCTCCCTAGTTAATGCCGGGCAGTAGGACTCCTTAAACCGCCCGAATTCTCCAGCTTCTCCAAATACATAATCTTCTCCGGAATCTCGATACGAAATTTCCCCTTCTGATCTTCAGCAACAGGATTCTCCAAACTTTCCTCTGATCCATTCTTCGTTTGGTTGCCGTTGTTGTTCTCCCCGCCATGTTCCACACTCCATCCCATGAAATCCGACAGCGTCATAGAAGTTGGTGTACCCGAAGCTTTCAGCTTCTCTATCTCTTTATCCACGTTTGGGAACTTTGAGATTTCAACGCTGCTAAGCTTCCTCTCATGTTGTGCTAGCGAAGGATTCTGGGCGAGGGAATCGGCGTAGAATAGGTCTTCGATTTGTGAAAGGACCCTGTGCGCTAGGCTCTCTAAGATCCTTGAGTAACTCTCTAGGATTGCATGACCTACATCCTGGCAACATCCAATAATTGAGATAAACTGCAATGCAACTTCTTTCTCGTAGGTAGGTAGATACCTGACAGCTAATAGTAAATAATATCGTCAATTAGTTAGCAATCTACAGAAGCCTCCTCCTTTCACATCATGCGAGTCCTTACCTTGTTGTATTGGATCTTGCTAATTTCTAGAGATGATTGAGGAAGTCCAGGGAATCTGTGCTTAAGAAGCAGTAATACAGTCTCAGCTCTCTCTTCAAACGCTTCCCTCTTTTCCAAGCTCACGGCCGAACCCCAAGGCGACTTTGCATCTTTGCTCGTCATCTTCCTCTTCCATATTATGATCGAAGCCTCTATTCGGTTCTTTAGGTCCAGGATCTTGTGCTCCGACGACATATCCATCCCGGTGAGGAAATTGTCAGGGTCGAAATACTCGACCGTGATGCCCTTATAGATTGAATCTCCAAGGCTAGATCTCCCATTCTACCTCACAGTGAGAGGAATTAAAGAGGAGAAGGAGGGGTGGGGGGAGGGATGGAAAACTTAATCAGCAATAAATTAAAGTCGTCATCGGCTGTTATGCAAAAAATGTAATCCTTGTTTTCCTAACCTACCTTTGGCAACGACTCGATGTAGCTTTCAGGGATCTCTATTTCCGATAAAACTTGAGCATTTATGGCCATTGCCGCTTTAAGAACTTGGTTGACCGAGTCCTTTTGGAATTGTATCCATTTCTTTGTTACCTCAGACAGACCCTCTGGTGGAACTTTAACGGTCGGTAGCCACCATTTTTCATCACTTCTTTTGGATCCCTTCTCTGCTTCATCGGCATCTTGCGAAACGTAGTAGAACTCGTTTTGATGCGTGAAATTATCCAGGCAATCCTGCACATGGATACGGTGTCGGATAAAAATGAGGCATGCATGTCTGAACCGGAAGATCTCTGCTCTGTGTGTGTGAGTCAGGCAGTTTGGTCGAATCAAGTATGTAAGTGGAATCCAGCGTGTGTGTGTGCGCGTATACGTACGATTAGCATGGTGTCAAGCTTACGTAGAGCAGGGATGTTCATTTGAAGATCCGTGCGTTGTTTCGTAGTCATGATCTGGCATCAAGAGAAAGCGGGTTTTTTTATCAGGATATGAAATTTTGGGATTAGAAGCAGAGAGAGAGAGAGAGAGGAGGAAGGAAACTGCAGGTAGAAAGATTACCTCCATGCATGTTCCATCCTTGCTCTTCTGTAGCATAGGAACCATCTCAACAATGTAATCAGTAACAGAAAGCAGCCAGTCTATTTCTTTTTTCCACCTGACTTTGTTCTCTGGAGACATGGGCTCCAGTTTTCGCATTTCACCAAATACCGAAGCTGCAAATGTTGTCAAACGTACGTGTAACGTTAATTCTAGTTTTCCTTTTCGGGCAGAAACATAATTCCACGTACTAATTAATAATTTCATGTGGGTGCTCGTTCGTGTCTGCTGCCAACTTTTTAAGTTTTGATGCAAACGGAATCCGACTTTACCTGCTAAATTTGTTATTGCATTCGATAATGCCAAGGAGGAGGAAACGCCCTTTCCTCCTCCCGACATGTCCTCGCTGAGTAGCAACTTGGCAAACTTTTCCTTCATCGTCTCCATATCTGAAACGTTTAAAGGGTAAAATAACAATTTAGAAACCGAGAATCGTACGGCGTCATATCATTCATACCATATCAATAATTTCCGCACCTAGACGGAACAAACAGACAGATAGCATGGCAGTGTTCATGCTTTATTCAAACAGAATAACTTCTCATATAGTATCTGTAATCTGAAATGCCATCCGCTGCACAGGTAAAGCATCCGCAGGGTATATTTGGATATACTACCAAAGAGTTTGTTCCAATTTGATTGATGATGAAGGAACAAGAACCTCGAATTTACAGCCAAATAACTAGTTTCTGCATTAACACTATCAATTAATAGCCCCCTCATATCTATATACTAGACATTATTGTTCAACGGGGGGTCGAATCAAGAACATGATGTCTGCAAATACAATCTCAAAGGAGGGCAGGGCAAATAAAGAGAAAATAGGAAATAACGTATAAATAATAACATGAATGATTTTTATTTTTTTTGGAAAAAAAAAATGCTAATTAACATGAATGATATATATATCTTGCCTTTATCTTTTGTTGATGCAGCTGTCCCAGACGAAGGTAATCTTGACCTTGGAGCTTTATCCGTCTTATTCAAAATTGCACCAATTTGTTGCTTTTCAGACATCCTATCCGAAGTCTTGCTAGAAACTTGACTCTTCGAAATCCTATCCTCGCCCAAATCCTCGCTACTAGTACTCTCAATGATCATGCTCTGTGTATGTCCATGATTCGGGACGACACCATTATTACCACTATGATCACCATTAAGTCCTCTAAATTGGAAAATCCTTTCCATGTAACTTTCCTGTTCTTGCTCGAGTGCATGCACCATTGTGTTACGTTGAATTTACAAAAATCAAGCAGTCAAGAATGGTAAGTACTACCATAATTTTTGACGCTCGACTCCAAGCAGAAAACATCTATACAACAATCGTGTTGCTTCTCAAATCTCAATTGACAGGAAAATGGAGAGGGGAGCTGTGGGGAAAACCGGAAGGAAAGGGAAAAAGGGCTTCCTTTCCCCCCCCCCCCAATAGAATCGGAAAGTTTTGTTTCTGGGACAGGATTCAATTGAGATTGACAGAAGAGAAAAAAGAGATTGATGGCGTGTGATTGTTTACTTTTTTTTTTTGTCGATGGGTTAAGAGAACGTGAGGTGCATGTTTCCAGTTAAAAGCTAATAGTTGGCCTGAAAAACGAATATGCATCGTTAAGATTCTGTGATTTTATATAGGGTATGTATTTTGAAGGATAAAAAATAGCTAAACTGTAAGGGCCTTCTGTTATTTAAATTTGTGATGGGTCAACGAATTTTCAGCTGCAGAAAGAAATTTCTTTACAGAGGTCAAAGATGCTAAAGGCTCCGGCTTACATGCATGCATAGGGGAGGCGGCCACCCTCTGCCATTCTCTTATTCCCCCTCACCCCACCACATCCAAATCTGACCCCTGCTCCTCTTGATGATCTGGGTACCCAAGGGTCCCACTTCAATCGTATTTTTGTGTGGGTCTTTTCTTTTTAAAAAAGTGACTACAAGCCGGCAGTCACAGACTCAAAACAGACCATCACCATGACTCAAACGACACACCTTGAGCTTTCCACAATGCCGTGCGAGCCTCCTACATGCAGTAGCCATTAGGCCATGAAAAGAGATGCCCACTACACAGAAACTGCATACAAAACCAAAAGCCATACCATAAAAGATAAAAGCAGGAAAAGAAGGGGGGGGGGGGGGAAGAGGCGATAACTTAGATTCCGGCCCTCTGTATTTACCCAAGCAATGAGAAGGCGCAAACTAGATCAACCCCTTACAGATAATGGGCACACCTGATTCTAACAATAACTCCTTCACATCTACTAGCACCATACTCCATGTCATGTCTGCACCAACATTCGTGAGGGAAGCAAAATCGAGACAACCTTCACATCAAGAGGATTCAGGATATCACCACAAAATCATGACATCATCACCTCTGGATGCAGATGAGTTTAGAATATCTCCTCGACCCTATAATCACCCGGTTGAGCTTAGCCAAAATTTGATAATTGAAAGAGGAGCTGAGCCAAAAAACAAAGTGTAAAGCTCAGTGCTAAGAGCCCATAACACCAACAAAAGGAGATGGGTACATTAAGAAATTAGAATATGTCTATGGGCACGTGGGTTTGCATTTTAAAAATAGTTTCCCATCTCCAATTTCTTAAGAATAAGAAGAAAACAATTTTCCATAGAAATATGAAAGAATGTGTTGTTTTTTAGATTATTAAGAAATCTGAAAGGACATTCATCTACTTCTAGATTAGAAATAATAATAATAATAATAATAATAGTTTTGAATCGGAAACATATGGATAACATAATGAGTAGAGAAAACTTTTAAAAATATAATATTAAGTTGTTTTTTAATTTTATCTACAAAGTTCGAAAACCGTATTTTCAAATATTCTAATTAAGAAAATAAACTAAAAAAATATGACTATGTTTCTAGAAAATTGGATAACTTATTTCTTCCAAATTGACCCTCGTTTTCTAAAGTGTAAATGCACCCAATGCTTGCCGATCGTCATCAACAGAATCAAAACCCATTACAGCTAGCCACATGCATTAGCTTCAGATTCTCTTACTCCTTTTACGGTAAAACCCTTGCTGCATCATTCGTTGAATGAAAATAAGCTTGAAAAACAGGCCCCATCATAATGTTGTCTCCAATAATAACCCGCCACAAGTTAATAAAAGTGAGGAAGTGTGCACCACAGATTGATTCCACGTACCCGACATACAAGTCTAAATTGTCAATTATAAAGAAAAATTAATAAACAATAAAGATACTGACATTCAACAATTATCGGCCATCAGTTAATTTTATCGATCTTCCTACATGCTACCTATTGGTTCTATCAGCTATTGTCTTGCTAATACCATCATCAGGCCAAGGCCGTGGTGCAAGCCGTTAAATACAACCGGTGGAGCTCCGGTAATGATCAGTTAACTCACTGAACTCAGTTGGAAGCTCATGTGATCAGGCCAAGTTATGAAATTTAACGTCGTCAAGTTAATTGGAGAATGCCAATTGTACACAGTTCCACATTTCGCATTTTTAATTCAACCAGACCCATTTTCATCGGTTTACGCAAATTCAAACCAGGTGCTTAAACATATGATTAACCCAAAATTTGTTGGGGACCCTTTGGTACACCAAACCTCCCACCTATCCCTGATCATGATTAGAAAATTCAAGTAAAAGATGGAAGCACAAGAGCAAGAAAAAGACGAAAGTAAAACCCCACATTCCAAAGGTTTTTTCAATTAAATTACTAACACATAGAAAGAAAAGGTTACAAACTAACTTCAAAACTCGGCCTTGGCGAGAGAGAGAGAGAGAGAGAGAGACAAAGCGCCGCAAGATCTTTTCAATGGAGTCGATTGGAGTTCTACAGGCCTGTCCATTAAACCCGTACTTAGACGCCGAGCTAGAGAACCGTTACAACCTCTTCAAGTTCTGGAAAGTTGGAGAAAGAAAGGCATTCTTAGCAGAGAATGCGAATGCAATTAGGGCAGTGGTGGGCAATGCAGCTGCAGGGGCGGACGCACGATTGATTGAGGCGCTGCCGAAGCTAGAGATAGTAGCGAGTTACAGTGCCGGATTGGATGCGATCGATTTGGGTAAGTGTACAGAGAGAGGAATAAGGGTTACGAATGCCGGGGATTTAGTGACAGATGATGCGGCGGATGTGGCGGTTGCGTTGATACTGGCGACGCTTAGGAGGATTCCTCAATGTGATTGGTATGTTAGAAGTGAGAGGTGGAAGATGGGCGACTTCCAGTTGACTACCAAGGTCTGTAATTTTGTCCATCTTTTTTTTTTTTCACTCCTGTTCATTTTTTTCGATTATCTCCCCCTTTTATTATATATGAACGAAAATGGTTGCAACTCGCAAAGCACTGGCTAAGTAGATAGCTGACACACGATTGTGGTAACATAGAAGGAAAGAAATCATTTTGTCACTCATATTTCGGGCTTGAACAAACACCATTAACGATCTACGGCCTAAATCATATTTCGGGATTCGATTTTAAACTCTACTATTAGCTTTCTCGGACTTGAATAAGCTAGCTATCACCATCTTTCTCGTCTCCGGCGTAGAATGAGACTCATGTGGATCAAATTTTTAAATATTTTTAACACTTTCATTATTGTTTTTTTTTTCCTCGTACAAGTAGTCAATATAACTCTCGTTAATAACCATCATATTCATGGGTAGTATTATTATGGATGCTTCCCTTATATTACGGAAGAAAACAGCAAAGATATTTACAGAAAATAATATTATCGACAAATGATCTATCAACAACAAACAAGATGTTGCTAACAAGTCTGAGAAAATCTAAGATCCCAGGCTAAGAGGGTGTTTGAGTAATCTTTATGATCTCAAACCAGTGAACCCCAACTTTTCAGTATTAAGAAGTATATTTTTGGAATACAGGCGTGTGGTAAAACGTAACAACCAACTGTAACAGTTTTCTGAACGGCCTACTGAAACAGGTTTTTTTTTATCTGAATATTTCTCTGATAAAAAACGTAATATTAATCGAGGGTAAGGTGCATTGGATTATATTTTATACTAAATTATTTAAAATAGATTCTTTATGTAAGATAAATGTTGGGCATTGTGACATGTGATTTAGTTATATTTATTCAAGTATCATATGCTTCAAATACATCTATTTAAGTATTGTGCATTTAGATTTTCTTTTAGTTTTATGTTACTAAAATAAATAAAAATATACGTAGCAGCACATATATTTTTAAGTTGAATTAAGATAATCAAATGATTTGAATATTCATTAAAATTCTATGGGGTTTTCTAGAATTCTTATTATTATGTTTGAGAGATTTCAATGTTGTTCCAAGTTTTTAAAAAAATTTCCAAAAAATTTATATAAAGTAAAAAAGAGTTAAGGAATATAGGATTCTTCGGTTAACTTAAAATATATGATATTATAAATTATATTTGTTTGGTTATATAAGACTAAAGATATATTAATAGTATATAGTATTTAAGGAAAATTTAAAATACATGGTACTTAAATAAATTATTTGAAATATAAGATAGCTAAAAGAAGTCTGGTCAAATAATAGTGCCTATTTGAAAACATTATTTATAATTTATTTTGTTCATCATTGGTCCAATACCTAAATTTTTTTTATTTGTTTATACTTTGTGTATGTTCAAATTTTATCTCATCTGATCTTATGAGAATTGAATTGAGATTAATGAATTATTATTATATAAAAATATTAATTATAATAATAATTTAAATAATAATATTATTAATGAAATAATAATAATAACTAATTTAATTTAAATTATCATTATAATTATAGTAATAATTATTATAATTATTATGATAGTCATTAAAACTAGTAATTATAAGAATTATTATTTTATATTTATAAATATATTAGAAATAATATTTAAAATTATTTTAATTTATGATAATGTTATTATTATTATTATATGTATAATAATTAATGATATTATTTAATATAATTATATGTATAATAATATTTATTATTATGGTTCAAAGAATAATCAAATTAATGTAATAAAATGGAAAATATTATTACTATTATTATTGTTGTTGTATGTAATAATTATTAATAATATTTATATTCACAATCTATATTATAATTTTTATAAATATAATATTAAAAATAATAATAATAAATATGATATAATTAATGGTATTATCTGATATGGACATAAGGTGAGTAATAGTATATTTGATCAAATTAACTGAAAAATTAATTAAAATATTAGAAGTTATAAGTTATTTAAAGTGACTTATAAAATCTGACTTATAAATTAGTAAAAAAAAAATATATACTAATTATTATTTTTAAATAAATTAATTTTAACAAGCTAAAATATTACTTTCGGTTATGCTAAATATACAATAAAGTATGGTCAAAATCTAGGATTAGGTCCACGTGATAGATCGAATATATATTGTACGGCATTATAGTTTATCACAGCCTTCGAGCTTCCTTGCACCGCAGCAGTATACCCGCACAAACAAACGACCGCCGTCGTCATGACATATCCTCTATAATCCCTAAAAGGCTGGAAGCCCCGTGAAATATTACAGCCGAGTTCTGTTTGTTTCCCATATATTAGGACACACACCCATTCAACCCGACTTCGCACTTCATCTTCGATCGGCATCCCGAATATCAAACTCAAGCAGGAAAAATGGAATCGATCGGCGTATTATTAGCATGTCCAATGAACACCTATTTAGAAGACGAACTAAAGAAGCGTTTCAACCTCTTCCCATTCTGGAACTTCCCTAACCGGAAGGAGTTCCTCAGTCAAAACGCCAACTCAATTCGTGCAATTGTGGGCAATGCATCTGCTGGCGCCGATGCAGAACTGATCGATTCGTTGCCTAAATTGGAGATTGTGGCTAGCTTTAGCGTTGGGTTGGATAAGATTGATTTGGCGAAATGTAAGGAGAAAGGAATTAGGGTTAGTAATACTCCGGATGTTTTGACTGATGATGTTGCTGATTTAGCTATTGGTTTGATGTTGGCTACCCTCAGAAGGATTCCCGAGGGTGATCGGTATGTTAGGAGCGGTAGTTGGAAAAGGGGTGATTTCAAATTGACCACTAAGGTTTGTGTTTCCCTGGGTTTTTCTATTCTTTGTCATTTGGTGGCGGTGGCGGAAAAAGAGAAGTGAATAGTACTATTATTCTTTCTTTTGAATTAGAAGGCATTTGGGTGTTATTTTTCGACCCAGAAGTTGCTTGCGTCTTTGACATTTGTTAGGCTATGCATCTGTTACCGAAGTCTCTCATTTTATATCTTTACTCAACTATAATCATTAAGTTTGAGTTGTAGTTTTTTGGTTTTTGCATATTTAGGATGGTTGCTCCAAGATATATTCTGTTCTGTGTCTCAACTTTGAATTTGTGAAGTTGTATTTGGAGCATGGAAAATGTCATAGAAGCTCTGTCACCTGATCAGAAATTATTCTTCATTAATATGAAAATCAGAGTGATTTGGATTGGATCAACACTCGTCCTCTAACTCTACTTGTGTTTCAAATTGCTGAGCATTTTGGTTGCACTGGAATTTAATTTCATTTATTGGTCCTCCATATGCTGTATCGACCTAAAAATTTAGTCGATATTTCTGTGTGGTTCAAATCTTTGTCAGCATTGAGTTGCTTGATTGTTTCCATGTTTCTTATCGGTTATGTGGTTCTTTGATGCACTTGGCGTGACCATGTTGTTTTCCAGAATGACCTGAATTTATGAACTCTGATGTTTAATATCTGTCAGGACCGTCACACAAGTACCTGACCAAATATGTTGCAGGGGGTGCTGGGTTATAATTGATTGTTGTCCTTATTCTTTGGCATAATCCTTGATTTCATGGTTTCCCAACTAGGGCTGTAACGGATTGGCTCATTCAGTAAACAAGTCTAAAAATGAGACTCGAGCTTGGCTCATTTATAAAGGAGCCAAGTTCACAAGCTTTCGCACTGTAAACGAGCTCGAGCCCAAATTTTTCATGCTCGATCTTGGAAAACGTGCCGAGCTCATGAGCTTTTGCACTGTAAACGAGCTGGAGCCCAAATTTTTCATGTTCGATCTTGGATCGTTTATTAAACGAGTCAAGCTCGAACCTTATTCTTAGACTTTTTTAGCTAAATAAACGAGCTAAGCCGAGCCCTTAACAAGAAGAGCCTAAAACGCTCGCAAGCTGGCTGCATACAATTAAATATCGGTCCCAATACGTAATATCGGTCGATATTTATTGGATTTTGGGTCAGCCGATACGCGAAATTGGCGATACGCGACGGATTTAGAATTTCACATATTTATCGGCGATATATCGGTTATCAACCGATATTTGCCGATATTCTACCAATATTTACTGATATTTGTCGATATTTACTGGTATTTGCTATTATTTATTGTGGAAAAAAAATAAAAAATCACGCCATGACAACCGCGGCATATTCCGATACCGTGACACCGCAACCGCAATCGCGACCGCGACCGCGATTTTATTGCTTGGCCAGCTCTATTCGTTTACAGCCCTATTCCCAGTCCTATCATTTTGTTGCTTGTTTGACAACTACCTTGTCTCGAGGATTTGAGATTGACACCCTTGATTACCACTTAGATTATGCCATATCGCATCTTGATGGATTTATGCCACACAGTCCCACTGACATGTTATAGAACATCTTAATCAGTTCAGGAAATATATAGCCAGCCCCAGGTTTAGTCAAAGATTGCGCGACATTGTGATTTTCATTTTACTGATGTACGCAAACTAAGGAGTGCATCCTTGCAAGTTATTGTGAAGTCCTAGCCCGATTGTGTGTATTGATTTTGTTGTAATACAGATGATCTGGCTGACCGAGCTATTTAGCTTTCTTTATTTATTGCCTTACAAAGCCAAATTACCTTTTTATAAGAAGTATGACACATAGTTACCAGTCGAGCAATATAAAGCCAGGAACTTGTGTGCTTTTCTAATCCAGTTATCCAGCTTGAAAAGGTGATATCATACGATACTGACCTGCACATTTTCTTGCTCCTAAAATTATCTTTGGGGAGTTGGTACAAGTGACTGAGACTTCTCTGGTTCCTGTCTGATGAGAAAAGTTAGAATTACATGCTATGGCTGTGTCTGATCTTAGTATGACTAACTTATTCCCTTTAATTATTTGTAGTCTCTCACTCATTTGTTGCCCATTGGAATCTCATCCCCTAGCGTAAACACTTCTTAGGATGTGAGATTTTACATTGTTTACCTGAATGAGCAATGAGTGATAAAGTCCGCAAGTTTTCAGCTCAGTTAGTATCATATATCAGTTTACTTTGTCTTACTTAGTGGTCTTTCAGTTATAAACATGTGGGGTACTAGAAAAATTGCACCAGTTCCTCTGATATTCATTTTTGAGAATCTTACATGTATTAGAAAAATTGCACTTCTTGTCTGTGGCCTAAAATCTGTCATTTTACTCAGCTGAATGTTTTTTGCTTTCATCTCACCTTTATTCTCCAGTTTTCTGGCAAAAGAGTTGGCATTATCGGTCTGGGAAGGATTGGTTCAGCAATTGCCAAGAGAGCGGAAGGTTTCGACTGTCCCATCAGCTACTACTCTAGAACAAAGAGACAGGATTGCACGTACACGTACCATCCCAGCGTTGTTGAACTAGCTGCCAACTGTGATATTCTGGTTGTCGCGTGTGCTTTAACGGAAGAAACACGTCACATTGTCAACCGTGAAGTCCTAAATGCTTTAGGTCCAAAAGGAGTTTTGATCAACATTGGCAGAGGTCCCCATGTTGATGAGCCAGAACTAGTATCAGCATTGGTAGAAGGACGGATTGGTGGTGCTGGGCTGGATGTATTTGAGAATGAGCCGCATGTCCCTGAAGAGCTGTTCAAACTCGACAATGTAGTTCTCTTGCCTCATGTTGGAAGTGGTACTATTGAAACACGCAAGGAGATGGCTGACCTTGTTCTTGGAAATTTGGAAGCACATTTCCTTGGCAAGCCATTGTTGACACCTGTTGTTTGATCAAATTGAAAAAGGAGATGATTATTATAAGCTACAACTTTGTTCCCATTTGTTTTGTATTAAGGAACAAACATGTGGAATTTCTTGAACTGAACAGGTATTTTCTGATGTGAAAGTATACTCTCTGTAACAATTGTTACCCAATCTCTTCAATTGTTGGACGGAAGATATTATTTAGCTGTTACAAATGATTGTTGTTCCCTCATTTTCTTTCACCTTGGTATGTATGTAGATGATGGGATAAGAGGCAGGGCTGGTGCCTGCTGCTTAGGGTTTTGCCAGAATTGGCAACTTGTCACGTATGCAAATCCGGGCACATTGTTAAATGCACATATATGCATATTTTAGACTGACATTTCATATATTTAGAATATTTATATTACCACTATAAGATGTATAT
The DNA here is from genome assembly GCA_030549775.1 of Tamarix chinensis. Classification (NCBI taxonomy): domain Eukaryota; kingdom Viridiplantae; phylum Streptophyta; class Magnoliopsida; order Caryophyllales; family Tamaricaceae; genus Tamarix; species Tamarix chinensis. The sequence goes on from CM060178.1 coordinate 83,440,271, forward strand.
TTGTCAATATAAGATAAATATACTCATTTCTATAAAGTGTGTATTTATAATTATAAGATTTGTATTTATTAATATAAGATATATATTCACTAATATAAAATGTGCATAAATTGATATAAGATTTTATTTTTTTTATCTAAAAGAAGGACGTCATGTTTGGTTATATATAAGTATGTTTGAGAAACCTAGATGCCTAGTATATCATTATACAAGAAGTGACTCAAACTATGCGGAGGAAGACACACTAATTATGTGAGCCTAGTGGGAAGCTAGTTGCCATATTAGCTAGCTTATCCACACATTTATTTTCCTCATGGTAAACCTACATGATCTTGTAATTATTCTCTACTTACAAGATATCCCTACACTCCTGTATGAGAATTGCATTGCTCCTATTATTCGGGGAATTATGCATCACTAAATGCATTGTTGGCTTCGAGTCTAACTATAAGATGACTTGTGGTACCCTAAAGCTCAAGCAAACAACTTTCGTCTAAGGACCCAAAGTTCGTCTTTGAGCTCATCTATTATACTGATGTTAAGAATAAAACCATCTAGCCATCCCTTCCCCACCCCCCTCTTGTGGTCGCAAACCACGCCTGTTGCACCCACATGCTTTGAGGATCTACACACGCACCCATTAACATAGATCTTAACCCCTACCCTTCCGCCAGTGGTTCCCAACTAACATACACAATATACCTTGTGTGTCTTGAAGCTAGTTGACATCCACTTCCTTTGTTTGCTTCATAATAAACCTACCAACAACCTGTGGTTTATTCATCCCTTCGAAGATAACAACACTATGCCACTTTCAAATCCACCATCAAGACATTGTAAAAAGTGAGCACCAAAGAATATTCAAGACCCAATTTTCTATATCCCTTAGATTCATCTCTAGCTAGTTACAGAAATCTACCTAAAAAAAATGTCATTACACCAATGCATCAAGTCCACACCCTCTTTGTATAAGATGTGTATCTATAATTATAAGATGTATATTTGTCTTATAAAAGATGTGTATTCTTCCAAAACAAAGTTTGTATTTATAACATATTTAGTATTCCCTTTCTTTTTACAAATAAATAATGTTTATTCATATTCAAAAAATGTGTATTTTATTGGATAAGATGTGTACTTATTTTAATAAGATGCATATTTATAACATATATATTCGTCTCTTATTATGTATTTATCATTATAAGACATGTATCTTATCTTTATGAGATGAGCATTATTAAAATAAGATGTGTCTTTATAACTATAAAATGTGTATTTGTATGGTAAAGATATATATATTTTTAATAAGATTTGTATTTATAATGCATGTATCCATTGCTTGTTATTTTATAAATAAAGGATGTGTGCTTATATATGGAAGATGTATGTTTTGTTGCACATAATGAGTATTTTTGTTAGAGATATACTCTAAAGATGTGTATTTTGTTGGATAAGATGTATATTATTTTAAAATAAAGTTTAATAATTTTATAAAAATATTATCCTGTCCACCATAATTCTAAGGGATGTACACTATACTATAAAAAATGTATATTTATGTGTAAAAGATGTACCTTTATGTATGAAAGATGTGTAAAACTATAGAATTACTATTGCTAGTAGTAAAATGTTTTGTGCTACTAGTAGTAGGATGCAAATTTTAGTTGATGGTCAATTGTAGGAAGACAATTAGAGGTACAAAAATTCTTTTGTTTCTTCTAAAATCATATATGAACCACCCAAAACAATTGTTTTTTCACCTCCTTTGAGTTATAAATGGTTCAAACATCATTCAATGTTAATTATTTTTTTATAATTATTTTTAATTAATCTAACATATAAGTTTTCCTTCTCGGATGAGGCTTAGCCTTTTACACCAAAAGTTTCATATTCGAATCCCCTTTGATACCATCACTAAAAGGAAAAGCTAAGGGACACCCTCAGAGAGTAACTTTTGCTCAAACCTAGGCAAGTGGGGCCCACATCAATATCAATGATTCTTACTAGGCTATTATTACAAAAATTGGTGAATACATAGAGGCAAAGGTGAGGAAGGAAGAAGGGGTTCATCAACCCAAATAGTGAATAACATCAGTTGAAGGGTGACAACGATACAAAAATAGCCTTAGATAGTGGTCCAAAAAATATATTAGAAAGAATAAGATGACGGTTGGGGTTAAAATTAATCATCTTTTGTCAACTATAGATGACGGTAATTATAACCCACAACCCTCGTCTAAGTCTTCCTCCATTTTTTTTCCAGTTGAGACAACGATGTTAAATGAATACCATCATCTATAGCCTATTAGTAAAGAAAAAAATGAAGATTTCATATGAAAGACTTTGTAAGAATGCAATTTATGTGCTAATGAAATGCTCTAAAATGCAAGGCTTAGACAATTAATGCTCTACCAACTTTATTGTACCTGGAGAAAGTGATATAGAGATAAATTAGTGATAAAGATTATTTATTTCCTATTATAAGGGCACAATGCATATTTTTTGTTGTGGAGGTGCCCTTTTTATCTATATATACATCTTTATTTCTTATGCATATGTTTGCGCCGATGATAGAGTTTTTGCTAAAATGTGAAAAATTAGGATTTCAAGAAAGATAACAAAGGCATCTCTTCAACAAAAAAATGCATATCGCTCCATTTCAATGGGAACCAACGTATCTTTATCACATTATCCTCTGTATTACTTTCTTCAAGTACAACAGGGTTATTAAAGCATTTATTGCATGTGCTTTGCATTCCAAATTCTTTCATCCACATATGAATTGCATTCTTACAAACTCTTTCATATGAACTCTTCATCTTTTTTCTTTACCTTTCTCATTAAATCTTCAGCATAATCCTCATATGTCATACATGCATAAAATAATCAAACAAATTAATAGACATACATTTTAAACAAAAAAAATTGATCAAAAATACAAAGGATTTATAAATAATATACAATTCAACAACCATGACATCCACCATTCATCTATGTCATTTTAAGGCTTTTATAAATATATTCAATTATTGTGTCATTCTAAACAACAATAATAAATAAATAAATAAAAGTGTTAATACATTATATTATCATGCCTGCTTTTATATAATTAGATATGCACACATATCATACTATCATATGGTTGTCTCAAAAAATAGTTTTTAGATCTCAAATAATGAAAACCTTATTTTAAAGGTCAAAATAATGTTATCTCTGCTTCAAAAGTGTCAAACCCCTCATTGGGTAGTTTTAGTACGCAAATCTCAAAAAAATATCTTGAAATGAAAAAAAAGTGGGTTCATTCAAAATAGATAACTAAGACAAAAGTTGTATCCATAGAAGGATCATCGACATATTACAACAATAATATATTAACAAAATATATAAAAAAACATACAAAGGATAGCATATACCTAGCAACTTTTGACAATATACATACATTAAATTAACATCTATAACATTGATATCAATGAACTTCTAATGAAATATAACACATAGAACATAGTAAAATTAAGGATACATTTAAGAATAAAGAAGATGAAATATGCACATGGTTAAGGAAAGAATAGAGAAAAGAGAAGAATAAGAAGAATTTGAGATGGAGGTGACCGATGGAGAAGAAGGAGGAGGTAAAGGAAGCAACAATGGTGTAAGTATATAGAAAATATGTATTTCACAAGATAGGTATTTATGTGTGTTTGTGAAAATGTGAGAAATGCAAAAGGGTCACCAATTTAGAAGTGAAGAATGAAAAAAAAATCCTATTAAAGCATAGATATCAAAATAATGGAATGAATATGTGATAAGGTACAGATGCCGATTTTAGGTTACAACCGCCATCTATATCATTGAAAAAAATGAGGAAAATTATGTGAAGGTATATACAACAGTTTTAGGTTACAACCACTATCTATATCCTTCCCCCCATTGCACTCACATTATAGACAATTGTTATCATCATCTATGTCCTCATATTTTTTTCATTATGCTTGGTTTATTACTATAGACCTTATATGTAATACCTCATCCCAAAATCCTTCAAATTGTATTTAAATTTATATTGATATAAAATTAATGAGTTTTGATTTTGAAATAGACATAGACTTCTAATAAAAATATGAATTTCATCCTTATCGATCGATTGGTTTACATAATTAATCAATTAGTGAGATGGGAAAATTAACATTATTATTATCAATAAACTAGTTGATTGGTTTTCCAAATTGATTGACTGATTCGCTTGTGATTTTAGATCCATTTTTTTATTTTAATTTGAATTTCTCTCTAATGATTATGAAAAATTCTTATTTGAGTCCAATTATGCTAATAAGAATTTTTGGTGCTTTGGTATTATTTTCACGTCAATGAGATAATTGCATAATTTTAATTAGTATTATTTCCCCAAAAAGCTACTTTTGAAGGCAAGCTTCCCCTTTTTCTTCTCCCTGACCTCTCCCTCTTTCTTATGGAAGATGGGGCTACGAGCTTGACTTTGTGCACCCTCCCTTGAATTGCCAATCCACTACCATGCCCATTTCTGACTACACTTAACCCTCACTACCCCATCAAGTCAGCTCTTACTTATTAGCTTGCCCACACTCAATCTCACGAGTCTCGTACCCCTTTTTCCCTAAGAATGTCAACCAACCCTACCTCTATACTTCTCATTGCTGATCTATTCTCATTCCTCACTTGTGTTCTTTCTCTCTTCTCCCTTCTTCTTGTGGAAAGTTTTACTGAGTGTTGAGAACCCTTCCATTTTTCCCCTTTTCTTCCTTCTGCTAAAAAACAAAGGTTCTCTCTGATTTTTCTCCTTTGAATTATGCAAGCATTGTGTTCCTTTCCTGTAATCCCCCAAAAAATTTCGAAAAACTATATTTTAATAAATAACTTTATTTGAAATAAAATTAGCTTGTAAAATTATTATTTTAATTATTTTATGGATTTTAGAGTATGTAAATTTGGATAAGAGTATTTAATAAATTAAAAATAAATATTTTTCTATTTATCACATTGTTTTATTTAAATAATTTTCCAAACTAATATTTTACCAACTTTATCCTTTTTAAACTAAAATATTATATTATAATAAATTAAGTTGTTAAATTAAATAATTTATCAAGAATATTATATTTTACGACTTTATAAATTATTTTAACTTATATCCCCATTTTTCTCTTTTTCTCCCTTTTCTTTTCCCTTCTCCTTTTTCTCTTTTTCTTCTTCTTTCTTCTCTTCTCTTTTTTTTTCTTTTTTTTCTTCTCTCTTCCTTGGGCCGCCCGCACCGGCCTGCTTGCCTTCCCTCCCCTGTGCGTTGGGCCTCAGCCCACCTTTCCCTCTCCCCCTCAGCCCTCTCTCCCGCGTGCCTAACCCGGCCGGCTCCCCTTTCTTTTTTCTTTTTCCCCCTGGACCGGCCAGCCTTTTCTTTCCCTTTCCCCGACCGGCCAGCCTTTTTCCCTCCTTTCCCCGACCGGCCGCCCGCAGCCTCCTTTCTTTCTTCTTCTTCTCAAGCGACAACAGCCCGACCCTCTGCAGCTGCCGCCCGACCACCTACGACTGCCTGCAGCCGCCACCCTGCCACCCTGCCTCTCCCTCTCTCTCTTCTCCCTCTTCTTTTCCTTCACCTTTCCCTATCCCATTATTTCGAAATCCTTCTTCCCCAACCCTCTCCCCTCCATTTTCTCCCCGCCACTTTCTCCCCTTGATTTCGTGCGCCGCCGCCCTCCGCCGCTCCAACCGCTGCACTCATCCCCTAAACCACCTCCTACACCCTTCGACTACCACCTTGCACCACCTCAATACCCATCCCGCAGCCCTCTTCCTCCCTTCTTCTATTTTTCTCCCTGTTTTCACCCTTCTCGACAGCCGCCTGTAACGCCACCGTTCTCCGCCGTCCGGCTGTCTCTGTCGCCGCCCAGACCACCAATCTCCTCCCTGCAACCTCCTCTACCACCCCCATACTTTACTTTCCCGAAATCAGCCCCTTCACCCCTTCATTTTTCCCCTTTCTTTTCCTTCCTCGCCAGCCTACACCCCGCACCCCACTTCAACCGCCACCTTCGCAACCTTGCTGCCGTTGCCTCCCCCACCATTAGCCACCATCAACACGTCCCCGACCACCTCCTACACCCCCTCTTCACTTCTGCACCATCCACTTGCCTTAGAACCTCCCCTAACTACCTCATTTTCTAGCCTAAAGTCCCTAAACCGAGCCACCCTTCCTCTCTTCCATCTCACCCCTCTTCGAGCCCTTCCCCCTCTCTTCTCTGCATGACACTCACGCTGCTCATGCAGCCTGAGCTTCCCCTTGTTTTGGGTTTAATTTGGAAATTTTTTGAGGTATATTAATAATTAACTAAAGTGTTTTATTGTTAAATAAATTTTTATGAAGTCTTATCCTTTTTAATTTCTTATTTCTAACATAATAATAATGGATGTTATTTTTAGGTGTTGAGTTACTAATTGTGCTTGGTAAGATTTGATATTTTGCGGGATCGAGGTAATCGTTAAACCTCCCTTAAATGCATGGAAACGTATGCTAGCACATTAGGAATTTGATTATGATTTTATGTATGTTTTGTGAGCCAAGCATGATATATAAATGGTTGTTTACATTTATTGAAAGAAAAAGGGAAATGCATGATAACTTTGTGCCATGTGTAGGTATGATAATTAAGGAAAAGGTTGATTATTGATGGAAATGTTAAATGCTTGTTTATGATGTATTATGTTGCTAAGGCTTGAATGATATTATTGTCTAAGGGTATTCTAGTAATTATGGTTATGAAGTATGTGATCTAATGTATGTAGTTGCTAATGGGTAATATGTTGATTAATAACAAGTTGGTGGACTTAGATGATAAGAATAATATCATTATTTTATGTAATGGTGGTAAATTCGTAAAAATGGTGCAACAAAGGGTTAAATGGAAATTTTATAAGTGAAAGGGGCATTTTGGTAATTTTATAAGTAAAAGGGTAATTTAGTAATTTAAAAAGAAAGGGGTTAAATGATAATTTATAAGTAAAAGGATAAAATTGTAAGTTGCGAGAAAGAAGGGTATTATGGTAATTTTTGGAGAAAAGGGTAAGAATGGTAATATTTCAAGTGAAAGGGTAATATGGTAATTTTTAAAGTAAAGGGGGCAAAATAGTAATTTCATAAGTAAGTGGTAATATGATAAATTTTATAAGTGAATGGCGACACGGTAATTTTGTAAGTGAGGGGTATTATGGTAATTTTGTGAGTAAAAGGTTAATATGGTAATTTTGGAAAGGAAGGGCAAAATGGTAATTTGGTAAAGAAAGATAAAAATGATAATTTTGGATGTAAAAGGGTAAGATAGTAATTTGGAAAGAAAAAGGGGTGTTATGGTAATTTTACAAGTAAAAGGGGTATGGTGGTAATTTTCATAAATAAAATGATATTATGGTAATTTGAAAGTAAGGGGTAGAAGGGTAATTTTGTAAATAAAAGGATATTATGGTAAACTCGGGAGTAAGGGGGTAACTTGGTAATTATGATAACGACAAAAGATAATTTAGTAATTAAATTATGATTGTAGAAGGGTAATTGGATAAGTATGATGCTAGCGAAGGGTAATTTGGTAAATTAATCAATTAAAGGGTATTATGGTAATTTTAATAAAGGAGAAGGGCAATTCGATAAATTATCCAACTAAAGGGACAACTTGGTGACTTAGCCAATTAAAGGATAAAGTGATAATTACTTAACCAACTAAAGGGGCAAATTAGTAATCATGATAAGGAAGAGGGGTAAGTGAGTAATTTATCCAACTCAAGGGCAATATAGTAATTATAACAAAGGAGAAGGGCGATTTGGTAATTTAACCAACCAAATGAGAAATATGATAAGTGTAGCAATTATGAGGAATGAATGGTGATCTAAAAAGCGTAGGAGGTAATTTGATAACCTAAACCGGATAATGGGTAATTCGGGAATTATGTAACCTAAAGGGTAACAGGGTAATTTGTTAATAAGGAATTGATGACTTGGCGATTACATAAGTAAGGGGGATAAATAAGTGATTTGTACCTAACTTGTTGTTGTGATTGTGGAACCTGATAATGTGATTTAAATAAGGCTGATTAGCCGAGTAAGAGTACCTGATGACTAGTATGGCCTTGATGGTTTCTCTGTGATAGCTTGGATAACCATCTGAATAAGAAACGACTAATAATATCAGAACGGTTGAGAGTAAATAAATATCTGATTGTCGTGCCTTTGTGATCACCTTTAATTAAGACACTATTACTTAAAGTGAAAGACCTCGAGATCGGGAATGGTGACTCCTTAGGGGTCGCTACCCTAAGGACGTGGTTTAGTGCACGATTATTCTGGTATTTGCTGGTGTGCCTTTGTGCCCCAGCCAGACCTTATATCTTACTCTTTCTAGCTCTACGGACCTAGTTAGGGGGTATGCATACTTATGGATTAGGTGTCCTTGTCGGTAGGGTACTGAGTTAGCTTTATGCACCAGTACGACCAGGGTACCTTTGTGTCCTTGGGTTCGTGGTTGAAGGGTACTGAGTAGCTAATATGCACCAGTACGACCGGTGTACCTTTGTGTCCCGGGTTATCGATCTCCCGTTCGAGACAAATAAATATGATTGATGTGATGATTAAAGAAAGGAAAGATACTATATTTGAAAGTGGAATATTAATGAGTCGGGCCTAGTGATTTATGATATTGAGTATCGGTCCACCGGTTCTAATAGTGGCCAGGAGCGTTGTGCCCTGGATGATGATTCTTTATATATCCCGGTCCACCGGTTATAATAGTGGCCAGGAGCGTTGTGCCCTGGATGATGATTTTATATATATTCCGGTCCACCAGCAATAATAGTGGGGGTCCCGAGCTCAATAAAACCAGTTATGTATGTGAACAAAATTATGGGCAAGTATTAATTACTTATAGTGGAATAGTGGCTTAAGGCCTGATTGTTTTGCGTTACATTATGACATGGCTTAAGACCGTAAGTACCGATTGTTCGTAATGATATGCTATGTGAACGTTAATTATGTGAATGTTATATATGTATGTAGCTTGTTTCATGCATGTATTACATTGCGGGCCTGCTTTTAAGTGAGACTTTAAAGGGTTACTCAGTACCGTAGTGCTGAAGGGATTCCCTTTATAGGGTCCCTGCCTATTCAATGGGCAGTGCCCTTGCAGGTCTTTTCAGGTGCTACTCAAGTGGGCTTCGGGAAAGAGAGTAAAGAGTTATCCGGTATCGTTAGGGTTTTCCTCCTTCTTCATTTAATTTCTTGGTTTTTGATGTTATGTTGTTACTTTAACCACCATTGGTGGATGTTATTCCTGTAAACGATTTGATGAGTTACTCTGATTTAAGTATGTTGAATTTCTTGCAATTTACTCTGATTTATGCATGTTGAATGTCTTTCAAATTGTATTTCATTTTTCTTAGCCTTAGCACTTGGTACTGGAACAGTATGAGTGAACCGGTCTGGTACTAAGTGTGGCGGTAATACTCCCAAAGTTCACGTTTTACTTAATTTGCTTCCGCTAATTTCCTTTAATTAACGAAATTTTTCAGTAGTGAATTTGGGGGTGTTACATTTCCCTTCTTCTATTATTGATTTTAGTTATCACTTGATTTCCTTAAACAAGGAAGAATTTAGGTTGAGAAAAGTCAAGGATTCTAGCTCCTCTCTTAACACCCTATTTTTAAGACAAAAGTTGGTGTTTTGTGTCTTTCTTCTTCTTTTGATTTTATTGGGTTTTAATAATTTTTGAAGAATATTATTAATGGATTTTACTTTGATTTTCTGTGTCTTTCTTCTTCTTTTGATTTTATTGGGTTTTAATAATTTTTGAAGAATATTATTAATGGATTTTACTTTGATTTTCTTAGGAATCAAAGTGTTGCTAAATAAGCCATCTAGTAAGAGTTTTGTACTAGAAGAATTGCTTCAAGGTAAGGCATTATTATCTTTAACATAATCAGGTTTCTATGGTATGTTGGGGTTCCATGTGTTTGTGCTTATACGAGTATGATCTAATTATTTTACATATTATGAGCATGTGGTATAATTCTCCCCAAGTTAGTATTGTTGGAATTCTATGATTTCAAACATAAAAATGGCTTTTTTGAGCATGATTTGTTTAAGTATGTATATTATTATGTATCTATGTGATTCTATGTGTGTGGCATGTATTTTTATGTGTTTTTTGGCATAGAAGCATACCAGGGGTAATATGATAAAGAATGCCAAAATTTGGTGTGTGTTTCACAAGTTTAGGTTGTATTTTACCCAAATCAGTCGATCAATTCCTCGAATCCATTGACTGGTTTTGTGAACAGTCAAATGGTTTGAAGTTTTAGATTGTTTGGTCATGAGATTAATTGATTGATTTGGTAAACTAGTCGACTGGTTTCAATGAACAGTTAATTAGTTGGTCAAAACTATCAACTGGTATCCCTACAGACAAAAATGGTTTGGTCTCTGCTTAGAACCATCGACCGATTGGACCAAACCAGTCAATTAGCTTCTATGACCAGTCAATCAGTTGGTCAGACCCATCTATTGGTTTCCCTCAGGCCAAAATGGGTTGGTCTGTGCTTAGACACATCGATCGGTTGGAGTGAACCAGTTGATTGGTTTACATGAACAGTCGATTGATGAGCACAAGCAGTCATTTGGTGCTCTGGTATTGTTTTGGTCCAAGTCTAGTACAATGAAACCAATCGACTAGTCCGAATAACTAATCGAATGGTTTGGGTGGAAGCCGTTTGGTTTGTTGTAATTTTTTTTGTTTTTCTTGGGCTTTTTGTGTTGATACGTCCTTGCATTTACAACATTTTAATTATAATTTCAACTATAAGTGACCTAATTTAATATGACTCACCATGATGATATTTGAAACTTGATTTTTGGTTAAGTTTGGTGATATCTCTAAACACACAATTATGTCTTTTATGCTTTATGTTGATTTTGGTATCATCTCTAAACACCCAAATGGTGGCTTTAATGCCTTATAATGTGTCTGGTATAGAAACACCCAATTTGGTTAAATAATGAATTTTAATTGTGTTTGGTGCTATCATTTGGAAACACCCAATTGGATTAAATAATGGATTTTAATTATTTTTGGTATTATTACTTAAAAATACTTGACTTGATTAAATAATAGATTTTAATTGTGTTTGGTGTTATCACTTGGAAACACCCAATTTTGTTTGGTGTTATCACTTGGAAATACCCCAAATTGGTTATGTGGACTTTATTGCCATTTGTGATATCACTTATACAAAAAATAATGGTTTAAGATTTTGTTCAACCCTTTTTCTCCGGCTCTCAAGGTAGTTGCATGCCGAAAGTTAGCGGGCAAGTCGCCATTGGTTATATTTTTCACTCAATGCATATTTATTTCTCTACCAAGTTGCAGTCAGTAAAGGGTATGCATATATCTTTGAGGTATAGGATTATAATATAGCAGGCCAGTATGGCATCGGTGTCTAGCGTGGGTTGGTGAGGTATCCCAATATAAGCCCTCTAGCACTTCGTATTATTCATTACTTAAATAGGTGTGGTATCCGGACTTTTTATCCATCACAATAGAAACATTGAAGGTGTGGTGGGTGAGGTATTCTAGTACAAGCCCCCTTGGTGTACTTCAACCATGTGTGGTGGGTGTGGTATCCCATTGTGATTATTTGTATTGCCATGACTTTTATTCATGGTGGAAATTTGGGTGTGGTCAAATGAACTATCTTACTAACCGAAAACTATGTGGTCACTAAAGGAGGAATTCTAATATGGTTTATATTGTAAGAATTGCATGTATTACTGTATTTCTATACTCCCATGATTTCCATACAAGCATGCTATGTTATACTTGAATGCTCTGTTATAGTATTACCATGTTGTTAAGTGACCTCGATGTGATATATGAGTCTTATCATATTTTAGGTAATAGTACTTCACCATATTAATACTGCACTTGTGTGGTCACTATGATAATCCAGCTTATGGTTTAGGGAGCAGATGACGATTTATAGGGTTACGACTCTCAGTTAAAGTATGTTGAAGGTGATGATGTGGGCCATTAGTGGGTCATTGTTTGGGGTTAGAGGTTTATAACTATGCCTAAGAGTTAGGCTAACCTGTTATTAGTATTTTTTTCCATTGTATCGGGATATTTTTATATTTTCAGTTATTTAAACTCTTGGCTAGATTTATTGTGTTTGATTTTTTAAAACTATCAAGTTCAATCTATCTATGATATTGTTCTAGTCTTTATTATCTTGTATTGTCACATTATTACTATAATCATGCATTTTTTGTGTTCCTTCTTCCATTTTTCCTTACATCGGGCATGGGTTAGATAATGATCACACCTCTCTCATGGTTGATGTAGCGATAACATATCGTGGTTTTGTTTTTCAAATGCTTCTACATTATCTTAGAAACAAAATTTTCTTGTTCAAAATTTTGGAGGTGTTACATTATATATAGTTGTTCGTATTAAAAAAATTGAATATATAGTTTCATTTATGTTTATTTTTGTAGTAGTGTGAGCATCATTAAATTGATCAACTCCTTATCAATTTTTGTTATGCAAGAGTAACATGTCAACCAATTTCACTATAGTAGGAATTCAACTATAGAAGTTGCACATAAAGTTGCAACCTTACTCCTTTTTTGGAGTGTATTACTAAACTTAATTTCAATCATGGTCTCACAAACCTTCTTGATGATGTTTTCAAGTACTATAAAAATCAGAAGTGTCCCTTCTTTCTAATTTGAAAGAGAGGAAACATGGCTATTATCATTTGATTGAACATTTTTTTTTCCAAGACTTAGATTTGAATCATAATAGAGATATCTATTTAGCAGTTGTGACTAGAGGTGGCAATTGAGTCGGATGGGTTGGGTTCGGGTAGTTTCAATTTGTTTCGAATCATTTTATTATTTGGGTTAGGTCAATTCTGGGTTGGGTTGCTATAGTTTAGACCATTTTAGGTTAATTTACCGAGTCAGGTCAAATTTGAGTTAAGTAAACTCAAGTTTGGGTCATTTTAAGTTAACTTGACTGGTCAGGTTTGTGTATCATTTTATGCAAATTGACGAGTTGGGTTCAAGTTTTTTTGAGTTAACTTAATGGGTCGGGTTAAGTTAGGTTTAGATGGGTTGAGTTAGGTTTAGGTCTAGGTAATCTTAAATAGGATGATTTCATGTTCAGGTAAAATCAAATTTAATTTAATTACTTTGATTTGGGTTGTTTTGAGTTTGAGTTAATTTGGATCAATTTATCAATTTGAGCGAATTTTAGATCAATTCATGACTTATTTCATTATCAAATCACTTTATCAATTTGGTTGGAGTCACTTTTGATAATTAATAGCTTTGAGCTTGAGTCATTTCATATTCGAATTAATTTGTCAAGTCTGGTTAGGCCACTTAACTCAATTTATGTTCAAGTTTTTTTATTTAGTTTGGTTTGGTTATTTTTGAATTATTTTATGTCGAGTTAACTTATTAAATATAATTGAATTTCAGGTTGGTTTGAATATGGTTATGTTGAGTCGAAGTATGTCAAATTACAGGCAAATAACCCAATGATCATTTCATGTGACTCGTAATAATTTTAGTTTTTTTTGTTAAGTTAAATTTAACGTGGCTTAAACTTTAAATTTAGGTCTATCAGCTATCTGTCTAGTTTCTCTTTGGAATATTTTATATTTTGATATGTTAAAAACGATATATATTGTTCATACAATGTAATATATCAATATAAGCATATAACATTAATAATTATATTATCTTACTCTTTTTTGGTTTGTTGATTAATAAATTCTTTTTAATATGCGTCTAATGTAGGATATTTATAGTCCATATGACATACGAGTATTTTAAATAAATAAAAATATGATATTTTAAATATTTGATTACTTAAAAAATATAATTTAATAAAATAAATGTGATCATAATATGGCTATACAATATATAATTACTATTTATTACATTATAAATATTAGAGACAATCATATAATTACTATTACAAATAAATAAAATAAGAATATTAGATCTGCTTTATTTTCATAAGTAAATAATAAAGATATTTATAAAGTTTAACAATAAAAAAAGCATGATTCAATTTAACAACAAAATAGCTTAAAAAACCTAAAAATTAACTATAAAGTTCTGAATGATAATTAAAAGATCACTGCATAGTTTAATAAAAATAACTATACTCATTGTTTTAACATAAAAATAAATATTATTTCTATTACATAGAATTTAGATGCTTCATAATCCAATACACATAAAATTAAAATTATAGAAGATGAAAATAAAATAAATGGGCACCAAAAAGATATACAAATAAATATTACTATTTATTACATTATAAATATTAGAGACAATCATATAATTACTATTACAAATAAATAAAATGAGAATATTAGATCTGCTTTATTTTCATAAGTAAATAATAAAGATATTTATAAAGTTTAACAATAAAAAAAGCATGATTCAATTTAACAACAAAATAGCTTAAAAACCTAAAAATTAACTATAAAGTTCTGAATGATAATTAAAAGATCACTGCATAGTTTAATAAAAATAACTATACTCATTGTTTTAACATAAAAATAAATATTATTTCTATTACATAGAATTTAGATGCTTCATAATCCAATACACATAAAATTAAAATTATAGAAGATGAAAATAAAATAAATGGGCACCAAAAAGAGAGGATATAAAGATATTCTTGTATATTTGAATTGAATATTTAAATATAAATTCTCATAATGAGTTAGCCTAATGAAATTTATAGTGTGATTGATATATCAATTAACAATAAGGCCCTATTTTTTTTAATCTTATATCCAAATAATATTAGATTGGCATCGATTAGATCCAATAATAGTACCTATATAGTTATACTAATAATAGGAATAATAATAATAACATATTAGATTTTAATTTAGAAAATATCAATACTTATAAGATCATATATGATTTGGTGGGATTAGAAAATTTAGATTCTAAAACCATGCTAAAATATTGCATTAAGAATAAAATCATACATAAATGTTTAATCTCAGTTGAAAATTATTAAAGAATATTGCTCCTAAAATCTAAACTATATATAACTATATTCATGAATATTAAGTATATGTATATTCATGTGTTAATAATACAACTATATATAGTTATACATAGTTATCTAAATTAATTTACATTTTTTTCACTTTACTGAAATCATTATATTTTACTAACTTTCTAATAAATTAATCATTATCTATTTCTACATTTAAGTAAGTTAAATTCGATACGGATTAAATTTCAAATCCAAATCTATCAACTATTCGTACAATTTCTCTTTCGAATTTTTTTACATTTTGATATGTTAAAATCAATATATATTATTTATATAGTGTAATATATAAATTTAAGTATATAATATTGACAATTATATTATCTCACTTTTTTTTGGTATGTTGATTAATAAATTCATTTCAATATGCATCTTAAAATAAATAAAAGTATGATACTTCAAATATTTTATTACATAAAAAAATAAATTTTGATAAAATAAAGGTGATCATAATATAGTTATACAATATATAATTATTATTTATTTCATAGTAAATATTAGAGGCAATCATAGTATTGCTATTATAAATAAATGAAATAATAATATTAGATCTGCTTTATTTTCACAAGTAAATAATAAAGATATTTATAAGTATGAAGAACAAATAAATGCATGATTCAATCTAATAATGAAATAGCTTAAAAAACTAAAAATTAACTATAAAGTTCAAAATGATAATTTAAAGATCATTGCATAGTTTAATAAAAATAACTACATTCATTATTTAAAAAAGAAAAGAAAATATTATTCTATTAAATTCTCATAATTTTTTTCATTAGTGAAATAATTATATTTCTATTTATCACCTTTATAATAAATTAATCACTATCGATCTCTTTATTCACATATATAAGCATTTTCCCTAATAAAATAGATATATAAAAATTATAATTTATTGTGAATAAAATAATAATAAATAATATTACTACTAGTGTAATGTAATCAATATTGTTTTGGATACATAAGCATATTAATAATAATTAGTAATAATTAGATATAATTTAAAAAATACTAATATAATAATTAGATATATATATATATATATATGAGGATAAAAAGATTATTAAATAATCTTATAAATTTAGAATTCATTTAAACAATTCTTCCTAACTAACTAATATAGAAAAATACTATCCTAGTAACCTACCCCTAATAGATATTTAAACTAAATTAAAAATAAATTATCAGCTACAAGTCAACATAGACCAGATCCCTTACAACCCGACCCGATTTCCCCTAACCTAAAAAGTAACAATAATCCAACAAAACACTCCATTCTCCTCACCTCATGTAGCTCACACACACAAACAAACCCTTCATTGCGTGTCTGCTCCTCACTTTATTATTCATATCTTGTCTAAGTAGTCTCGTCCAATTGTCGCATCCATCATATCATTCCTTGTGCTTCTCTTTCTCAATTCAATCTTTATCTCTAATTTTGAGCTTTCATCACTCCCTTTCCTCTTTTAGGTCTTATCATCCCCTTTAATTCAGGTGCATCTAGTACATCTAATGATTCTCATGGTTCTCATGATTCTCAAGGTAGGGAAGAATTAGCTTTCTTAATATTGGAGCCAATCATTTTAAATATTCTTGATAGTATGTCTATGCTTGGTATTGAAAACAATTCAAGATATTCTTGCAGGTATATTACATATTTGCAAGGAGAAGATGTTAACACACCAAACGAGACTTAATGTGTACAAGCATGCAAGGCTATGGTATACATGGGATGACTCTACAACAAGATATAATGATGTTATCATTAGTTATATTCAACTTGTTGTAAACCGTAAGTGCATTTTATGTAAGCTAGGGTTTTGTTGTAATTTCATGTATGTACCATAGTTGATTATGTGGCTTTGTAATGTTAGTCATTAATATCATTTAGATTATGATATTATGAATTTATGAGTAAGTTTAGGTATTATATAGTCTTAATTCAAGAGGATTAAATTCATCTTGAATTAAGAGTTTTAGCCAGCCGGTTTTAGGCTTAATGTCGACCATCTTACCTATATGTACTCCTAAGTTTGTACACGCATAAGATAGAATATCATTTGAATAAAAATCTCAAGTTAACGCTTATTTTGTCTCTCCCTTTGGAGTAATAGCTATCCAGGAAGTGCCTGGGGCATTCCTTTCTGCGTTCCTTTCCTTATTCGAAGTTGAATGCATCTTCAACATTCAAAACACCTCAACATTCCATCCTGCAACATTCATTGAGTTTAATCCCCCTAAATCGAAGTGATTCTTGCAAATTCAACCCACCAATGCATATATCAATCGATGATAGATCCTACTCATTTCCCTCCCCTTTGATTCACATCACCCTTCCCTTCCACCTCCTGTTTCCTTCCTTGCCTCCTCCTTACCTTCCCCTTCCTTCGACCTTTGACGCCCTCCCTGACGATGACACCAACAACCTTCAACCTTAAGACTTTGATGCCCTCCTGATGGTGACGCCAACAAACTTCAACCTTTAACTCCTTCCCCAATAATGATGCCAAAACCATCGACGACGATAACAAAATCTAAGGTATGTTTGCATTTTTTATTTGGGGTGAAGTTTAGTAGTTCATCGACATCTTATCTTTGTCTCCATCTCAATCTTCTCTTCTTCAATAGATTTGAGTTCATACTCATTAACCTTGTCTCTTCCTTGATGTGGTGTGGCTATTCCTAGCTATATTTGGTTCTGGTTCATTGATCCATTGGAAGTTACCTTGCCTTTAGTGGTTCCACTTTCTCGGTTCCATTCTCAATTCGGATGTGGTTTGTTGAAATAATTTGAATTGTTAATTATCGATAAAAATTATGTAATTTAGCTACCATTTGTTTTATTGTATGTATAAGTTTGTTGTGTGTTGAGTCTACTGACTTATTCTAAGTCTATATTTGTTGATTGAGATAGTAGGAGATGAAATGAAACCAACCTCGTGAACTAGGGATGGGATATAAGGGATTATCTCTAGCTTAGTTAGTAAATGCTAATGTTGCTATAAAGGAAGCACTTTATTACTTATTAACACATCTACAGAACCTCTAGTTTGGATTTCTAGCTAATTGGAGAAGAGCCTAAAATTGCCTAACATTTATTGTTTTAAAAATATGCATCAAAAGCTAGAGGTATGAGGGATTTTTTTAATTCTAAATGACATTATATATAATTCTTCAACAACATGCAATAATTCATCTATATATAATTATGTAAGGATAAAACAATATGGAGGATGAACTAGTTAGGACACCTCAATAAGAGGTTATATATACTTGTCATTTCACAACTACCAGAGGTATTAAATTCTTGTTATATGATATTAGTAATTAGTTTTTTCTTGTTGGTTGACAAGAAGCATCTTGCATTTTTTGTTTATAGCTATTGCTTGTTGGTTTACACATAGACATTATGAATCTTTAAAATTTGAGATTGACATTATTCTTTTTATGTTTTAAAATTATAGTCATTGATCTTGAAGAGGAAGAAAATGAATCAAATAATCAAGATCTAACTATAGCTTTAAATCTAGCTATAAATGAAACTCCAATCAATGTAGATAATGATGTTAAATTACCTCTTGCAAAAATTCTCAACAAATAGAAGAGATACTCTAAGGTTTGGGAGAACTTTGATCAATTTAAAGATGAAGAAGTAAGACAACAAGCTCTATATAAGTACTATAAAAAGGTGAAGTATAGGTGTGAAGATAGATATGGTACTTCTGATGCCTTAAGACACCTACAGGCTTGTGAAGAATATAAAAAAAATGACTCCACCAGATTCCTTAACATCTAGTTCAAGTGAGATTCCATTTAATCCAAAATTTTATTGTGGTATGTTGGTTGAGGTAATTTCTAGGAATGGGAGTTCATTTTCATATGTTGAGCATTTGAGAGTCAGGAAACTTCATTAATATCTTAATCACTTTATCAAATCTGTATCTAAAAATACTATTAAGAAAGTTTGCCTAGAAAAATATGTTGATTTGAAGAATAAATTCAAACATACTATTGATGCAATTTCTAGTAAGGTTTTTTTAACTTGTGATATATGGGTAGCTCACACTTCTCATGGATATCTCAATCTAACAGCTCATTATGTGAATGATGATTGGAAGTTGAATTGCAAAGTGTTGAGTTTTTTTCCATTTCCCTCCTCCCTACACCAGTCTTAAAATCTATAACTTGTTGTTTTTATTGCTTAAAGAGTGGAGTATTGAGAAGAAGGTATTGGCTATGACAGTGGATAATGCATCTAATATAGACAACGTGATTAGTCACTTGAAACACACATTGCTTCAAAGCTTGGTATGTGATGGGAAATACTTCCACATTAGATGTTCAACTCATATCCTTAATTTGATAGTGAGGAAAGGGTTGAAAAATATTAAAGGATGTGTGATCAAAATTAGAGAGAATATGAAGTATATAGATGCTTCAGAAAGTAGAATAAATTAGTTTTTTGATTGTGCTATAAAATTGAATTTATCAACTTTTAAAAAGTTGTGGCTAGATTTTGCTAAAAGATGGCATTCTACATATCTTATGTTTCGTAGAGCATATATTATCGACGTGTTTTAGATTTATTTGGTAATGTTAAAGCTAATTACAAGCTTAAAATCCTACCAAATGAGTAGAGTAAGGTGGAAAAGATTTTTGAGTTGCTAAAATTACCTGTTTATTTTCTTGATCTAAGTATCCTACTGCCAACTTGTATTTTTTAATGTTTGGAGGATTCAACTGCGATTAGAGAAGGTAATGTTGTGTGGCAATAATGATATCATTAGAATGGGACAACAAATGATGTAAAAATTCAAAAAGTGTTGGTCTCACTACAATACCATTCTTGCTTTTCCTGTATCACTACAATACCATTCTTACTTTTCCTGTAATTTTGGATCCATGCTATAAGTTTGACTTTGTGAAGTTTGCCTTAGTTAAATTACATGGTAATGAGAAGGGTACAAGGTTGGCTAATGATGTATATGTCGAATTTGTTGAGTTATACAAACACTATGACTATCATTATCCTAATGTTCCAAATTTATTTGATCAAGGGAAATCTATTAATAGAGAATTGAACAAAGGAAATGATAAAATGAAGGTACATAATAATTGTATGATACATTTTATACCTAACCAAGTTTTTTTTATCTTCATTACATGTTTATTTTTGTTATTACTAATTTCTCTTCACATCAAGTCTAATTATTTTTTCCTTTGTTTACAATTTAGGATTTTGATGCTTCTACTTCTTTTGGAGGTAGAGGTAAAAGCTATAAAAGTAAATTTGAGATGTATATCAAAAGTCAGTGAGTGGATCATAAAAGTCCACTTGATGTGCTCTAATTTTAGAAAATTAATTCTAAGAGTTCTCCAATTATTTCTTCTATGGCTACATATATCCTTGCCATTCTAATAACTATTGTTGCATCTGAGTCAACTTTTAGTATAGGTAATAGAATTTTAAATAAGTGGATGAATTCATTGTCGTGAAAATTTTTTGATGCTCTGGTAACTGCCCATAATTAGTTATACGGATATGATGGTAATAACATTAGTTGTTATGAATTTGTATTTTTTGATTTGACAGTTTTTTATTCAATTAATCTTGAAGATAATAATATATATATTTCTGGTATTTACGGAAGAAGGAGGAGGAGGAGGAGGTACTACTATGGAGCCATCAAAGTTAAATAGTAACAATGATGAAATGGATTGAGGAGCTTCAAAAATAGTGGTAACATTTCAAATGCTTTTGCTTGTAAATATGGGTAATTGTTATTTATTAGTAGTAGATCAGTTGTAAAATGTAGTTGTCAATGGATAACTAAATGAATTCAATATTTTTACAACTAAAAAGTTTTTTAAAACATTTTCAAAAGTGATTATACCTCATAAATTAGCATAATTTTTTTTAAATGGTAGCTTTTGCGAATATTTTGCTTTTACTTTCTTTTTGTACTTCATGTTATTATGTAAGAGATGAAGGTGTATATGATACCAATTAGATTTAGAGTTGTTTTGGGAAGCCAAATGCATAATCATATAATTAAGTTCAATCACAAAAGGTAAAAATCATATATATATATATATATATATATATATATATATATATATATATATATATATATATATATATATATATATATATCTTTGTGTCATTACCATTTAACTCCTCATGTGAATTATAGGGGTGTGTTTTTGAGTGTCCTGTACTTTTTACATTTGCAATAATTTTTAGTAGGTGTGGAATTTAATTTGCATTCAATTATTTCATTTGTTACTTATGTTGCAGATTTACCATACTTAGATAATATTTATATTGCTAGTAACTACTGCCTAGTGGCATTGTTTTATTAGTGTTATTAGCTTTGTGTTAGAACTTATAAGTGGCATATTGTGGGGTTGTTGCCCTTGTTCTATTGCCTTGTTAGTTTTTACTATCATGTTGTATGTTGTGTACATTTTGTCTTGAATTTGTAATAGTTTGTAAGTGGTGTGTTGGTGCCTTGTAGGTCAATTTGATATTTTTATATATACAACATGTAGGTTGTAACTTGTAAGGTTATAACTTATACATAAAGTATGGATGTTATTGGAGAATTCCCTAGATCTTCTAATTTTTATAAGTTGTTGTTGGGCATAGCTATTGCTTGTTTGATTTTGTGGGTGATAATAGATACTATTGTACTCTTCTATTAAGAACTTCTTCAAATAGGTAGATATAATGGAAGAATTTTTGGAAATTATTTTTATCTTGTTGTTTGGTTTGTATATGTATATTATTGCAGGCTTGCAACTAGATATTTGCCTTTTTTTTTATCAATAATATCTTATTTATTAGGAAAGATGTTGAAAATTTTCAGCAGATATTGTCAGGTTAAATGAGTTCGCTAATGCATAAATTATTTTATTTTATTTTATTTTACACAAAAACATGGAGTAATGATTAAAATAATTCGAATAATAAGTTGATACTTGCTGGTCGCTAATTTATTATATATGTCATGGATGATGAAATTAGAGGAACAATGTTATTTCACACCATAAGTAATAACATATAATATAATAATTTGCCACTTGTGGCTAGTTGAGTAATATTAATGTTTATGTATATAAGTTCATTTGATATTATAGGACATGTGTTTGTTTACAATTTGTGAACTTATAAAAGTAGTTAGGTAAAGAAGATAAAATATATTAAAAATTATGTAATATACACCTTGACCACCAAAATTAGTTGAACTCATTAATCGCATAAGTAAGTATTAAGTTTGATTTTATATGAGCATGTAATTAAAAATATGTTATTAATTGCTACTTGTTTATTACTATATTTTTTTAAGTTGTGTTTTTATGCGAAAAGATTCATTAGAATACCATTAATAAATAAAGATGTAAAGAGTAAAAATATAAAAAAATATGTAAATTTTATTAAACACTATATTTTTAAAAGTTTTAAATGAATAATGAAATATGTATACTTTTTTATTATCATGATAGGTTTTAATATCGGTTCGAGTTGATGGCGTATTATGTGTTGTATTTAGATCAGATCGAAGTTGGATCGAGTTAAATTGATAAACTTTTTAGAGTTTATCGGATTATATTTTGTACAGATCAGATCAATTTTTATCAACTTTAATTGTAAATTCTCTTCGATCACATATCCTACATGAACTAAAGAGCTCCAAGATAGGTGTGGTACTTGGCAAGCTCTTAGGAATTAGTAGATTTCCTTCGGTTATATAATAGAATGGAATACAAGGTTGTTACTTCGGCCTACACACAAGAGGAGATTATATTATGAAAATCTTGCGACAAAGGCCTTCTTTCTATGCCATGGTTAAAAAAGAATGAATTTTATTTGTATCTTCAATTCTCAGAAATAAAGTATAATTTCTCAATCATTTCAAACCTACGGCTTCCACTTTAATAACCTTCATGCTCAAACCTTAATTCAAGTGATCTTAGTTGTTTCAAGGAGGATTGAATTTGTCCGGAAGGTTTTTGGGGTTAGCTTGCCCTCGCAGGATTGCGGCTCATTGTCCCAACAATTTCAATACTATTTTTTCTTTGTTTTTATTTCAGGATTATAATATATTTATCGTGTTATTATCGACACCATATTTTATATGTACTTTCATGGATCTTTATGAATAAGAAAACACAGTTCCTCCTTATCCCTAGTACTCGAAGCCCATGTGTCTACGCAGAGTCCTTCGCCACACGTTAATCAATCACCAATCTATAGCAGTAATCACTAATTAAAGTTGCATACACAATCAATAAAGCAATAATTATTATTATTTAAAAGAAAAGGAGGACATATGTTCAAGGCAACCTCTTGATTACACTCCTTTTACCAGTAATACAAAGTAAGTTCCAGAGAGAAATTTACATCATCATCCACTCGATGAGCCCGCCGCCATTGCGCCATCATCATCCACTCGATGATGTTTGTCATCTTCCCCCCGCCCCCACCCTCTTTTTCCCTCCTTTTTCTTCCACACTTCAGACTAGCAACAAGAGCGAAGCTCAAGCAGAAGGTTTCTTTTCGAATTACATAGATATCAGAATAAAAATGCAGTGAAAAAAACACCCATCTACCCTGAATTTCTGGCCTTTCATCTAGCTAATTTTTACAGGCCGCTTGCATTCTTATCTTGATTGCCTAGCTTCGGGGCCAGCCAGAGACGGAATTACAGTGAAGGAGCGAGCATGTACATAATTAAGCGGCACCTTTGAAGATGAGGAAATTGAGGGTCTCTAGGGTGAAGTAGATGAATGTTCCTTTTGAGTGAGTGAAAAAACACCCAAAATTTGATCCCACCACGCATTGCCATCCTCCTCCGAATCTCGAGTCAAATCCCTACAGTACATGATTAACAATCATGAATTATTATTTATTTATTTTATCAATAAAAAAAAAAGATGAACGATGTCATAATGTTTTAGTTTCTTTTTACCTTCTTGATGTGGCCAGCAATGGATCTACAATCAACGACATCATACATGTCCAGAGCTTCATAAGCAGCATCCGTGGCTTGGATCTGCATCTTCACCGGCATATCTGTGTCTTCTATCATCGCTTTCCCTTCCAACATCTTGTTTCTCTCTTCTATTAGTCCAGACTAGAGTGAATGGAAACCCGGATGAGAAAGGAACAAAACCCTGCGATCCTTATCTTTGAAACCCCGAAGGAAATTAAGAGAAGGAGCTTCAATCTGAATCCTTAGATATACCTTACGCGCATTCTTATATATATATATATATATATATATATATATATATATATATATATATATATATAAATTAATGCTGAGGATTTTTTTGATTGCAGTGCGGTATAGTTTGCAAAATATCGGGCTTTTTCAACAACGAGTCTCTAAATGTACAGGGATTGTATATATAGAAAAGAACTAAAGAGAGACACGTTCTCCGACCCTTTTTATCTTTTTTCCTTTGTCGCTTTTCTCCGATCTTACGGGATAACTCTGATATCATATCTCCCTGTCTTTCTTATCTCATCGTACTGTAGGTTGTTGCTATATCGGATACCGCTGTCCGACTATTAACCAAATGGATAAAGCTTGAGAGGCTGGCGATACAAGGGGGCTGTTAGTGACCGTAATCTGTCAAAATTAGTTCAGTTTTTTTTTAATTCGTTCTATTATAAATTAAAATTTTAATATATATGATATTGATTTTTTTTTTGTACTTAAGATTATATTATAAGAAGCTGTCTCATATTTTTATTTTATCATACCTAGCTACTTTATATATACACCCTCCCTTTTATAATAAAAGGGTTTATAATTTTTTTATAATGAAAGTTTTAATTCAATTTCATATAATTATTTATTATTTTATTTTTTTAATCTATCCAATTACACCTTATTAATGTATCAACATTCAATAATAATTAAATTATTCAAATTCAAATATTATCATTTTAGTCAAATTCATATATTTACTAAAAATTATAGGCCATCTATTATAAAAGTTAGGGACTAACGCAATGCGTCATTTTAAGCTAACCGTTATAATAAATATATAGCAACTAGTTATATATAATATGAGATTTGCAGATAACCCTCCAATAAACAGCTAAATTATTAGAATAACTCAGCAAAACACACCAGCAACTTACCAACAACACTCAACAAACGCATACCAACACCAGGACATGCAAACTCTTTTATGTTATATCAATCAGTTTGTTGTTGTAATATATTCATTACACTTTTGCTGCTTACATTGGATACATCTATAAAAAAGGTTTTATTAGACAAAGTACATAAGAACTGGAATACTACAATCCATGAGAATACAATAGGTAATTCTCCCCTTCATCTTCTTCTTTCTTCTTTTCTCCAAGTTCCTCGATTATCCTTTTCTTGAACCCTTCAACTCTCTATTCCTATATTTGTAGTATTAATGCATATAAGATCCAACATAGGTCTTACTACAAGGTAGCGATCTAATACTACTTATAACAACAATAACAAAGAGAGGAATGGGGGAGGGGGATTTGAGAGAATAAAAATTTATTATTGGTAACCCATTGAATCAATACTTACAAGAACTAAGGTTTAAACTCTTAGAATAAATCTTAGAAGGTTTTTGCAAAATTTCAAACTCTTATGCTTGAGTTTCGAAGGAAAGACTCTTGATTTTCTTGAGAGGAAATGTACAACCAATAAGTTGTATTTTTTTTATTTCATTATATCATTACCACTTATATAAGAAGTGTAGGATTAAATGTTACAACTTAGCCAACTACTACATGCGATTTGAGCTAAAAAAAAAGAGGAGAAAATCTACCTAATATTCCACGCATGAGTTTCTATCATGGGTAGGAATATTTGAGCAGAATTTTGAACATGTATTCTTACTTAGCACATACTCTAAGTCATATAGCAGCCACATTACTCAAAAGGAAAGAGATAAATACCCTTTTAATCTTGTAAGTAACAAAAAGAAGTAAGGAATGTCATCTAACATTCCTTATTCTTCATCAAAATCTACATTACTCTTCCCAATTACTGAAAAGGACTTGACATTCAATTTGAGAGGAACTTGTGGCTGTTTTGTGTGGCTCTCAAGAGTGAAGAATGGACCGTGTTTTTGTGGATTTTTTAGGGCTAAAATATTAAGGAAAATGGTTTAAAAAGGTGGGAAAAGTCGAGGGAAAACGTGGCTAATTGTGGCCTTTATTGGCGTGTTTTGTGGATGGTACAAGGGAAGTTGACAAGGCTTACATGGATATATTTTATTGGATGATTATTTTTTTTAAGAAGAGTTTTGTGGCTTTCAAACTTAAAAAAATTAATGTCAAGATTGTGATAATCAAATGAGAATGCCCTCGCATCAAATATTGTATCAAAGCTTTATTCCACACTAGATTTTCACCTGTGCAATGCATAGAAGATGTATTTAAGATTATTTATAATATATTAGTTATGTTATTAAGAAAATTAATTTGTGATGTTTTTAGATGGGATATTGAATGTTGCAAAACTCTCTTTTTATATATATTACAAATTATCTTTTTATTGCTAACACCTTTGTCAAATATTCTCTATCATGTCATATATTTTTTTTGTTATATACTATTTCTCTCTCTCCTCAATTGTGAGTTGGATTTTTTAAAAATAAAAAATAACATTTTTGAGTGGAAAAAAAAGTTGATATATTACGTTTTATATATAGTAAGATATACAATATAATCTTGAGTTTATTAAAAAAACCCATATAATCTTGAATTTACAACTTTATGTATCAAATGACACTTTAGCTATTTTGAAAGATGACATAATATAATACAAAATTTTTAAATGGGAGGATCATCTCGTGTATAACGATGTGAAGTTTGGATTAAATGGCATTCTCCAACAAAGTCAAGATTATATTGTACATTATATCTAAACTCATTGTTGTTTATTGCATTATCCAAAATATTTATCGAAGATCTTATTATATATTGATTGAAATTTAAAATTTATAAAATAAATAAATATAAATTTCATAATTTATTTATTTTTATATTTTTAAATAATATAAAAAATTAAAAACTTATGAAAATCTACAAAATTCCTTATTTTTTTAATAGGTATAACTGCTAAAATTTCTTCTAAAAACCAACCTTCATATTTTATTTTATTTTATGAGAACAAAAACCCAACTTTATACTTGCCTTATGTATTGAAGTTAAGTTACAAAAATAAAATTTTTAATAAGAAATCTATTATTTGTATGAAATAGTAGAAGGTAAGAATTTTATTAGTACCTATTATAAATCTTAATATCTTTAAAAAATAGAGTTATATCATATAATTTTTTATTTTACAAAGTCTTATAGTTTGAAAATTTTTAATTTAAGAATATACTAGTTTTTAATACATATTAATATGTATCAATATAATTATAGTGTAATGATAATTAAATGGTGCTACTTACATACAATTTTTTTCATTCCATATAATTTCTTATGTACTATTTAAAAATTATTATTAACTATAAGATATAATTACTTCTATAATTTTTTTGGTACTATATTATATATATATATATATATATATATATATATTTTAAATAAAACCAAAGTAAATTATTGATTTAGTCTAGTTTAAGTCCTTCTTTTTGCTCAAATGCATACCTAACCTTGTAGAAGATAATAAATCCTATCATCCATTTTGTGGAATTTACCCACCAAAAAAAAGCATCCATCTTGGGTAAAATCTCATACATTTATTTTGGTAAAAATTAGTATCAATCATCTGTTCATAAAAATCTCAATCCTTCTACTTGCAAAGTACAAACTCTAGCACCCAATGATAGTAGCAACCTAGCAGTGATGAGATATTAACCTTTAAATGCCCATCAACATTAGTTCATTTAAAAAAAATTCAATCTCAATCCTTACTGAAACTTATATTAAATATTAGTCAATGATAATATTATCTTTTAACCACCAACAATGTCAAGAAATCACAACCCCTCATTTTTTTAAAGTCTATCGGTCAATTACCATAGTATACCCATTATTTAGTTTTTAAAGTATATGAAGTCTTTTTAGCCTTGTATACTCGATGGTCAGTGTTGCAAAAAAATGGAGACGGGGACATTAAAAAAATTGAAAAACATTAAACTCTACAATATTAGAAAATAAGATGTCTAGAAACAATAATTTACATATATAGACATACACACACGCTCTTAAATTATTATTTAACTAAAATTTTCAATAATTATTCTTTATATAATTTTGTCTCCAAATAATATATTGTAATTCATAAATTAGTCTGCCAATATAGTATTAAATAAAAAATTATTTATATTAAAAAGTATAATGAAAATTTTGTAAAAGGGTAAAAAAAAGAAAGACCCATCATTCCTTCTTTTAGACTTTGTAGCTAAACCCAATCAGTGGACCTTTACTTTATCATAAAACATGACCATAGTTTATGAAGCCATAGGCTTACAAAAGGTTGCAGGCTGGCAGCAAGCATTAGCTGTTCTTGTTGCCTTCACCAACGTTGTAGTCTGCCGACCACCACTATTTTCCATCAATCCTCATTATTCATTGAATGCATTATCAAGGACTGCTAAGTTTTTACTCCACTGAAGATGTTAGGATAGTTGGAAGTAGCATTAAAACTCTTGCATCAGAGAAGGTAGACTCAGATTCAAACTTTAAGTATTTTTTTTTTGAAGATTAAGTGTTTCTGACATTATACAATATTTTTGACAAATTTTTTCATTTTTGAGATTTTTTGAAACACGAAATGACTCGCCCCAGTCATTTTGGTGCAACATAATCGAAAATGCTAGTGTCTTATTTCCATCATTTCTTCTCATCGGTTAATAACCGTTATATTTCCAGTCTTTGAACTTCCACCAATTGGAAATTCAACCCATTATCCTTCTTTTGTCCCTTTTATACACTATTATTGATATGCTTCTTGTTTCTATGATCTCACTCTAGTTCACATTTCTATCAAAATATCAGTTTTAGAGATTTATAATTATTTAATTTATTGGTAGTTTGCTAATGATGTGTTATAGTCGTTACTAGTTGAGTATCTCTATCAAATCATGTGTATATCTAGCATTAGATCTAGTTTCATGTATATTCAAAGGCCATGTTCTATGCATAATGTGTATTGTGGGAGCAATTTTCTATTTTAGTGTAATTTTTTTTGTTTCATTTTTGGGTCATTAATTGTGATCTTTTTTTTATACGGGATTTGCCTACTATTCATCCATTTCCATTTTTATCAAGTTCATTTTTTTATTAGAGGCATTTCTTTGTTTTTTGCTGTGGGTAATGAATTGATTCCAAAAATGTGTGATCTTTAGAATAATCACAAATAAAATGATAATCATACTAAAATTAATCAATGAATCTTGATACCTACTTTGCTATTTCTTTGTTAAAAATATTTTCTCATATATGTGTCAATTATTTAATCAAGGAAAGAATGAAAGAAATTTTAATAATGGAAGGGAGCAAGATATGTGAGAGAAAAATGAGTGGTGCAATACCAAAATTCTTTTGTAAAGAGGCTCAATGCCTTGGTTAAACAAAATTTATTACAAGTGATTGACAACTCAATTTTTTTTAATCTCATTGGATTAAAAAACAAAGTAATATTGAAAAGTAGTTTTTTATTTACATTTCACCGTAGATTTTTTGGTAGGTGGTTGAGAATTCCAATCTAAGTTTCAAGGTTGTAGCCTACAAGTATTTCATCAACAATGCAAGACTTTTATCAAGGAAAAAGAAAAAGAAAAATTAATTAAATGATGTTGATAGAATTAGGCGGAAGAACATGATGTAGTGTATTATGCTTTTATATATAGTAATATATCACTTAATAATCGGTGAGTTCCATGAATTCTACATACATTGATCAAATCCTCCTTATTATGCTTTAGCAACCAAGAAATTGGATGGCACTAACCATGGCCATTAGAAAAGGTCTGTCGGGATTTCACTTTTTGCTAGGAACAAGCTTTCATTCATACAAGGTAAAATAAAAGTACTTAATAAAGAATTACCCATGTATATCCATCAGGAGAGATGTAATAGCATGGTTATTTCTTGGTTAACACACTCTATCGGTTATGATATTTTAGAATCTATACTTTTATGTAAGGTAGCCAAGGAAATATAGAGTCAGTTGGAGCATAGGTTTGGGTAGAGTTGAATGACCAAATTCTTTGAAGTTCACAAGGATTTAGTTGTCATCTCACAATCTAATCTCTCCATCGCGTGTTATTTCACTAAAATCAAAAGTTTGTGGGATGAATTCAATAATCTTATTGATCTCCTAGATAGTGATTCCAAGACAGGATCAAAATTCTTTGATTTCATGCAGAAACAACTTACTCAATTCCTTATGGTATTGAATGAATCATATACCATGATTTATTGAAACATCCTTATGATGATGCCCCCACTAGATGTTAACCAAGGCTACAACATGTTACTCTAGGAGTAAAAGCAACAAGCTATTCAAAATCCAGTTGTCCTAAGTCCTAAATTCTCAACCATGTCCATTCAACAAAATAAAGGACAACTTTACGTATGGAAGTTATTGCAATATGGAAGGACACTCAACTAAGAGATGTTATAAGCTGGGCGGATACCCTCCTAAGTATAGAAAAGATAAGAGAATTACCGCATGTGCTTAGTAAGACCAACACATTGATGCTAGTGTCTAATAGTCGAATTCCATTCTTTGTGCTTGGCCTAGTACCCAAAATTTCATAATGGATCATTATGATGAGATTCTATCAATGATCAATGAACAATAAAAAGGAGAAATGTCTTCACCCAATGATGGTAAATATGTTATCTCCATTCTGGCTAGTAAGCATTTATATTTTACTTTTCTTAGTTCTAAGCACAAAATGCATTAGATTCTTAATAATAGAGCTAGTGATCACGTTACCCCTCATTTGTATCTATTTGATTCTTATCATGTCATGAAGAATCCCACATTCATTACTATACCAAATGGCTAATACATTTCAGCTATGCACATAAGGTCGATTAATTTTTTAAAGACGTGGTCATACATGATGTTCTACATGTACCCTCCTTTCATTTTAATCATCTATCCATCAGTAGGTTGAATTATCAATTAAAAAAAATCTCATTTTCAACAATACCCAATGCTTTATCCAGGACCCTTCAAAGAACACACGCATGTCTCTTGGTGAGCAGACATGTGGAATATATTATACCGACCAAACACATCATAGATATTCTGCCATCCACTCTCCCTCACCTTCTAATGTCGAATTGCAAGATCTTTCTACTAATAGCTACCTCTATTAAACGTTTTTTAACCATGAGTTATGGAATTGTATCTTAGGACATATACCATTAGATAATCTTTCATCCTTAGGGCTTACAACTCATTTTAATTCAAAGTGTAATCATACTTGTAATATTTGTCTTAAAGTTAGATAATAAAGAAAACCATTCCCTCACTGTACATCATATTATATGTTACCTTTGAAGCTAATACATGTTGATATATGGAGGCCAATTTAACCCTATACATACAATGATTTCAAGTACTTTCTTATAATTGTTGATGACATGTCTCATACTACATATACCCATTTTTTATATCATAAGATCAATGCTTTTCCTATACTAGAATCCTTTGTGGCATATGTTGAAACCCAATATAATTCCAAGATTAAGATATTCTATTCAGACAATGGATCTGAATTCCTTATTAACCATGCCAAATCATTCTATAAATAAAAATGAATCACTCACCAAACTTCTTGCATTTACACACCACAAAAAAATGGCATAGTTGAACACACACATAAACACATTTTAGAGATTGCACTGGCCTTTTTTTTAGTCAATCCTACCCATTTGATACTAGGGTGATTGTATCTTACATATCACACATATTATAAACCTTCTCCCTTCAAATATCCTCCCCAAAAAACAAACTCCCTTTCAAGCGTTACACAATAAACCATGCTCCTATGGCCATCTCCACTATTTTGGTTGTCTTTGTTATATCTCCACTATCAAACACGGGTCTAAGTTTAATTCCTAAGCTAATATTTATACTTTTCTTGGGTGGGTAACTAGGAGGAAGGCATTTGGGGTTATTAAAATTATAACACAAGAGATCATCATCATCCATGATATTCAATTTCATGAGAATATATTTCCTTTTTTATCCTCTCCACCATATCAGATATCCTCCATCATGTCCATTTTCATAGATGAGACTCCTACATTTGATTTTATTTCAACACCTCAAGTTTCTTATATAGATCATTCATCACCCTCTATCAATGCATCATCTTCTGAAAACTATCCTCTTCTTCCATCATCTAGGCCTATTTTTGACTCTCCTCCTTCTCCACCATCTATGCCTAGTTTTGTCACATCTACGTAATCTTGTTCTTAGCCATTGGCAACTTAGCACATAGAGAACCATGTTACCCATTCATCTCCTTCTCTCAGAGGTAGAAATAGGAATCCTAAGCAACCTTATTACCTCACTGATTATGTTCATCCCCTATTTCACAATGGCAACTCAGCCTGCCACTAGCACTAGTGCAATCTTATCTACTTCCAGCATCTCCCACAAGCTCATCAAGCGTACCAATCTCATATACCTGCATAACCTAAATCCTATCATGAAGATTCCCAAGATAACCATAGGAAAGAAGCTATGTATTAGGAAATAAATGCATTGCACACTAACCTTACTTGGCGGGTAGTCAAGAAACCACCTAGGAAGAAACCTATTAGATGTAAATGGGTCTACAAGGTGATGTTCAAAGCTGATGGTTCCATAGAAAGATAAAATGTTAGATTAGTGGTAAAGGGATACAATCAAAAGGAAGGGATTAAATTCCTATAAACTTTCTCTCATGTGGTTAAGATGGCTACCATTTGATGTGCAATTGCTCAACTGCATCTAAAAAGTGGGATTTACATCAACTATATGTCAACGATGATTTTCTTCATGGAAATCTCTATGAATATATGTACATGAAAATTCCCCTAGGTATTCATAATCCTTGACAGAAAGTTTGGAAATTAATTAAGTCCCTTTATGAGCTAAAACAAGCTAGTAGACAATGGTTTGCCAAACTCACTAATACACTTCTAGCTTAAGGATATAAGCAAACACAACATGCTTACTCATTATTCCTAACAACCCTAGATGCTTATGTGGATAATATTATTATCAATAGTTCTGATACTGAAGAGATATAATGAATTAAAGCCCACTTAGATGCTGCTTTCACCATTAAAGACCTAGGAAATGTGAGTTACTTCTGTAGTTTTAGGGTTGGTTATATCTCTAATAGGATTATTCTCACTTAGCATAAGTTTACACAAGATCTTTTGAAATCCTATTCCCTTGCAACTAACATTGTCACTAAAACACCTCTCCCAATTTATTGTAAACACCATGCCATGGAAGGTGATCTTTCATCAGATCCTACCACTTACCAATCTTTGGTTGGTAAACTTAATTTTTTAACCAATACTAGCCAAGATTTATCTTTTGTTACTCAAAACCTCAATTATTATGTGAAAAATTCTTGGGTTCCAAACTTACATACCTTAATCCATGTCCTAAAATATATCTAAGGCACAGTGGGACAAGGCATACTTCTCCACAGTTGTTATTAGCTTCACCTACAAGATTTCTCTTATTATTATTGGGAATCTTACCCTACAACCAAAAGATCTATCATTAGCTACATGGTAATGCTAAGATACTCTCCTATTATCTAGAAATCAAAGAAATAAGTCATTGTGTCTCAATCTTCTGCTGAAATAGAATACAGGGCAATCACTCAAGCTACTACTGATATCACTTGGCTTGTTGGTTTACTCCATGACTATAAGTTTCTTAATCTACAACCTATTCAACTACATTGTGATAATATGTTTTCTCTACATGTAGCTAAAAATCCTATATTTCATGAAAGGAGCAAGCATATGGAGGTTCACTGCCACTTCACACGAGATAAAGTCCTTGAAGGTCTCTTACAACTCAACAATCTTCCCGCCAAATCTCAACTAGTTGATGTTCTTACCAAAGTGCTTCCTTCTCTATAACACTGTCATGTAGTATTCAATCTTGGGATGCTCCCTCAAATCCCCTCCCAAGCCTGTAGGGGGTGTCAACTCAAAAAAACACATCAACAACCCAAAAAACAACACTCAACCTGTAACACGCCGAGTCAATATGACCATATAGGGCTACCCTAAAGTACTTTCAAATTGATCAGATGGCCTCAAAAATCAACATGAGTGATTTTAGCGCTTTATCCTCACTCACATACTTTCTATGAATTTTCTTTTAAAAAAAAATTTCAAAACTTCCTAGGAGGGTCACCTATTTTATAATTTTCTCAATGACCAATACACTTAATTGTGGAGTTCTTAGGACAGAATCACTAAGATGATGGTATACCATGTTGATATAAGTAATCATATCAATCCTTATAATACTCTACTCAATTTGAGGGTTCACTTGCAGTCACGATTTTGCTTTGATGCCATTTGTAATACCCTAAGTCGATACAACTACACGGGGGCTACCTTGAAGTGCTTTATGATTATTAGGCTAAAATACCATAAATAAATTATTTATCTTGTAATTAAATTATTAGGTAATTAAATTATAGCTTGGCTAGGAAGGAGGAGAAGGAGGGAGATGGGACAGGATCAGTTGGTGGAAGGTGGTAGTGCTACAGTGGTGGTGAGTACGCTGGAAGACGATGAAGGAAGGAGGAATAAAAAGAGGAAGGGTGGAGGAGATGGGTGATTTTGCTAGGTTAGAGTGGTGATGATGGTGATGGTTGGTGTTGAAAGTGCAGAGGGAAAAGGCTGGAGTTAGGTGGTGCTTTGGTAGGTGGACAATAAAGGAGGGAAGCAAGGGGTTGAGGTGCTGAGGTGGTGAGGATGGGGTGGTGTGTTGTGGTTGGTTGGGCAATGCAAAAATGGAGAAGGTGGCTGGGCCTCGGTGGTGTGGTGTATATATGCATGTGTTATGTATGTAGAGGAGGGTTGCTGGGAAGAGTTAGCAATGTGGCTGAGAGGGGAAAGGGTTGGAGAGTATGCGTATACATGCAAATAGGGCGAGGGGTGGTGAGGATGGGTTTGTGTGGAGTGAGATAAAGAGGGGGATAGGGAGAGAGATTTTGGGAGAAAATTAGGGGGCACGGCAGAGAGGTAGAAATACGGGTAAAAATAGTAGGGTAGGGTAGATTAGGTTGATTTTATATTTTTATTTTAGATTTAGTCTGGGTAGATTGGGGTACCAGGTCAAAAAATAATATGGAAAAATTAGTCTAGATTAGGATAGGTTTAATAGAATGAAAAAATATAAAATAATCGGGCATAAATTTTTTAGGATTTATTTTAGGTTATAGGTCAATGGTTATCAATAAAATAAGATATTTTGATAAGTAATACATTAGATTCGAATGGAAAATAAGATATAGATATTGGGGGGGGGGGAAGATTTAGGTGAAATATTATAAAGAAATTAAGTTACTAGAAAATTAGAAATATTTTAACTAATA
Source organism: Tamarix chinensis (assembly GCA_030549775.1). Lineage (NCBI taxonomy): Eukaryota > Viridiplantae > Streptophyta > Magnoliopsida > Caryophyllales > Tamaricaceae > Tamarix > Tamarix chinensis. The sequence continues at coordinate 83,476,030 of CM060178.1, forward strand.
TCTCATTATAGTTTATCTAAAATTAAGAGGCTTAGAAAAATAAGAAGTGTGATATTTAAGAGGGGACAAAGTGTTAAAAAAATCTTTATTATTTAATGTATAAAAAATAAAATGAGTCAACAATGAGACTTTTAAATAAAATTTAATCATTGCAAGATTTTCTTTTTATTTTCTCATAGTATTTAAATTTAATAATAATATATATAATGTTATTATTAATTATAATTATCAATTAATTTAAAGATACAAGTTATTTGTATTTCTAACCCTAGTTAAAGTTTGGGACTAAATTATATATGTAATTTATTCACAACATGTTTAATATCTACATCTTTATACTTTATAATACTAATTTCCTTTGACAATATTTGGTAGTTGGTATGTTAGTAATATTTTGTGATAGTATATATATTTGTACTCATTTCAAAATTTTACTTTAATTATAGCTTTAGAATTTTTAATATGCATTTTTACTCCTTAATTCATAATATCAATAGATTAGCAGACCATGTCATATGTAAATTATATCATTTTTTTTAATTTATTTTAACTAAAGCAATATTTATTCATTTTATTTTAAATATCTATTCTCATTTTAGTGAAATTTCAATTCATAAATATTAAACTCATAATCTATCAATTTGATTATGCAATTACGGTATAATAAGTTAATTACTAGATTTATTTTATATATGAATATTTAATATTTTCATATTATAGATTGAATTTCCCTAATATAATATTATCTTATCTTATCATAGAATCTATGACAACACATTACTAGAAATTCCAATCCATTCCATTTAACACCACATCAAACATCTCAATCACCAAACTTATAAATATGAAGAGCAAATCCATTTGTGATTATAAACTAATTGATCCAATTTGATAAATTTAGTTGTAATTTAATAAGGAATAAATGACATTAAAAATATATAGAACTCCCATTAAATATTAACAACTATGGTCAATATAAGTAAAGTTTAAAAGATAAAGAATATATGGGCTTTTTAGGCCTTAATCAATTCAACTTATCTCTCATAACAAATCAAGGATAAAGAATATGTTTGAGAAAATACTTATTGGAAGAATATTGTGTGTGATGAGTAAGATATACAGGCATGGGAGGATGCATGAGTAAGTCATAATAGAAGGTATTTTTGACTTCATCCAAATGGTTTAGAATAGAAAACGAGTCCATAATAATTGAAATGCAACACATGTGAGATATATCATGAAATTATTAGATCATGACTTTTAGCAAAAAAATACAAATTTATTATGACCTATTTTACAACCTATGAAACTATTGGATATTTTTAAGCTTTATTAAATTTATAGCCAACTAGGGATAATATTAGCTGATGTAGGAGCATCTAATGATTCTCATGTTTCTCATGATTATCAAGGTAATGAAGAATTAGCTTTCTTAATAATGGAGCCAATCATTTTAAATATTCTTGATAATATGTCTATGCTTGGTATTAAAAATGATTCAAGATATTCTTGCAGGTATATTACATATTTGCAAGGAGAAGATGTTAACACACCAAAAGAGACTTAAAGTATACAAGCATTCAAAGCATGCAAGGCTATGGCATACATGGGATGAAACTACAACAAGATATAGTGATGTTATCATTAGTTATATTAAACTTGTAAACCCTAAGTGTATTTTATGTAAGCTAGGGTTTTGTTGTAATTTCATGTATGTACCATAGTTGATTGTGTGGATTTCTAATGTTAGTCATTAATATCATTTAGATGATGATATTATGAGTAAGTTTAGGTATTATATGGGCTTAATTCAAGTGAGTTAAAAGGCTTGGATTAAGAGGGGAAACTTGGCTGGTTTAAGGCCTTGTAGTCGGTCTCCCTCCCTTATATAAGTCCTAACTCGTACACACATGTAAGGAATGAAATATAGAATTTTTTTGAACACAAAAATTACCCAACTAAGCCTGTGTTTTATCCTCTCTTTGGAGTCTCTTTCGGTAAGGAAAAACTGGGGTCTTTCCTTCATCATTCGAGCCTTTGAATGATTTGCAACATTCAAAGTATTCTAATCTTCCATCCTGCAAATAACCGAGTTTAATCTACATTAAACCAACCTTCTTTTCTTCAATTTCAACCAGTGATCGACACCAATAAAGTATTAGTATATCTTGCGTTTCCTCTCCACCTTGATCCCCATCATTAGCTAGGCATGATATTGAGCCAAAAGATCTAAAGGGATCCAAGGATGAGTCATCATCATCAAGTTTGCAATGACAACAAATCTAGCACCTCACAATCCTTACTAAGAATATTAGATTAAGATTAATACTTCAAAGAATCAAAGGCTTGTAAGGAGTAGCTATTAACTAAAAATAGGTTGGTTGAGAAAGGTACGAATGGACCAATGTGTGAGATGTGTGAACAAGCAACTTAGACTTTTGTACATGAGATTAATGATTACCTAATTACACAAGTATTTTATTTGGATAATGATAATCCATAGTGAAGTTGTATACTATGAAAAGGTAATGAATTTGATTGGGTATATTTCATAATCCAACACTTATATGATGAGATGTTAGAAATGGCATGTACACTAATATGGGTTATTTGGATGAATTGAAATAGGAGGAGATCAAAGGACTCTGCACTAATTCAGTGACCAAAGAATATTATTGAGGATACCATGCAATTTCTACTAGAATATTATGCCATAATATCAAGAAATGAAATAATAAACAAAGGAAAGGCGTGGTCCACCATGTAAGAAACTATAAGACTGAAGGAAATGGATGATATGCATGTTGATGCAAATTGAACATAAACAATGTAGGAAAAGCAAAGTAGGAAATAATGAAAATTATAATTACAATTTAAGGTGTAAAAGGCGATGTATTGTCACTTATTAGCTATGTTGTGACCATACTAAATATCTAGCGACGTATTTACAATATAGATAACTGTCTTAAGACATTAGACATACAATATAGAATTTAGTGTGGTATGATAGACTATTTTTTTACTAAGTTAGGCATTGAGACATTGGAAGTGGTGTTGGGTTTATAATCAGAAGACAACTTTGATATTTTATTTTTTACAAAGTTATTGATGATTGTGATTTTCATTTATCACATATTTATTTAATATGTATTAAAAATTATTATTGAAATTGAAAAATAATGACAATGTGATACTGAGAAATTCAAAAACTATAGCAAAATAAGCTAAATCCAATCTAATAGTAATAGGATAAGGTTATACTATTATGGCTAGGAAAAACCCTCTTATTTTAAATTGTGATGGTGGTGTGTTCAAAGATTTTATTAGTATTCTAAAAATTCTTAAAGTTAATTTTGTAAAAATTAAAAATAATTTGATCTGATTTTTTTTTTCATGTAAGATCCAATTTTTATGTTCCAACTTATTCTCGATCATGATTCATATTGTTATAAATAATACCCAATTTGAGCCATTTGATTTGACCTAAAATCTATAGATATAAAATAGACCCAAATTTGAAAAACCCAATAAATTTGACACTTAGTTGATCCGATTCACACTTGATCCATATAGTCACCCAAACCCGAACCTGAACCTAACTTGAATTCTATAAACCCATGTCAATGCTAAAATAGACCCGAACTCGAGAAACCCAAAGAACTCAGTATCAACCTAACCCAAATCACACCTGACCCATCACTTAACCCAAATTGAACCCGAATCCGACCTAAAGCAACACAACCCGAAACACAACCAAACCAAATTAGACCCGAACTTGACTCAATTGTATAGTAACCTGAAGTTGACCCGACCCTGACCCGACCCAAATGACCCGTTTTCCACCTCTAAGTGCGTATAACATTCCCCTCAATTTAACATACTTCTTGAAAATGACGCATCCCCAACTTATGTACCAATTGTTCAAATCTTCTAAGAGCCAAGGATTTTGTGAATAAGTCAGCTAGATTCTTGGATGATTTAATTTGTTGGACATTAACCGTTTCTTCCTTCTCTAGATCATAAGTGGAGAAAAACTTTGGTGCTATATGCTTTGTTCTATATCCTTTGATGTATCCTTCATTTACTTGAGTGATACAAGCTGTATTATCCTCATATATTAAAGTGGGGTAATCCATGATTGCTTTCATACCACATTCATTCTATATGTGTTGAATCATTGATCTCAACCATACGCATTCTCATCCAGCTTCATATAGGGCAATTAACTCTGCATGATTCAATGATGTGGCAGTCACAGTTTAATTTTTTGATCTCCATGATATTTCATTGTTTCCAAATGTAAACACATAACTAGATTGAGATTTTACCTTGTGTGTATATTATAAGTACCATGCATCTACATATTTGATGAGAGTGGCATTTGCATGTCTTTGGTAGAATAGTCTAAGATCATAGGTACCTCTAAGGCAGCGAAACAAATGTTTAACTCCCTTCCAATGCCTTATTGTTGGTTCTGATCTATGTCTTGACAATAAGCTAACAGAAAAGGCAATGTCGGGGCGTGTATTATTGGCCAAATACATTAATACCCTAGTTGCACTCAAATATGGTACTTTAGAGCCAAGGATTTCTAATTAGAGTACCTTTTTGTATTTTATCCAATCTTGTCTTTGTTGACATTCGTTTATTGTCCTTGTCTTAAGATAATTTTCATTTGACATCATTTCACATGCAATTGAATATGCAAATACTTCATCTACTGTTGTGTGTTTTCTATCAAATTGTTCTCCTGTGGAAACATAATTTATTGATATCTCATGACTATTAGTATTTTTATTATCATGCACCTCTTCTAAGGTGGTTTCCTCAACCTTTGAAGTATGATCATCTTTTTCTTCAATGGATGGAACAATTTTGATATCATTTGGCATATTGTCCCGCTTTCTTATCCTTCTTGGTCTCAAGTATTTTGAACCAAATGGTCTCAAGTCTTTTGCAGGAGCATTCATTGCTGGAATGTGTGACTTTGTCACTTTTTTGATGTTAGTGAATGCGTTAGGCAATTGATTAGCTACATTTTATAAATGTATAACCTTTTACAATTCTTGTTCACACAAGTTTGATCCTGGATCAAGATAAGATAAACTTGTTGCATTCCATGTATTCTCCTTCGTATATGGGTCCACTTTGTTCTTATCTCCCCCTAAGGCTAGGAATATTGTTTCATTAAAATGACAATCAATGAACCATGCTGTGAACATATCACCAGCCATCAGTTCGAGATGCTTAATAATTGATGGGGATTTAAAATGAATATAAATTCTTAGCCTTTTTTATTGACCCATTTTCATTCGTTATGGTGGAGCAATATGAACATACACAACACAACCAAATATTTTTAGATGTGATACATTTAGTTCTTTACCAAATACCAATTGTAATAGGGAGTATTTATGATAATCAGTTGGTCTTAATCTAATTAAGGCTGCCGCATGTAATATTGTATGTTCCCAAGGTTATGATGGTAATTTGGCACCCATCAGCAATGGTCAAGCAATTAATTGCAATCGCTTAATTAAAGATTCAGTAAGGCCATTTTGTGTATGGATATGAGCCATTGGTGCTCCTTATTAATCCCAATTAATATACAATAGTCATTAAATACTTGAGATGTAAATTCACCTGCATTATTATAATCTCCTGAAATTTTAAAAAAGCCTATAATTTAATAAATAAATTTTATTTGGGATAAATTAGCCTTTAAATCTATTTAATTTAATTATTTTATGGATTTTTGAGTAAATAAAATTGGGTATAAATATTTAATAATTTAAAATAAATATTTTGTTATTTTATCACACTCTTATTATTTCAATAAATTTTTAAACCATTATTTTACTAAAATTATCCTTTTGAAACCCTTATATTTTAATTATACTAAATTAAATTATTAAATAAATTTATTACCTAAAAATATTATATAGTATTATTTTATAAATTAAATTATTTTATTTAATACCAATTTTCCTTCTCCTTTTTCTTCTTTTTCTCTTTTCTTTCTTTTTCTTTTTCTTTTTCTTTCTTTGGGCCGTCGGTTGGCTTGGCTTGCCCCTTCCCCCATCATCGTGCCTGGGTTGCTGGCCCGTTTCCCTTCCTCCTACATACGTCGCCGACCCACCTCCCTCTTTTCTTTTCTTTCCTTTCTCCCCGACCGGGCCAACCCACACCTTCTTTCCTTTGGCCGCCCATCGCACCAGCCCCCTCCCCTTCTTCTTCTTTCCTTCTTCTTCTTCCTCTTTCCCTAGTGAAAATCCCGACCCCCCGCCATTTCCGCCGCCCGACCTACAACCCTCTCCCCTACTGCTTTCTCCTATCTCTCTCTCTCTCTCTGTCTCATCGTTTTCCTACACCATTCTGGCCCCACCTCCCTCTCTTCCTTCCCTCATGCCCTGCCATATCTCATCTCCCTCTCCCTACAACTCCCATTTCCTTACGACCCTACCGCCGCCATTAAGCTCCATATCCCCTCCCTTCTCTTCCTCTTCTTTTTCTTCCTCCTTCCTTGCCTCGTTCTGCATTTTTTCTCGAACTCCTTATGCTCCCCGAACCTCTTTTTTCTTCCTTTATCCTCCTTCCCTCATCCTCCCTGTTTTGCTTCGTCGCTGCCATTCCACCGCTACCGCTGCCTCAACAACCACCGGTACTACCCCTGCTATCCTCTACCTTACCCTCGATTGATCACAACACCCATCGAGCCACCCTGCAGCCTCCTTCCTCCTCCCCTATTCTTTTTCTCTTCTTCTTCTTCCTTCTCGGCAACCACCTTGCAGTGCCCTTTTCCGCCGTCATTCCGCCGCCTCTGCCACCACATGAGCCACCACATTAATCCCTACAACCCCCTCTACCACCCCCAATCCTCTTTTGGCTGAAACCACCACCCAAAAGCCTTCATTTTCTCCCTCACTTTTCCTTCCTTCTCAGCCCCTCCATCTCAACCCACCTCAGCAGCCTCCTTTTGCGGCCTCGCTGCCGCCGCCTCCACCACCTTTGGCCGCCAATAACCCATCCTCGACCACCACCTACACCCCCTCTCCAATCCTTCACCCTTCCCTTACCCCAAATCCTCCCTCATCTACCCTTTTTCTTAGCCCCAAACTACTAACCCAAAAATAACCACTTTTCCTCCTATCATCCGCCTTCGAACCCCTCCTCCTCATTTCTTTGCATGCAGCTCATGCTGCATGAGCAGTGTGAGCTGCTGCATGTTTTGATTTATTTGGGTAATAATTTTTAAGGTATAATAATATTTTATTCAAGTATTTGATTAATTAAGTGTTATAAAGTTTTATATTTGATTTTTATTATTTCTAACATAATAAATCTTGATATTATTTTTAGGTATTGGTTTTGATAATCAAAGCTTGAATCTTTAACCGGAATACTAACGAGGTTCATTTTTTTGCGGAAATTAAGGTAACCGTTAAATCCCACTTAAACGCATGGATTAACGTATGTTAGCACATTAGGATTTTTAATATGTTATTATGCTTAATATATGTTGTTTAATATCATATGCATAGTTTCTTGTGATGTTGGATAAAACGAAGCATGTTAGGTTATATGTCATGTATAGAAATATTATTTAAGGTAAGAGTTTGGTTGTTAATGAAAATGTTAAGTATTGTCCATGTTGTATTATGATATTGTAATCCTTAATGCATGGTTAATATTTTGTGAGCCTTATGGGTATTTTAGTAATGTATCTTGTATAAGAACATGGCCTAATATATATATGGGTGCTAATAAGTATTATATTAAATATGAGAGTTGTGGATGAGGTATTAATATTAATATTTTATGTAGTAATGATAATTTAATGTAAGTGGTGTACTAAGGGGCAAAATGGTAATTTTTAATTAAAAAGGGTATTATGGTAATTTTGGAGGTAAGGGCAAAGTGGTAATTTTATAATTAAAGGGTAAAAGGTTAATTTTAGAATTAAAGGATAAAATGGTAATTTTGGAGATAAAAGGGTAAAATGGTAATTTACAAGTGAAAAGGGTAAGGTGGTAATTTGTAAATAAAAAAGGGGTAAATTGGTAATTTTGGAATTAAGGGGGTAAATTGGTAATTTTATAAGTAAGGGGGTAAAATTGTAATTTTGAAAGTAAAGGGGCAAAATAGTAATTTTGTGAATAAAGGGTAAAACAGTAATTAAAGGGTAAATTAGTAATTTTGTAATTAAAGGAAAAAATGGTAATTCATAATTAAAGGTCAAAATGGTAATTTCGTAATTAAATGGGAAAATTTGTAATTTTATGAATAAAGGGTGCTATGGTAATTTTGGAAGTTAAGGGGTAAAATGGTGAATTTAAAAGTAAAAGGGCAAAATGTTAATTTTGTAAATAAAAGGGGTAAAGTGGAAAATGGAAAGGAGCAACTTGGTAATTACGATAATAGAGAAGAGAAATTTGGTAATTTAAATAACTAAAGGGTAATTTGGTAAATTTGATAATGGAGAAGGGTAGTTTGGTAATTATGATCATATAAAAGGGTAATTTGATAATTTTACCAACTAGAGGGTAATTTGGTAATTTTGATAATGGAGAAGGGTAGTTGGTAATTATGATAATAAAGAATGGTAATTTGGTAATTAACCAAATAAAGGGATAATTTGGTAATTAGGATAATAAGGAAGGGTAATTTGGTAATTTGACCAACTCAAGGGAAATTTATTAATTATAATAAAGGAAAAAAGGAAAAAAGTGGTAATCTAACCAACCAAATGGAAAATATATTAAGTGTAACAGTTATGAAGGGGGAATTAGTGACCTAATAAGTATGGGAGATAACTTGGTAACCTAAATCGAGTAAGGGGTAACTTGGTAAATATGTAACAAGGAGGGTAATATGGTAATTTGTCAAGTAAGGAAGGGATGACTTAGCAATTATATAAGTAAGGGGTAAATGAGTAATTTGTACCTAACATGCCGTTGTGATTGTGGAATTTCGTAATACGACTCAAATAACGCTGATTAGTAAGGTAAGAGTATTTGATAATTAGTAAGTATCGCAAGAACGAATTCTAATTCAGAATTAGATGAGATTAGGATGGCCTTAATGATTCTTCTGTATTACCTTGGATAATCGTTTGAACAAGAAATATCTAACGATATTCGAACGATTGAAATTGAATAATTATCTGATTATTGTGCTTTTGTGATTACCTTAACTAAGACACTAATACTTAAAGTGAAAGACATTGAGATCAAGAATGGTGGCTCTTTAGGGGTCGCTACCATAAAGACATGGTTTAGCCTAAGATTATTCTGGTATTTGCTGGTGTGCCTTTTTGCCCCATCCAGACCCTATATCTTACTCTATCTAGCTCTACGGACCTCGTTAGGGGGTATGCATACTTATGGATTAGGCGTCCTTGTTGGTAGGGTACTAAGTTAGCTTTATGCACCAGTACGACCAGGGTACCTTTTCGTCCCTACGGTTATAGTTGAAGGGTACTGAGTAGCTTTTATGCACCAGTGCGACCGATGTACCTTTGTGTCTCGAGATCTTGATCTCCCAATCGAGGCAAATAAATGAAATTGTTGTGCTGATTAAAAAAGAAAAACACTAATCGTTGAAGTGAAAGATTAATGAGTCGGGCCCAGTTGAATTATATGTTATGAGTACCGATCCACTGGATATAATAGTGGCCTAGGTGAGTGTTGCCGTGGATGATGTATATTTGTATTCCGATCTATCAACTACAATAGTGGGGGTCCCAAGCTCAATAAATTTGATTTGGTTGTGAATAAATTATGAAAAAATACTAATCACTTACAGTGGAACACCATGTGAGTTAGGACTAGCTCGGTCCACCGGTGAATAATAGTGGCCAGGAGCATTTTGCCCTGTAAAACTGGTCCACCGGCAAATAATAGTGGATATGATTGATAATGATTGACTAAGGGCTGAAGTCCCAGAAGTATTGGTTGTTCTCTATGGTTTATTAATATCTGATTGATTTGTTAAGTATGTGGATGTATAAATGTGGATATTAAGTATTTACCTTTCATTATGTATGTAGTATTATGTGTGGCATTGTGGGCCTGCTATTAAGTGTGATTTAAAGGGTTACTCAGTACCGTAGTACTGAAGAATTCCATTCGTGGGGCCCCTACCTATTCAATGGGCAAAGTCCTTTGCATGTCGTTTTCATGTGCTATTCAAGTGGGCTCTCGGGAAAGAGCGTAAGATACTATCCTGTAAATCCTAAGGTTGTACTTTTTCACCTTTAAAATTTATGATTTTAATGTATTTGTTGATTTGTAACCACCACTGGTGGAGTTTTATTTTTGTGAAATGTTATGTGCGTCACTCTGATTTAATTATTGGTTGGAGTTTCTTGTAAATTGTATTTTTCTCCTTTAGCCTTAGCATTTGGTACTGGAACGGTAGGAGTGAACTGGTTTGGTCCTAAGTGTGGAAATATCCCCAAAATTCACAATCTTATTATTTTACTTCCGCTAATTCGTTTTAATAAAACAAAATTTTTTAGTAGTGAATTTTGGGGGTGTTACAATTATCAAGTCTTATCTTCTTTATTGATAAAGAGATACATTGAGAACTAAAATTTCCAAGAGGTATCCAAGCCAAAAGTGTGTTAATCAAATAAGTTGAATCTATGGCCTAAATCCTTAAGAGAGAATCATTACTCTCCCACAACAAGGGCATCATAAGCAAAATAGTAATCCAAGGGGTCCTCAAAGACCTGCACAAATTCAACCAGGTAGTCTACTTGTTAGAATGATCATCACTTATAAAAAGGATAATCAATATGTTACGTACTGAATAAGGTAACAATAAAGTTATAGAAATGCTACATAAGGTAATAAGGTACAACTACAATGGATAGCATACATATAGATAAATATATGAGGGTATTGACTTATTTATTGATTCCAGGTCTTATAATAATAATGGCATGATCATTATCCATAATCTTACTCAAGTTGAGTTCAAGGACCCTAATATTCTTAATTGGCGGAATGGTATAATTAATATACAACTCTAGGACATAAAACTTCTAGCCACTATCCTCGTCCAATGGAATGGATAAGTACAATCATAGTGCAAAAAGCTCCTGGCCACTATTTTCGTTTGATAGAATAGATAGGTACAACCGCTCCTCCTAGCTCATATAATATTTCACTATAAATGATTAATGTTATTTGTTTCAATTAAATCATGCAACACACATATAAGAATGCAAGGCACATGACCAAACATAGTTTTCCCAAAGACAAGCCATGTTCCTCTAAGAAACCCTAATTTCATAAGTCAAGCATAACTTCTCTCCCGGTACTCATTTTATTAACAATTTAATACCCGTCCTTAAAATATTATTATTGAAAACATATATAAAAATCAAGGTTCAACTATCACATCTTAAAATGCGATAATAGCCTACCCCTAATGTTATTAGTTATCTTTTTTATAAAACTCTAATTTCATAAATTAATCATTATTTTTCCAATAAGATTCATATAACTCGAAAATTTAATACGCATTCCTAAAATATCAATATCAACAACATATCAAAAAATAGAGGGTAAAATCCAACATTTAACACATGTGATAATAATTTCACCCATAGGGTTACTATTTATATTTAAAGCCACTTTTTTTTATTAGACTTAGATCATTCATTTTCCCTCCAAACATTCCTCATAATACACTTAACATATTTTAAACAAATTATCACATTAAAATACCCAACATTCTATTTTTATCCCATATTGACCAAAATGTCCTTTAGACATTTAAAACACTCATATTTTGACAAAATCTTATGAGTCTCAATATGAATCATTTTCAATCTTAGGAATATGAAATATATATTAAAAATTAAGGTCATGCGTTTTTATAATTATATATATATATATATATATATATATAATTATAAAAATGCATGACCTTAATTTTTAATATATATTTCATATTCCTAAATTTAAGATAACCCACAATATGCACAAAACACAACTTCCCACAACTTTATCACTTTTACATCACAAGATATAATATCTATCATTAATATCATAACATTATCCACATAAAATTTCCAAACATAATATCACATACAATTGCATATATTACATATAAAGGCCCTAAATATGATATGTTTCATTACCAAAGTGGCTCCATTTTCTAAGCATGTGAGACCTAATACTCCTCCTCTAGAAGTCAAAATACAGCAATATTAAACTTAGGTTAACTAAATAAGGAAACTAAGACAAAGGATGATGAGGAAAATTGGAGATAACCAAAAGTGGGAGGATCAAAATGGGTTGGTACGGTGGAGGGTACAATGGTGCTCGAAGGAGATGGCAATGTAGCATAGTTTGGGGAGGAGTGCCCATGGGCTGAGGGAAATGGGGCATGCCTAAGAGTGGGACATATGAAGGAGGGAACAATTGAGGTGTGTGTAGGTTGAAGGGGGGAAATGGTGCACGAGCTAGGAGTGATGCACAATCTAGGTGTACAAGGTGCACATGAGGGTGATAGGTGCTCAAGGGTCGGGCGTGCCTCAACAAAACTGAACCAACAGAGCACGGGAAAAGAAAAAAGAGCATGGCTTGGAACATCAATGGCTTAGTGATGGTGAGGGAGGCTTATGGGAATGATTTGGTGATGGATGGGTGAAAAGGTGGTGGTTCTTGGTGGTCAGGGTGATGAGTGGCTTGGTGTTAGTGTTGATGAATAGAGTAGGGAAAGGGAGTAGAAAAGAAGCAGGTGTTGATTGACTTTTTGTAACATCCCAAAATTCAATACTTTTTTCTTAAAGTGGAAGAAATTACAATTGAAATATTTAAATTAAAATCCGTGAATTCTGGGGATGTTACTGCCACACTTAGTACCAGACCGGTTCACTCCGACCATTTTAGTACCAAGTGCTAAGGCTAAAGAAAAGATTGACATTAAATTCAAACCAAGATTTCCTAAAAGAACTAGAAAGAGTCATATATAAAAAATAAAGTGTGCACAAATAATTGTAATTCATATCCAAAAGAGAATTAAGCTTACAACCGATAAAAGGTTCATTTAAAATACTCAATACAGGATAATAATTCAAAAAGGATATATCGGATACAGAAGAAATAACAAAAGGAATTAAATCGTGTAAAGAGTGAATACGACCATGACACTCTCGAACCTTGAGTCAAAACACGCTCAACACTCAGCCCCACCAGATGTCTTTCCCACCTACACGAAGTTAGAAGGGTCAACTACTTGTGGGAATGAGTACCACCCATAAAAAGGGTGATCAGTACGCTACATAATGAGTCAGGTAACAGATGCACTAAAGCCAACACATAAGCACATAAAATCATATAAATGATGCAGAAGAAATAAAAGAGCATAATTCATCATGATAATATAACATCATACAATCATTCGGGTAGATACATAAAGGCTCATCTATAGTCCGGATTAATTATTTAATTAATCTTTGATTAGAAATCATTTAATACCATGCTTTTTATCAAAACCATACGAGTATGGGAACCCCACTATTATAGCTGGTGGACCAGAAACGTATAGGACATAAAGCTCCTGACCACTATTATATGCCGGTGGACCGGTCTAGCCCCTTCCCGCACGGTGTTCCACTGTAAGTAATTAGTGTCTTTCCCATGTCTTGGCACAAATATATTTAGTTTTGTTGAGCACGGAATCCCCCACTATTATAGCCAGTGGACCGGAAACGCACAGGTACAAAGCCTGACCACTATTATAGCCAGTGGACCAGAAACACATAGGACATCATGCCCTAACCACTATTATTCGCCGGTGGACCGGTCTGGGCCCAACTCAACAATCTTTCATTTTAAGTGATTAATGTCTTAAGTATCTTATTCGAAAAATTTTAACCCAAGACATGCATGAATCACTCCCTTTACACTTGTCCTCCAAGTCCACTCCACATCTCACTCTAGGGTTTTATCCCAAAACCCTAATTTAGGGCGGCCCATCTTACTCCACCTCACACAACCCAAATCATTTTAACACACCACAAACCATAACTCGTAAATAATATCCTCATAATTACACTTTAATCACCAAGTACACATGATACCACAAAAACCCTAAGCAGCCTCACCAAACCCTAGCTCGGTCTCCTATGGACCCTTATATTGCTCCACGTACTATTTTTCATTCAAAGTGTTCAAACACCCAAACAACACTTACATTGCCTTCCTCACACCCCAAATCAACTTTTATTCCGTAAACTTCATGCCCATGCAAACATTACACATCCCATGCAACCATTCGAATATTTCATGCGAAACCCTAGAAATCACACGTAAAACCCTAGATCCAACCATGCAAACCTTAAATCCATCCATATAAAACCCTAATTTAATCCATACAAAACCAAAGATTCATTCTTACCAAACCCTAAATTCAAATCATATAAAACTAAAGATTCATCCATATAACACTGTATATTAGATTCTCCCATACAAAACCATAGATTAGATTCTCCTATACAAAACCATAGATTAGATTCTCCCATATAAAATCATAGATTAGATTCTCCCACACAAAATCTTAAATTAGATTCTCCCATATAAAACCATAAATTATATTCTCCCATACAAAACCATAAATTATATTCTCTCACACGAAACCCTAAATTTTTCATTTTATTCTTCCACTCATGAATCATTAAAATAAATAGGTCAACTCACATCCCTTGGTCAACTTATTCCCCCCATTCTCCTTTTTCATCCTTTCTCCGACACAACCACATTAACATCCTCACATGCATGTCTCAAGGGTCACAAACCATTCATCACATATACATAATGCACATGCCATGTAAATACACGAAAACATACTTCAACTCCACATCATACCACATACGACATAATTAATAATGATAAACATGGGATACATAGCATGCGAAGCACATAATGTATATAAACACATAAAAGGCCTTAGTAACACCCTTATCTAAAACAACACTAGTCTTGGAGCACGCTCCTACGCCTACTTAGGGCTATGAGGGAAAAACTAGAATTAGATTTCCTCCTACCAAAAATACTATTAATTACTAACTTATTCTAAGACTAGGATTTTAATATAATACTAAAATAATAATTGCAAAAATACTAAAAATAATATCAACGATAATATTAACAAGAATAATAAAAATAGTAACCATAATAATAAAAATGGCATTACTCAGAAACATAGTGAAATAAGGGCTTCAGCCCCTTTATCAAAATAATACTAATAATAATATTAGTAAAATAAGTAACAAACTTTAGTAATATTAATAATAATGAAATAATAATAATAATAATAATAATAATAATGATAAAAACCATAATAATATTACAAAATAATAATAACCATAATGGTAATAATAGTGAGGATAATATTCGAAGATAAAAAGATGTAGGGTTTCTACCCTAAATTGAATAATAATAAACTTATTAAATAATAATAATAATAATAACACTGATAATAATAATAAATGCTAATGATAAAAATAATGATAATATTAATAATAATAATAAGACTTGATATTTATAATACTATTACTATAATTCCAAATAGGCACAATAGGGTTTTAGCCCTATATAGAATAATAATACCAACAATGAAAAAAAAAATAATAACAACAATAATTAATAATAATAGCAACACTAATGGTAAAATAGTTTTAATAATAATAATGGAAAAATAGTAATAATATTAATAATAATAATAATAATAATTATAATAATAACATATTAATATTAATAATAGTAATAATGGAAAGAATAAGAGTAATAATGATAAAATCAAAATAAGAATTACAATAGGGCTTCAGCCCTCAACATAAATAATAATAAAAACATTAATAATAATAATAATAATAATAATACATATTAAAAATATAAATAATAATAATAATATTCAAATAAATGAAATAAAATAAATTAAGGCTTATAAAAATAGGGAGAAGGGTTGAGAGGGTCTAAAATTCAACCTTAGGCTGGTGGTGATAGGCGGCACCGGCGGTGGTGCACGGTGGTGGCGGCGGTGGCCAGAAAAAGAGAAGAAAAGGGAAAATATTAAATGCCGGGAAAAGGAGAGGCAGAATGGAAGTGGGAGATGGGGTGTTTAGAGTTTCCTAGGAGGAGAGGAACAAATTGGAGGTGGCGGCACATGGCGGCGGCGGCGGCGGCTGAATGGGGAAGAAGGGGAGAAAGAGACGAGGAGAGGGAGGAAGGGGAAAAGAAAGGTAGAGGAAGCTAGAGGGTGGTCTATAGAAGAGAATGGGAGGTGAAAGAAGCGGCAGAAGCGGCGAAAGAGGTGGAGGACCGTGGCACAAAGAGTGGCAGAGAAAGAAAATAGGTTGGTCGAGGGGGCTAATTTGTACAGCTGGGGTGGCTTGTGCAGGAAGAATCGAGGGAGGAGGAAGGTACAGTTAGTTAGGGGGCAGTGCAAGGAGTACACGGGTGGCCAGAAAGGGCAGCAGTGTTGGCCGGGCACTGCGGAAATGGAATCTAAAGTGGCGGCGGTGGAAAGGTTAGAAATTTCTGGGTAAGAAGCCAAAGGTTCAATACAAGGCAGATTATAGAGATATTTATAGAGTAAAATGGAGGGCTAAGGTCAAAGGGAGAAATAGGAGGATCAGACAGGTTGTTTAGGCTCACCGGCGGTAGCAAAAGTCGGCGAAATTCAAACGATAGGATAGTTGTGCTTAGAAAAAGAAGGAAGACTGCACGAGAAATGGAGGAAGTGGTTTGGGTCATCGTGACTGGAAAAACGATGGGAAAAATAAGGGAGAAACGACCGGTCAAACGGGAAAGATCGGCGGCGTCATTTTCGGAGGTGGTTGGTTGACAGTAATGGCAGGTGGGATCGATAGGGGGAGAAGAAGAAGAAGGAGAAGGAAAGATGTGGGGCGGACCAGTGGTCCAAGGAAAAAGAAAGAAAAGAAAAAATGAACCGACTGGCGGAAGTAATAAAAAGAAGACGGAACACAGCGTTTAAGGGGGAAAAAGGATAAAATGCAGCGTGGAGTTAAAAGAAGAAAGGAGGCACCGTGCGGGTTGGGCTGGCCGAAGGAATGGAGAAAAGGAAGGATTGGGCCACGGGAAGCAGGCTTAATCGGGGAGAAGGTAAGGAAGAAAAGAAAAAGAAAGAAAAAGAAAGAAAAAGGAAGAAAGAAAAAGGAAAAGGGGAAAAAGGAAAAGAGAAAAATAATTAGGTTGGGCATTTAAATTAATTAAAATATTTGGAATATTTTAAAATAATAATATTTAAATTCCTTTTTAGGCTAAATTAGGATTTTTAAAATATTTTTCATAAATTCTATTTTAATTAGCAAATCACTTTAATTTTCTTCAATTAAATTATTTATAAAATTACTATTAATTTAAAACTATTTTATCCTTCTTACTTTAAATAAAATAATTTATTTAATTAATTTCCAAAATAAAATCCCTAATTAGCTAAAATACCTAAATTTATCCTAATTAAAATACTTATAAATTTCTTCTTAATTTTCCCTAATTAATTTTCTTTTTGTTTTAATAAAAATAACTTATTAAATTAAATTTTCAATAAAACCTTATTTAACTATAATTTTTTTAAATTAGAAAATTTCGGGGCATTTCACTTTTATAGATGACAAGAGTGGAATGGAAAGAGGGGATAGGAGAAGAGGGTGATGCAAGTATATATATATATATATATATATATATACAAGTGTAGGGGGTTGAGGTGAGGGAGCTCAAAGCTGAAGGGTGAGGGCTCAACATGGTTGGTTTTTGCGTGGGTGGTGCATATTATACAAGAGGCCGGTGTGGTGCCGGAGGTTGGTGCAGTATAAGGGTTGTGTAGTGTAGTGGGCTAGTGCAGTGTAGTGTAGAGGCTGGTGTGATAAGGTTGCATGGCTGGGAAAGGGGAAGAGAAAAGGGTGTGCGTGCATGAGGAGGGTGTGTTTGGTCCGAATGAGGAAAGGAAAAAGCGAAAGGAGATGGGGGTAGGGGTTATGTGCAAATCTGTAGGAAAAGGAGAAAGGAGAAAAGATAAATAAGGGCAAAGGAAAAAGAAAAAGGAAGAAGGAAAATGAAAATGAAAAACGGAAAGAATATATTAGGGTTAAGATTAGCATTAGGTTTAAGTTAGAATTTAGGAATTTGGTTAAAATTTTAATCCATCAATTATCCATGGTAAGGTTTAGGCTAAAAATAAAATATAAATGACCTAAAAATTAGAATTTATATTAGGTTAAAATATTAATTAGTCAAGGTCAAAATAAGATAAAATTTTGGAGTACTACACTCAAGGCCTACTTATCCCATTTTAATTATTAATATCTTATTACGGTGATTATATAATACTCATAAGAAAATATTCTTCATTAACTATTTTTATTATATTAGCCACTTTCTAAACATTTAAACTTTCCTAAAAATGAAACTCACCAAGAGTCAAAAGGTCTAATTAGAATGATCAGCTTTCCAAATACGTTTAATCAAAATATCAAAATTACACATATATTAAAAGATCAAGATTAATCATCCTTAGTCAAATATTACTACTCAGTTTCAACATAACCACAAAAACTCAAGCATTGATCAAGACCAATGTAACATACCAAAAATACAATTTAGTAAGATATACTAAATTTTCAACTCTAGCAATCCTTATTATAACCCTTTTTTTAGTGTACATTTTAAAATTCAAAACCAATTATGAAAAACCTTAACTTCCAGAGCTTTGATTTGATATATTATATATGGGAAAACTCTCATAATTGAAGTCAATGTGATATATGCAAAATAGTACAAAGTTGCAAGAAAATTGAAACTACCACGAATTTGACATAAAATCATATCCTTAAACTGATCATATTACATATCATGATGCATAAAATATAGTCATAAGAAGGTATAGACTTATATTATAAATAAAATGAATAATTTATAAACATCATATTCTACACATATATAACACATACATACATATATCCATGTATGCATACGTGTGTCTATATATATATGTGTGTGTGTATATATATGATTTTAAAAAAATAAGTTTACTATTTGTAAAATTCTTATATATATAATATAAGGCCTTCAAGCATAAAGAATGATCCTATGGAACCAAAATAGCTTCAAGGATTGATGATCTTGAGAGAAGAATTAATTCTTAAACTCAAATGAAGAAGAATAGGAGGAAGAAGATAAAGAAGGAGAAAAAGAGTAAGAATTGAAGATCTTGATATATCAATTAAAGGTCTTGATGAATTGATTGAAGATATGAAAAGAAAAATTATGTTTAAGCTTTTATGGAGATATAGAACATAATATATGGAATAAAAGGAGAAAAATATGTGGTTTTTGGTTTTAGGGTTTCGTACAAGCTTATATAAGCTTTTAGGAGAGAAATATATAATTAAATCATACAAGTAAGATGTCACCAACATTGATTGATAATTTTGCTAATATTTTTTTAAATTTTGGAAATTTTCAAAAGATAAAAGTTTTAGATATTGAATTAAGCTTTTTGATGCAAAATT
Source organism: Tamarix chinensis (assembly GCA_030549775.1). Lineage (NCBI taxonomy): Eukaryota > Viridiplantae > Streptophyta > Magnoliopsida > Caryophyllales > Tamaricaceae > Tamarix > Tamarix chinensis. Next base: position 83,495,579 of record CM060178.1, read on the forward strand.
ATACTTTAATTTCGTTATTGGATGAAAATGTTGTGATAAAAGTTACTGAATGCTGATCTATTTATCTACGAGTTTAGATAAATGAGATAAAAAAATATTTATCATATAATATCATTTAAGATAATAATTATATAATAATAACAACTACTAATGAATAAATAAAAAATTACACAATATATAACAAGAAAATGTCTCTCTCTTCAAAATATCTTTGCTAAAAACAAAAATAACATAAGATTAGTCATAAGGTAGGCATCTTACTAGTTTAATTACTTACTTTTTTTCTTCTAAAAATTGTTTGTTCATAAAATTCTCATATTGTCTTTCTATTATTTCATACAAAATAAGAGTTTAAAATAAATTTTTAAATGGTTCAAAAATTACAACAACCAAAATAACAATATTTTAAAAAAAAATTCAACATATTGTCACATAAAAATAACTATTTTCTCAAAATAATGACTTTCAAGTTAACAATAGCCTTCTAAGAATAAAAAATTTCTTAAAACTTCTAAATATTATAAATATAATACAATTCTAATTTCAAATATGAGGTGTTATATCCTCATAAAAAAATGAAAAAATAATCACCAAATGTGTAAACTAAAAGATTTAAAATTATGGGGTATTACAGTTGTGTCTTGTATGGACCATGCAGGAGGTCAAGCTCACACTCCCTCATTAAAAACATTATCAATAAAAATATGGCTAAGGTAAATAATAAAGCTCACACTATGGTGCCTTAACATGCATAGATTCCTATCTTGTTTGAAGGCATGAGGAACGTTCTCCTAGCTTTACACGGATGTTGTAGTGTGATGCTATGGTTGGAGAGAGATTTATTGAATATGTGCATAGGTGTTAAAACTTTTTTTGTTCCAATCATGGATCCTTATTATCGCAAAGTTTGAGTGATGTTGAGACCTTCATCCTAATAAGGTTGGGTAGGTTGGTGGTGTGCTGACACTTAAACTAGGCAAAAGTGAAAAAATACAATGGCACTAAAAGAAAATAGAGATAGGAAAAGTACATTAGCGGTTCTTGACAATATAAGGTAGAAAAGTTCATATTTGCATTGCCTTAAAGTGGTATAGCTTCAAGTAGATGGCATTCCAACTATTTTTTATGCTTTTGCCATCTTGATCCTATATTTTTTAGGCTTCCTAACCCAACTGCCTTGGTCATTTTTTAGGGCCCTTACTAATTAGGGATCGATTGAAGTGTTTGGCTACTTTCTACTAGTATGTTGTCATTATAATGAGATACATCTCTCTTCATTTGTTAATGGTGTCCAAATTGTGTTGGAACTCTTAGATATGTTTTTGGTTGTTAGTGAACTATAATATGGTAGTAGGGGGCCCTAATTTTATAGGGAGAATAGGCTCTGTGCAGTATGCTAAATTAGGGGAGTTCTACTTTGATGGGGAGAATAGGCTTTGTGTATTATGCTAAAGTAAAGGGGATTCCATTATTGAAGAGCAAGTGATGGTTATGTAAGACTATAGGAATCTAGGTATCTCATTGGCCTTGTTACCCTTTGTTTAACTTAGTTTCTTTTTTTAGTGTAGTGATAATGGTTTGTTTGTTGAATCTACTTGTCTGTTGACTTATGGATATCGTGAGGTTCAGAAATGCAACTAAAATTTCCATTCTTCACAAAAATCATGAAAATCGTTTGAAATAAATTGAGATCTATTGTTTGTGAACTTTTCCTTGAGCATTCCAAAGTAAAAAATTAATATTTATCCAAATGACCTACCACTTGAAGATGGGACTATTAATAATTCTCAAGAGGTAATTGCTTAAACATTCACACATTTCTATGTTGGTCTTATGGGTACTAAATATCAAACAACTTAATGTCGTACAACAAAAAACCCTCCTAACACCAATGACTAAGAAGTAAGTTAAAATGCCCTATTGAACATGAATGAAGACAAGGCACTAAAACCTGATGGCTATATTGCCATATTCATTCAACATTGTTGGTCTATCCTAGGAGAATACCTCTGGAAAGTAGTGGTAGAGGTGTTTATTACATGCATTGTTCTTATAGGGTTAAACTTAATTCCCAAAGTTCCCAATGTAGTAAATACTAGTGACTTCAGGAAATAGCATATTGTAACATAATTTATAAGGTAATTGCTAAAGTTATCACTAACATGATGTAGCATGCCATGCCACACCTCATAGGTTACACCCAATCTGTAATCATCTAGGAAAGGAGTGCGGGCGATAATATTTTGCTTGCACTAGAACTTGTAAAGGGGCATAACACAAAACATAGTTCACCAAGGTGCTTGGTCAAACTTGATATGAAAAAATCTTGTTATATTGTTGCATAGAAATTTCTTGAGCAAGTGTTGAGTGCACTAAACTTTCCCTTCCAATTCATAAAATTTATGATGAGTTCCATGACTTTAGCAGAGTATTCCATGCTTATCATTAAACCCATGAAACCCCCATTCATAGGAAAAATAGGTTCTCAATAGGGAGTTCCCCTCCCCCCTTTACCTTTTTATTCTAGGAATAGAGTACCTAAACCGAGTAATGTATGATCTCTAGACAAATATGAAGTTTAAGCCTCATCCTGAATGTAAGAAAGTGAAACTTGCTAGTCTCCTTTTAGCTAACGATTTATTATTTTTCAGTTATGGAAATAATGAACTAGTCCAAGAAATATATGATATCTTCCATCATTTCTCTAGATTATCTATTTTATTCCTCAATAACAACAAGAACAACATTTATTACAATAAGTATGTGCCTTCATGTGAAAAAGAAAAAATAGAGTTGTTGTATCAGCTTCCTGAGGGTCACCTACCAGTAAGATATCTTGGCATGTCTTTATCATCCAAGCATATATCTTACCAATATTGTAAGCCACTAATTGAAAAGTTTATAGCTAAAATTTGAGCTTAGCAGTCCAAACTACTAAGTTTGGTAAGGAGGTTCTAATGCATAACGGAATAAATGGTTTCAAAAATTTCCTTTTTTATTTAATTTTATAATGGTAAACTAATGATGAAATCTAAACTTAGGATATGGATGAAGGATCATACAAATTAAGTCTTCAAACTAGCTTTGAAAGCCTCACACAGATAACTCTCAAAGAATCTCTAATGAAGAAATACACAGTAAACTTCACTAGATAACTTTATACAAACCTATAGAGGAAATGTATAGAGAGTTTATAAATTATCACTCACATAAATAATATAATTTAGAGAGAAATCTAGTTTATGACTCACATAGATAACAAAAACATAGAATAAAGAAACTAACACAGGGTTTCAACAAGAGAAAACTCAATTTAATAACTCCATTCAACTATTGTAACACCCCCAAAATTCACTACTGAAAAATTTTGTTTAATAAAAAGGTTTAATGGAAGCAAAATAATAAAACTATAAATTCTGGGGATATTACCGCCATACTTAGTACTAGACCGGTTCACTCCGACCGTTTTAGTACCAAGTGCTAAGGCTAAAAGGGATTATTGTTAACTTAAGTTAATACTTAAACCAAGAGTTCATAAAAAGAACTAAAAAGATCATAACATAGAAATCAGAGTACGTGTAAAAAATTTACAATCCAAAGGAGTACAATCAATTATAAGATAGAGATCAGAGTGTGTGAAAAAGAGTCATAATCCAAAATACATAGTCAACGTTCCTTGAAAGGAATAAGGTCTACAAAACGATAATCGTTTAGCTCTAGGAAATCCAATACAAAAAGGAATGATATAGAGAAATAGAAGAACATAAAGAGGAAATCCGGCCACACCACTCTCGATCTTTGTGCTAAGTCCATACTCAGCACTCAGTCCCCCCTGATGCCTCACAAGCATTGAAGACACCAAAAATAGAATCACTAACCTGCACAAAGTCAGAGGGACCTTCTGCTCATGGGAATGAGTAATACCCATAAAAGGATAGTTAGTATGCTACGTACTAAGCAAGGTAACCATACACTAAGGCCAACACATAAAGTCACATAATTTAAGCACAATAATATAACAACATACAATCTTTACAGATAAATAAAGGCTAAGTTGTAGTCCAATTAAACTGATTATTAAATCTTTGATCAATGATCAATTAACACCATACTTATTATCATTCCATGCAAGTATGGGAACCCCACTATTATAGCTGGTGGACCGGAAACATATAGGGCATAAAGCTCCTAACCACTATTATTCGTCGGTGGATCGGTCTCCGAAGCAAGATACTCCTAGCCACTATTATTCGCTGGTGGACCGGTCTGGCCCCAACTCTCATGGTGTTTCGCTTTAAGTACTTAGCGTCTTCCCATATCTTATCACAATTATGTTCGGTTTGTTGAGCATGGAATCCCCCATTATTATATCTAGTGGACCAAAAATATATAGGCATAATGCACCTGACCACTATTATTCACCGATGGATCAATATCCAAGGCACCCCAACTCCTTACCACTATTATTCGCCGATTGACCGGTATGGGCCTGGCTCAATAGTCTTCCTCTTTAAATGATTAGTATCTTACTGTGTCTTATTCAAAAAGTCTTCACCCTAGACATGCATGTCACACTCCATCTACACTTATCCTCCTAAGAGGGTTCGTCCCATATTTTGAGACTCTACCCCTCCTAATACATCCCAACATCCTTTCCTTCTTTCCTTAACTCATACTAGAAGCACAACTCCCAAGTGTGTGGATCAAGGCCCACTACTTTACACCTCTAAGTCCAATCACTGCCTTACCCTAGGGTTTTCTCCAAAACCCTAATTTAGGCCTATGTGGCCCATCCTACTCCACCTCACACAACCCAAACTATTTTAACACCCCACACATCATAACCCTTAGATTCAACCCTCATCATCACACTTTTCTCACCAAGTACACGTGTGATTACAAAACCCTAGGTAGCCACACAAAACCCTAGCATCCTCTTTTTCACATGTCACCTCTCCATTTCTCACTTTCCGCTTTTATCTTTCCATGGTGTTCATGCTCATCCCTCACCTGATAATTTCCATCCTTATGTCGTACTCCACTCACCCTCATTTATTTTTCCTTTTTATCACCTTCTCAAATTAGGGTTTTCTCCCAAACCCTAGCTTGGTCTCCTATGTACCCTTATAATGTCCCATGTAATATTTTTCACCCAAAGTATCCTAACACCCAAACAACTCTTCAGTTACCTTCCTTACACCCCCAAGTCAACTTTTCATACATAAAATTTGCCCCTATACGAACCCTATTCATCCCATGCAAACCCTGAAAGTTTTTCATACAAAACCCTAAAACTCCCATGCAAAACCCTAGATTCCTCTATGAAAAATCTTAGATTCTTCCATACAAAACTCTAGATTCCTCCATTCATGAATCATGCAATATTTAGGTCAAACCCAAATACATTAGCCAATTGATTTTTCTTTATTCACCTTACTCTCCCATTTTTCTTTTTCATATTTCCATCTCACAATACCACATTAATATCCTCACATGCATGTCCTAAAGGGCCACAACACATCACATCATGATCACACCATATACATATTATACACATGCCATAAAATAACACATTAGAATACCTCAACTTTGAGCTATACTACACATACATAACATATTATGATACATGGCATACAAGCCATATAAGGCACATAACACACACAAGGCCTTAGCTACACCCTTACCTAACACAATATCGGTCTTAGAGTACGCTCCTATGCTTCCTTAGGGTTTTGACTGGATTTACCTATAAGAGGAAAAACTAAGGATTAGGTTCCCTCCTACCAAAAATACTATTATTTCCTAATTTATTCTAAGATTAGGGTTATAGATAAAATAATAATATAATAATACTAACACTAACAAAATACTTATATTGCTAAGGATAATAGTATTAATAGTCATATTAGTAAAGATGATAATATAAGGTTTGAAGATTTTACCCTAACAATGATGATGATAATGATGATGATGATGATAATAATAATAATAATAATAATAATAATAATAATAATAATAATAATGATAATAATAATAATAATAATGGTATTAATTGAAAATAATGTGAAGTAGGGTTTTGTCCCTACATTGAAATAATAATAATACTAATACTAATAATAAATAAATAATAATGATAATGATAATAATAATAATAATAATAATAATAATAATAATAATTAAAATAATTACAAAATAGGGTCTCGACCCTTTATAGTGATAACAACAACAACAACAACAATAATATAATTAAAATGAATAAGGCTTAATTAATTAGGTTTTAAGGGTTGAAAGGGTTTAGGGCACCACCTAGGGTTGGTGGTGACTGGTGTCACCAGCGGTGGTTCATGGCGGCGGCGGTGGCAGGAAAAATGGAAGAAAAGAGAGATAGTTGAATGCTGGGAAAAGGATAGGGGAAATGAGGGTGGAAGTTAGGGTGGTAAAGGTTTCCCAAGTTGAGAGGGTAAGAATGAGGGTGGTGGTGTGGCCAAAGGCGGCGGTGCATGGTGGCGGGTGTGGTGGCTGAAAGTGATGGAGAGAGGAGAAAGGATAAGGAGAGGAAGGAAGGGGAAAAGGAGGGTAGGAGAGGTAGAGGAAGGTCTGCAGAAAGTTTTGGGAGGTGTAGGAGGTAGTGGTTGTGGTAGCAGTGGTGGAAAATGGTGATGCGAAGGGCGGCGGAGATGGAAGTGTGGTTGATTGGGAAGGAGACTTTGCACGGCCAGGGTGGCTCGTATAGGGAAAATTGAGGGAGGAGGGAGGTGTAGTTTGGTAGAGAGTCATGCAAGGAGTGGTGCTGTAGGTGGCTTGAGTGGCGACGCTAAGCGACTGCGACAACAAGGGTGTCTGAAAGGACGGTGGCGCATGAGAAGGGTTTTCTGGGCTAGGAAGTCAAAAGCTCGATCAATGTTACATATAGGGTATTTATAGAGCTAAAGGAGGGGATAAGATTAGAGAAAAAATGGGAGAATAGGGGCAGGTAGGTTAGGGCTTACCGGCTGGCGCGAGCTGCCATGGCTAGCTGTGATTAGCCAGATAGAAGGAGAATTCATGTGAGAAGAGGGGAGGAGTGTTTGGGTCGAAATAACAGGTGAGTCAGTAGGGAAGAGAGAGGATAGATGGCCGGTCAGCGACGTGGTTAACAGCGAAAATATTGGGGCAGGTAGGGGAGGGAGTTGCAGGTCAATGGGGAAGAACGAAGAAGGAAGAAGGAGGAGGTGGACTAGGTAACTAGGGGAAAAAAGAAAGAAAAGAAAAAGAAGTGGACCGGTCGGGCGGGTGGGGGAAAAATGAGGATGAAATGCGGCATTTCGGGCTGCGTTGAAGGAGAAGGAAGGGGTAGGGAAATGGGCCGTTGGGCTGGCCCAAGTCAGGGGAGGAGGAAGAAAAAAGAAGAAGAAGGAAAATGGAAGAAAAAGGAAAGAAAATAAAGAAAGAAAAGGAAAAAGGGAAAAAGAAAAATAGGTGGGTTGGGATATTTAGAATATTTTGGTATTTTAGGATATATAAAAATAATAATATTTTAAGAAAATAATATTTAATTCCCTTTTTAGGTTAATTTAGGATTTTTGAAAGATTTTTCCTAAATTCCATTTTAATTATCAAATCACTCTAATTTTTTCCAATTAAATTATTTATAAATTTCCTATGGATTTGGCCCTATTTACTCCCCCTTATTTTAAATAAAATAATTTATTTAATTAATTTCCATAATAAACCCTTAATTAGCTATAATTCTTAAAATTAGGGTTTTGGGGTATTTCAGATATCCTTATTATACAGCTAATATCAACGTGATAATTGTAAGATTAATACAATCCATATATATAGATCTGACAGGATCGAATGGATTGATAGATTAATACAATCTATATATATAGATCTAATAAGATCGAATTCTAATCTATCAAGATTAATATAAAATATATTGTGGAAGCGTACCTAAATCCATAATGATAGAGTTATTGGGTACCGTCGAATCTAGTATCAAACCCAAATGGGTGGTACTATGATCTTCTAGATCACACACGTGCTCACTAGTTGCCAATGACTGATGGGAATTAATTGGAGTGAAGTGCGTGTGACCTAGGGACCATGACCATATATATATAGATAACTAACCTATTATCTATTGGGTCATCCTAGTTCGGTCCATCAACAATCTAGGTCTCCCATAGTCTCTACACATATGGGTCCACATCCAATCAGATACATTAGGCCCAACTTAATTGAACTTAATTTGATCACTTTTATTCGGGCTTAACCAACACGACAACTTACAATTTGTGTTGTTCACATATAAGCCCAACGTTGGATAATAATCCAACAATCTCCCACTTGGGCTATATGTGCAATGTTACCAATTGCAACATAACTGAATGAGTTCAAATTTTTTGTCGTTATGAAATGTATCTTTAACCAATCCAGTCCATCATTCACATCAACATAGGATCAAAGTAGCTTTCATCACATCTCTACGTAACTAAACCCTTAATGGTCACATATGTTGACACGACTAAATGACATGGATCAAGATGTGGATGTGTCGTTGGGAAATCTCATGTAATATGATCTTTAACATAACTATTTCCAATTGGTACACCTACAAACTTTAGTGAGATCAAACTATACCAAAATATAGAAAGGAAATAGACTGAAACTTTATTTCTATAGAAAACATATGGTCAAAATATCCATAAGTCAAACCAAAGAGTCTATACATAGAGAAAATAAAATCACAAACTCTCACTGAAACTAAAGATCATTAGTTGATACAACACCCATACGAGCTACATGCTCAAGAAACTGCTAGGGTAGTAAGGCCTTAGTAAGTGGATCCGCAATCATGGAGTTTGTACTGATGTGCTCTATAGACAATTCTCCTTTCTAAACCTTTTCTTTAACAACTAAGAACTTGATATCGATACTCTTCGATTTCGTGGAACTTAGGTTGTTGTTAGAATACTGAACTGCAGCCTTATTATCACATAATAACTTGAGTGGTCTTTCAATACCATCTACTATACGCAACCTTGTGACAAAATTTTGTAGCCATATACCATAATTAGAAGCCTCATAGCATGCCACAAACTCTGCTGTCATGGTGGAAGAGGTCACAACTCTTTGTTTGGAACTCTTCCAAGACACAGCTCCTCCAGCCATCAGAAAAAAAAACCTGATGTGGACTTCATATATCTTGGCATCCAACAAAGTCGGAGTCAGTATATCCTACGATCTCAAGCTTGCCTGACGTTCAATATGTGAGCATGTAATATTTTATTTTCTGTAAGTACCGCATGACTCGTTTGGCTGTTATCCAATGATCAAGTCCTAGATTGCTCATATATTTTCCCAACATCCCTGTGATGTATGCAATATCTGGATGTGTACATACCTGAGCATGCATAAGACTTCCCACAACTAAAGCATAGGGAACGTTTTGCATTTCCCTCCTTTCATAGTAATTTTTAGGGCATTGACTGAGACTAAACTTTTCTCCCTTAGCGACAGGGGTATTTCCTGGTTTGTAATTATACATTGTATATCATTTGGGAACCCTTTCGACATAGGCATTTTGTGACAGCCCTAGGATACCTCGAGAACAATCCCGGTATATCTCAATGCCTAATATAAAAGATGTATTACCGAGATCTTTCATCTCAAAATTTTTAGCTAGAAATCTCTTGGTCTCATGCAATAAACCTATGTCATTCCTTGCTAGCAATATGTCATCAACATATAAAATCAGAAACATATACTTACTCCCATAAAACTTATGGTATACACATTCATCAACCAAAATCATCTCAAAGCCAAAAGAGGTGATCACTTGATGAAATTTAAAATATCATTATCGAGACGCTTGTTTGAGCCCATAGATAGATTTATTAAGTTTGCAAGCCATATTCTTTGGGTCTCCGGACACAAAGTTTTCTGGTTGCACCATATAGATCGTCTCCTCAATGTCACCATTAAGAAAGGCAGTCTTTACATCCATCTAATGTAACTCAAGATTAAAATGTGCCACTAATGCCATAATTACTCTCAAGGAGTCCTTAGAAGAGACCAAAGGGAATGTCTCTTTGGAATCTTCTCCTTCCTTTTGTGTAAATCCCTTTGCAACTAGACGTGCCTTATATCTTTCTGCATTGCCTTTTGAATCCCTCTTAGTCTTAAATATCCATTTGCAACCAATGGGCTTCTTTCCTTTAGGTAATGAGACAAGATCCCATATATCATTATCCATCATGGAATTTATTTCCTCATTCATGGCATCAATCCACATTTAAGAATTCAAACTTTCCATGGCTTGATGGAAATTGATTGGATAATCTTCCATCACGTCGATGCCAACCTCATGCTCTAGGAGAAATACAATGTAATCATCCGGAATAGCACTTCTCCTTTCTCTAGTGGATCTCCTTAGCTCTTGAGGTTGTTGAGCTTGTCCTTCTAGAACAATAATTTCATTATGAATGGGCGGTTGTTCTACATTGTTTTGTTGAGGTTCCTAATTTGCCTCCTAATCGATGACAGGTGCGGCGACTCGCATATCGTTAGAGACAATAGTAGGAATAGTGACTGATTCCTCCTCAAAGACAATGTATCTAACCTCATTTCTCCCCCAAGCTCAACATCCTCACAAAATGTGGCAGTTCTCGTCTCGAAAATCGACTAAAGTGTGGGATTATAAAACTTATAGCCCCTAGATCGCTCAGTATAACCAATAAAGTAACTACTAACTGTTTTGGAGTCCAATGACTTTTCATGTGACTTAAAAGGCCTTGCCTCAGCTGAACATCCCCAAATATGAAAGTGCTTTAAAATAGGCTTTTTGCCTGTCCAAAGCTCATAAGTTGTTTTAGTAGCTGCTTTAGTTGGTACTCTATTTAGAATGTAAGCTGCTGTCTTTAGTGCTTCTACCTAGAGTGATTCTGGTAAGGTAGAATGATTAATCATACTCCTCACCATATCCTTAAGAGTTCTGATTCATTTTTCAGCTACACCATTCATGCTAGGAGATCCCGGCATGGTGTACTGTGGCACAATACCGCACTCCTCTAGGAATCTAGCGAATGGTCCTGGACATTATTCACCTGAACCGTCATATCTGCCATAGTACTCACCATCATGGTTAGATTTAACACACTTAATTCGTTTGTTGAGTTGATTCTCAACCTCAACCTTAAATGATTTGAACACATCAAGTGACTGTGATTTCTCATGAATGAGATACAGGTACCTATAATGTGAGTAGTCATCTATGAATGATATGAAATACTGTTGACCATTCCATGAAGTCATAGGGAACGGTCCATAGATATCTATGTGAATCAATTCTAAGGCGTTCGAAGATCTATTTGCACCTGCTCTCTTAGTTTTGGTATGTTTTCCTTTAACACAATTAACACAAGTGTTCAAGTCCGCAAAGTCAAGGGAATCAAGAATGCCATTAGACACAAGCCTCTCAATTCTAGCTTTTGAGATATTACCTAAGCGCTTATGCCATAATGATGTTGAATTTTCCTTATTTAATTTGCGTTTAGTACCACGTGATTCCATGTGCAAGGTTTCATGATATGAAGTGATGAAGTTAAGCATGTATAGATTATCGTAAGCGCATAATGAACCGGTGCCAATAATATTTGAATTTAATAAAATACTAAATTTATTATTTCCAAATGAACAAAAATAACTAGACTTGTCCAATAAGGAAATAGAAACCAAATTCCGTCTAAAAGACGGTACGAAGAAAGTGAATTTCAAATCAAAATAAAAACCAGTTTCTAATAATAACCTAAAAGTGCCAATCACTTCAACTGATGCTGCCTTGCCATCTCCCACATAGATGTATCTTTTACCATCACTTGGCTTTCGGTAGTTCAGGCAACCCTGCATAGAAACACTTATGTGAGTAGTAGCACCAAAATCCAACCACCAAGTGTTTCTAGGTACTAAAGCTAAATTAAGCTCAGAATAGACCAAGGAAAGGATTGTAGCTTTCTTTGCATGCCAAGCATGGTATTTAGGACAATACTTCTTCACATGTCTAGTCTTGTTGCAAAAGAAGCAGCTATCATTTTCCTTCTACTGTTTCTTTTATACTGGACCCTTAGGAGCAGCTTCATCCTTTCTTTTCTTGCCCTTTCCCTTAGAGGTACTGGAAAAGTGAGCACTCTCAATCTTATCATGCTTCAATCTTTCCTCCTCTTACACACAGTATGAAATGAGCTCATTAAGAGTCCATTTCTCCTTTTGGTAGTTGTAACTGACCTTAAATTGATTGAATTGTGTAGGAAGTGAAAACAACACTAATTGCACGAGCAAATCATCTGATAAATCGAGCTTTAGCACCTTCAGTTGTGAAGCGATGTTAGACATCTCCATGATGTACTCCCTTATATTTCCTTTTCCTTTATACTTCATCGAAATCAAGCGCTGCAAAAGAGTGCTTGTTTCTGCCTTATTTTTTTTTTTTGCAAAATGTTTCTCAATTTCAGGAAGAAAATTCTTAGCGTTGGTGATGTCCTCAGACACCCCACCCTTAAAGGCTTCCAGAATGCCGCGCTTAATGATCATTAGACTCATGCAATTTGACCAATCCCACTTCTCAAAGTTCCTCTTATCATCAGAGGTACTTTCAGTCGTCAGATCGGCGGGTTTCGGAAGCCTAAGTGCATGATCCAGATCCATGCAGCTAATGAAAATGGTAATATTTTTCTTCCATTCCTTAAAGTTATTCCCATTCTGCATGGGAATAGAGCTTAAGTTGGCAGATATAGTAGTAGCAAACATGACTGTACAGAAAATATAAACATAAATAAATATTCATGCTCACAAAAAAATTGACATAATAAATAATCAATAAATTTAAATATTGGCAATCCCATCAAAAGAAACCGGTGCAACATTAATATCAAGTCTTTGGACAGTAATATTAACTGCAATTGGTATTTCTATTGCAATAATCAAATACTGACAATAAGTCCTGTCAGATAATAAGCCCATATTTGGATTGACTCATTATCTACTTGGCAACCAAATAGTCGTCACATATTTATTATCGTAAGTGCATATGAAAATCTACCAGATATTTGCCTTCCTTTGGGCCGACTAAATAACCACATGAATAGACATACGCATAAACATCCAATATGTTCAACAAACTAATTTTCATAAAAGATGTCACTTTGGCGATATATTATGTGAACTAGTCTATTTACTAATATTAGACAACCAATTATTTAAATAAATAATCCCTTAATTTATTTAAAATTTTGAACTTATAAAATCGAGACTAACTTTATTTAGATTTAATATCCATAAAAATATATTAAATCTAACCTTATTAGCATTTTAATAAAATTAATGTCAAATAACACATATAAAAGGCCTGCATAATAATTTATTAGATAAGAATAAATTAAATATATAATTAAATTAATCAGGCCAATTATATTAATAATATACCACATTCATCCCTCACATGAAACACATTGTTTCCCTCCGTGCATTCCATGCACACGTCTCTATTGTGGGTGACTTATTTTGCATGTTTCATCCATAATTGGTAATATAGCTATCTGTTTGTCTTCAAATTTATAGGGGATCATCTCTAAATATAGAATAATAGGTTCCAACACTATAAATGCTAAATTTTGATCATTTACTCTTGTAATATACTTTTAATTTTAAGAAAAAGTCGGCAATGTTTGGTGTTTGATACGTGGTTCCTTATCTCAATGAGGAGATTTTTAGTCAAATGGCTAGTATCCCATAACCCATCCCAACTATAGAGATCAAATTTTACACGTTACACAAGTACTCCACACCTTTGTAATGTCTCAAAATAAAAAAAAATGTTGATTTTTTTAGGATGCATTTGTGAACTTTATATCATTAGCCATAATTGTCTTCTAATTTGGAAGGAAAAGAATATGTTACTTTTTAACCCATTACAAGTATTTTTAGTGTGATTGATGGAGGATATACTTCATGTATAATGTCCTTCTCATTTGGAAGGAAAAGAATATATGTTTCTTTTTAACCCATTACAAGTCTTTCTAGTGTGAGTGATAAAGGACATACTCCATGTATAGTGTAATTCAAAATATTTCTAGGCTTCATTTGCAAAAATTGATGTATGAAAACTCTATTGATCTAGTAGTTTCTATTATTAGAACATTTTCTACCCTTATTTTACCGATACATGCATAAATATATGATATATTTTTAAAAATTGTCATTTTTTCATTTTTGATGTCTACATTTTTTCGTGCAACTTTAGTAAAAACTAAAATAATAATAATAATAATAATAATAATAATAATAATAATAATAATAATAATTGAAATATTAGGAAACATAAAAATCACTATTTTTTTCTCTAACAGCCCCTTAGCATGATGAATGGCTAGTATCTCACAACCCATCCCAACTATAGAGGTCAAATTTTTATACATGACACAAGTACTCCCCAGCTTTATAATGTGTGAAAATAGAGAACAAAAATGTTGATTTTTTGGGATGCATTTGTGAACTTTATATCGTTAGCCATAATTTTCTTCTCGTTTGGAAGGAAAAAATGTATGTTTCTTGTTAACCCATTACAAGTATTTCTAGTGTGATTAATACGGGATATACTCCATGTATAATTTCATTCTCATTTGGAAGGAAAAGAATATATATGTTTCTTTTCAACACATTACAAATCTTTCTAGTGTGATTGATAGAGAACATATTCCATCTATGGTATAATTCGAAATATGTCTAGGTTTTGTTTGAAAAATTGATGTTGCATTAAAACTCTATCAATCTAGAAGTTTCCATTATTATAACATTTTCCACCCCCATTTAATCAAAACATACATAAATATACAATTTTTTTCATTTTTTATGTCTACATTTGTTCGTGTAACTTTACCAAAAGCTATAATAGTAGTAGTAGTAGTAGTAGTAGTAGTAGTAGTAGAAGTAGTAGTAGTAGTAATACTATTTGAAATATTAGGATGCATAAAAATCACTATTTTTCTCCAACCACCCCTTAGCATGACAACTAATACATGCATCATAGAATAACATGATAATCTGATTCCACAAAATATTCTTAGATATTTTTATGGTAGTACTTTTTTATTTTTAACAATTCAAAGGAATTCACAAAGAGAAATTTCACACTTATAATTCATTGTTTCATATAAAAAAGTATATATAATATTGTAAGTTTGCATAAACCACAACGGTGACAATAACAATTATTCAAAATAAATTTACTGATAGGAAATATTTGCTAAAATATTTACATAAAACTATGATATAAGCAAGTTAATGTTTTCTTTGGGTTTGTGTTTAGCTATAAAGTTTTTCTAAAGATAGAGTTGTTAAAAAAGAATATATAGGATATATCAACTGAATGTAGAATGAGCTTAATTTTCGATGATAATAATACACATAAAATATGCTTTCCATTGGGGACTTATGATGTGAATGTTTGCCACATGTTTGATTGAAACAAAATTTTAGCATCATAATTCATAGATAAAACATAATCAACATAAATTTTAAATAGTAATTAATTCAAAACGCTAGTAAAATATTGGATCGATTAACTTTGTGATGAATAAAAATTCTCATGCTAACATGGAGTTGGAGCCATTTTATGAAAAAAGTAAAATATCCATGCTGACATCGAGTCAAAGGTCCTGTAAAAAGAAAAAAGAAGAAGAAGGGGGAAAACCAACACAAAGGCAATTCTAAGGTCCGACGGATTAGACCTATATATAATTTGTTAATTCATATAAATATTTTTTACATTATAGCATGTATATTATTTTACGCATCAATTAATTATGGATTCCATATAATATCTTCCTGAAACTTATTATCTTCTATTGTTTTTGTAAGTGTTAAATTGTACTTAGATTGAATTTTATGTTCATATCTACATATATATAATATTTTTTATTACAATCAAATCTATACATCCAAATATTTTGCTAGAATTTTAACTAGTGGATTTTTAAGAACAAATATTATTAAGATATTATTTTACATATTATTCTATTTTAATAAGGATACATAAAAATTATTTATATAAAATATTAAAAATAAAATTAATCATTAAATATTAAATTTCACGATCTGGAGTTAAATTTTATCATAACATATTCAATGAATATTAGATAAATCTATAAATGCTTCATATTGATTATCGGCTTAGTGTCACGGCCCGCTTTGAGCACTTTCATTTTTGCGGAATATTCTAGAACATTCTAGAATAATGTGGATATGTGTAGATAATTGTAGAAGATGTAGGAGGCTTCTACCATTGTATAGATGGTTCTAGAGGGGGATGTCTCTAGAACCATCCTCTTTTGTACACACTTGTATGGAAGCCTCTAGATTATCCTAGTGTGTTCTAATGGAGCATTCTAGAGGGATCATGATCTAGCCCACTCTAGAATGTTCCTTGGGATGGAGGGAGGAGGAGGCCTCAACTATAAATAGGGGATGAGGGGTCTCATTTCCACCATCCACAAGTTGGAAGCTCTCATTCTCTCAAACTCTCTTGTGTGTCTCCTTGTGAGTTTTAAGGATTTGTGCCAAGCAAAGTTCCCTTATTCAAGAGTGAGGTCTCTTGAAGTGAAGGATGACTTAGTCATCCAAGGAGGTAGAAAAAGACTAAGTGTCGCACGCAGTTGGCTTAGAGAGAAGTCAGGGCGTGACAGGTGGTATCAGAGCATGGTTACGAGAAGGAGTAACCAAGAGGTGTTGCCATGGCACAAGTCCTCGATAGCTCACAAGTCACTCACGTTGCCAATGTTGAGAAAAAGAAGAAAATCAAGGGCGCCTCTAAGGTTCCTAATACCAACTTAGAGGATGTCATGGAGAGGATGGATAGATCCATCCAAGCTTGCCAAGAGGATGTGACCACCTTGGAGGGAAGGGTGGATGGGTTGGAGAAGGAAGTGGAGGCCTTACCCAACCAAGAGAATGTACACGGGTTGGTGAATGCTTTTGCCACCCGTCTCCGTGAAGAGATGGTAGAGTCCAACAAGAGACTTATGGACGAGATGTTGGACCGAATGCATCAACTTGTGGCCGAGAACCTTGAACTAAGGGAAAGGCTCACGAGTGTTGAGGCAGATTGTGCTCGTTGCAAGGAGGCAATCTCGATTGGTACGGGAAGCTCAAGGGGGTCTATTCCTATGTTGGATACACCCCGGCCTCACAAATACAAGGGCTCGAGGAATACAAAGGAAATTGACAACTTCCTTTATGGCATTGAAAGGTACTTTTTCGCCACTCATTTACTTGATGATAGCATGAAAATCACCCAAGCCACTCTCTATCTTGAGAATGATGCCATGTTATGGTGGCGTGCTCGCCACCGAGATGTTGAGAGGGATGCTTGTGTTATAAACACATGGGAAGAGTTCAAGGCGGAACTCAAGAGGCATTTCTACCCGGCTAATGCTGAGTTAGATGCCATGAGGAGACTAAGGAATCTCAAGCACACGGGAACTATCAAGGAGTACATCAAGGCGTATAGCTCGTTGATGCTTGAGATATCTGAAATGCCAGAGAAGGAAAGGTTGTTATACTTCATGGACGGGCTACAATCGCGGGCAGAACAAGAGCTAAGGAGGAGAAATGTTCAAGACCTCCCCGCAGCTTATCGGGAAGCGGAGTCCTTGATCGAGTACAAGTTTGAGAGAAAGGATAAGGACCGGAAGGATGGTTCAAACAAAGGTGGGGGAGGCAAGCCCAACAAGACCGGTCCTAAGCACCATGACTCCAAGGGAAAAGACAAGGAGAAGGAGCATGGAGGTAAGGATTTCTCTAAATATAAACGTGAATGTTTTATGTGTGGTGGAAACCATTTCTTGCGAGATTTTCCACAAAAGAAATCCTTGAGTGCCATGGCTTCCACCGAGATGGAGAAAGATGATCAAGGTGAGACTCACATGGGGTCTCTAACCCTACTCAACTCCATCAACTCCAAGCCGAAGGTGCAGGCTAAGGGGTTGATGTATGCGGAGGTCCAAGTGAAGGGTGTCACAAGCAGGGCTTTAGTTGACACCGGAGCATCACATAACTTCCTTAGCCCTAAGGAAGCCCGGAGGATGGATCTCAATGTCACCAAGGAGCCCAGAAGGATGAAGGCGGTAAACTCAAATGCAAGGCCCATTCTTGGGGTGGCATATGGAGTTCCCATCACCCTCGGCTCATGGGAAGGAAGGGTAAACTTCACTGTGACCGAGATGGATGACTATGATATGGTGCTCGGGATGGAGTTCATAGATGTGGCAGCTCCACTTATATTTCCAGGGGATAGCACCATGCACCTTACGAAGGGGAAGCAAAGCCATGTGGTGCCCTTAGCACGAGTCAAGGTAGAGTCCCGCTCTCTTTCTGCTATGCAATTTTCTAAGGGATTTAAAAAGGGAGAAGTCTGCTACTTGGCTTCAGTGGTTGAGGAGGAGTCCCCACCACCCATGGAGGTGCCTAAGGAAGTGCAACAAGTCCTTCATGAGTTTAAGGACATAATGCCTGCCGAGCTACCCAAGAAGCTTCCACCAAGGAGAGAGGTGGACCATGCCATTGAGTTGGAACCGGGAGCCAAACCACCCTCACGAAGTCCTTACCGAATGAGCCCGCCCGAGTTGGAGGAATTGAGGAAGCAACTAAAGGACCTACTTGATGCTGGGTTCATCCGTCCCTCAAAAGCCCCCTATGGTGCCCCCGTGCTATTCCAGAAGAAGCAAGATGGCTCTCTTCGAATGTGTGTGGACTATCAGGCACTTAATAAGATTACGGTGAAGAACAAGTATCCCTTGCCCTTGATAGATGATTTGTTCGATCGGCTTGGAAAGGCAAGGTACTTCACCAAAATGGATCTACGATCGGGGTATTGGCAAGTGAGGATTGCCGAAGGAGATGAGCCGAAGACTGCATGTGTAACAAGGTATGGCTCTTATGAATTCCTTGTTATGCCTTTTGGTCTCACGAATGTCCCCGCAACTTTTTGCACTCTCATGAATAAAATTTTCCATCCCTACTTGGACAAGTTTGTGGTAGTATATCTAGACGATATAGTGGTTTATAGTGAGACCTTGGAAGACCATGTTGAGCACTTGAGGAAGGTCTTCCAACTTCTAAAGGAGAACGAGCTCTACGTAAAGAAGGAGAAGTGCTCCTTTTCTCTCACTGAGGTGAAGTTTCTAGGCCACTATATCAAGGATGGAAAGATCGGGATGGATACGGCCAAGGTGTGGGCTATCCAAGAATGGGAAGCCTCGAAGAATGTGTCTGAACTCCGAAGCTTCCTTTGCCTAGTAAACTACTATCGGAGATTCATCCAAGGGTATTTGGGAAGGGCCACACCCCTCACAAACAGATTAAAGAAGAAGGTCCCATGGAGCTGGGATGAGGAGTGTGTGAAGGCTTTCGAAGATCTAAAGAAGGCCGTGATGGAAGAGCCTATCTTGAGCCTCCCCGACTACTCCAAGGATTTTGAGGTACACATGGATGCCTCCGACTATGCTATTGGGGGAGTTATTATGCAGGAAAGGCATCCAATCGCTTTTGAAAGCCGTAAGCTAAATGATGTCGAAAGGCGGTATCCGGTACATGACAAGGAGATGACCGCCATCATTCACTGCTTGCGGGTATGGAGGCACTACCTTCTCGGAAGTAGGTTCGTGATCAAAACGGATAATGTGGCAACGAGCTACTTCCGGAACCAAAAGAAGCTGAGTCCCAAACAAGCCCGTTGGCAGGACTTCCTAGCAGAATTTGATTACAAGATGGAGTACAAACCTGGAAGTGCTAACGTGGTGGCTGATGCACTAAGTCGCAAGATGATGCTTGCCAATATGAGCGGACCTACGGGAAACATCCTGGAACGAGTCAAGGAAGGGATGGTGCATGACGCCTTTGCCAAGATCTTAATGGAGATGGCAAGGGAAGGGAGGACTCGGAGATTCTGGGAGCAGGATGGAGTACTATACACCATGGGAAACCGTCTCTACGTACCCAGGTGGGGAAACTTGCGAAGGGACTTAATGAAGGAGTGCCACGATTCCAAATGGGCCAGACACCCAGGTATGAAACGCACCCTCGCTCTTATTGACGATGCTTACTATTGGCCGCAGATGCAGGATGATGTGGAAGGCTACATAAGGACTTGCCTTGTTTGCCAACAAGACAAGAATGAGCAGAGATGTCTCACAGGATTGTTGGAGCCCTTACCCATTCCCGAAATACCTTGGGAAAGTGTCTCGATGGACTTCATCTCAGCACTCCCAACGTCTGAAGGATATGGATCGAT
This sequence comes from Tamarix chinensis, assembly GCA_030549775.1. Classification (NCBI taxonomy): domain Eukaryota; kingdom Viridiplantae; phylum Streptophyta; class Magnoliopsida; order Caryophyllales; family Tamaricaceae; genus Tamarix; species Tamarix chinensis. The sequence continues at coordinate 83,515,905 of CM060178.1, forward strand.
AATGGTGGTGGTTGATAGGTTGAGCAAATATGGGACGTTCATCCCTGCCCCAAGAGACTGTATGGCAGATTTGTGCGCCCAGTTATTCTTCAAGAATGTGGTGAAGTATTGGGGGTTGCCTCAGTCCGTCATCAGCGATAGGGATCCCCGATTCACTGCCAAGTTTTGGAGGGAGTTATTTAAGATGATGGGGTTCGAGCTCCATTTCCTCACGAGTTTTCACCCGCAGACAGATGGGCAAACCGAAAGGGTGAATGCCTTAGTGGAAATGTACCTAAGGCACTTTGTGAGTGCCAATCAAAGGGATTGGGCCAAGTTGATTGATGTGGCTCAATTCTCTTACAACCTTCAAAGGAGTGAGTCCACCGGGCATAGTCCGTTCGAGTTTGTCATGGGGCATCAACCCTTCACTCCGCACACGGTGGCCAAGAGCTACAAGGGGAGTAGTCCAGTGGCACACACCTTTGCGCACAGATGGAAAGAAAAACTTGACCTAGCCAAGGCACACCTAGAGAAGGCTTCGAGGAAGATGAAAAAGTGGGCAGACAAGGATCGAAGGCCTTTGGAGTTTAAGGAGGGAGACTTGGTGATGGTGAAGTTGTCACCGCAGGTGTTCAAGGCATATCGCCAAGTCCATAAGGGCTTGGTGAGGAGATATGAAGGGCCTTATCCTATCACAAAGAAGGTAGGGAAGGTGTCCTACCAGCTGGAGTTACCATCCAAGCTCAAGGTACACACGGTCTTCCATGTGAGCTTACTTAAGCCTTACCATGAAGACATGGAAGATCCTTCGAGAAAGGAGTCCAAGCGAGCTCCTCCCGCGAATGTGACTTCCTTTGATCGGGAGGTTGAGAAGATCCTAGACGATCGGATAGTCAAGAGGCGTGGCATGCCCAACTACAAAGAATACCTAGTTCGATGGAAGGGACTACCCGAGAGTCAGGATAGTTGGGAGAAGGCAGAAGATTTGTGGCAGTTCAAGGACACCATCGAGCAATACTTGTCTTCTCTCATCATCGAGGTCGATGATGGCTCAAGTGGGGGAGGTTGTCACGACCCGCTTTGAGCACTTTCATTTTTGTGGAATATTCTAGAACATTCTAGAATAATGTGGATATGTGTAGATAATTGTAGAAGATGTAGGAGGCTTCTACCATTGTATAGATGGTTCTAGAGAGGGATGTCTCTAGAACCATCCTCCTTTGTACACACTTGTATGGAAGCCTCTAGATTATACTAGTGTGTTCTAATGGAGCATTCTAGAGGGATCATGATCTAGCCCACTCTAGAATGTTCCTTGGGATGGAGGGAGGAGGAGGCCTCAACTATAAATAGGGGATGAGGGGTCTCATTTCCACCATCCACAAGTTGGAAGCTCTCAAAAACTCTCTTAATAAAGCTCTCATTCTCTCAAACTCTCTTGTGTGTCTCCTTGTGAGTTTTAAGGCTTTGTGCCAAGCAAAGTTCCCTTATTCAAGAGTGAGGTCTCTTGAAGTGAAGGTTGACTTAGTCATCCAAGGAGGTGGAAAAAGACTAAGTGTCGCACGCAGTTGGCTTAGAGAGAAGTCAGGGCGTGACATTAGGGCCTAAGGTCGGCCGTGGTGATTTCTTGGACTTCTCTTGATCTTGTAGCACAAACCTTATTATTACTACTATAAATAAGTAGAGTCTCTAATGCAAAAAGATTTTCCTCATGGTTGTAAGATAATTATCTACAGCAATAATACACATAAGGACCTCCTAGATTATAGCATTGACCACCATCGGCATGTCCCTTGCTTCTACAGTTGGCATCGCAGACCCGATCTCTGTCAGGTCGCTTTCCACATAATTGGGCACATGTTGACCATTTGCCATCCTTGAATCTCGCTTCCACTTTAAAATGAAAAAAAAACTATTATCATGATTCAAAATAGAGAAGAAAGAATAAAAACCTAAGCGCTAATTTTATAATATTATTAGGGCTTATATATGCTAGTCAAAACTAACCAAATCAAGGGGAAAAAAAAGGAGGAATACACATCTTACCATTTGAAAGTATAAACAAAATGCATAAACACAACACCAAGAACTTCACAAAACTAAGGGACTTGCCTGCCAATGTCATTTTAATTACTAAGATTTTATTGATGATTCTTAGCACCTTAACATATTGCTTATATAATAACAAAGATGGTTCAAATCCTAATTATAACCGCTAGAATTTCAACAAAGAATATCAGTTTCTTTCCTTTATAACCTAAGTGAATACATGCAATAGTTTCTAAATTGTATTTACTAGATACATTCTATAACCAAGTACAATTCTAACATGACGTAAAGTTTATACAAATTATAACTTCTAGAATTTCAATAAATAATATTAGTTTGTTTCCTTTAGAACCTAGGTGAATAAATGCAATAGTTTCTAAATAGTATTTATTAGGTACATTCTGTAACTGAGTTCAATTCTAAAATTATTTCAAGGTTTTAGTGGTTGGAAATTGTAGTAAAAAAATTATATATGAAAACTTTGAAGAATATTTTCAATAGTTTAACATATCTACCCCTCAAAATAAAGTTTAAATATTACTTGATTTTAGTATTAAATTTGGGTCAAATCCTAATTATAACCGCTACAATTTCATTAAAGAATATCATGTCGTTTCTTTTGTGACCTAAGTGAATACTTTTTTTCTTTTTTAAATTATATTTATTAGATACATTCTATAACCGAGTTCAATACTAACATTACGTAAAGTTTTTAGTGGTCGTAAATTATAATATGAATACTAATTATTTAAAATACATTTGAAAAATATAAAAAATAAAACTGTATATCAGCCTTTCACTTTTGATCTAATGGTTCATATTTAAAGTTCTCATTTCTTCGAAAAAGGTAATTATAATTAGATATTATCTCTATACAAATAACCTAATAGATTTTATAACATGCATAAATGAGATTAGCTAAAATATTCATACTTTTATTTATTAATTGAGAAAAAATATTTCTCAATCTTCCATGTTAATTTCACTATAAAACAAATGGCCACAAATACATTATATAATCAATTAATATCTTAAATAAAATGGCTTTTGATTTTAAGAAGTAATTATCTCTTCATTTTCATTTTTACATTTTGAATTATTTCCATCTAACCAATTAATCTATTTATAAAAAAGGATAAAGAGTTCATGACAATATTACTTTTGTTATTTTATGGGATAATAATATTATAAATAAATAGATACCAAGTTCTGTCCAATTTTATTTGTTTGTTCATAGAGATTTAGCAAATGATATTACACATCAATAAAAACTATATAGATGTAACTCTAATAAGTGGAATGTGCCTTGGTTTTAATATTTAATTAGCAAGATTATATGCAATGTCCTATCTAGTAGAATATTGATAAAAATATAATAATAAATTAAAATTCTAATTTTCTATAATGTTTTTTTATCCCTAATATATTTATTTTAGTTCTTATATTTTACTATTTTATTCAATTGTAAATAAACCTTATATATACTCATATCTTTTACCTTCCTAGTTAATTACTACTTTCATTAAATAATTTATTAATGAATTATAATATGTACAATGCACAACACTCTCCCAATAATCATAATTAATTTTTTTTTCACATTCAAAAGTTTAAATTTAAAATAACAAAATATGAAGTTAACTAGTTTAGTTTATTAATATATACGTTGTTGATATTTTTTAATGTATTACATACAAGAATTATAACATTTCTCAAATAAATATCCATGTAATTCAAGTGTTTGCAAACTTGCAAATAACAAAGCAATAAAGAAAATGAATAAGCAAATACTATATCAAATTATTATACAATAAAATAAAGAAAATAGAAACTTAATTTAGAACTAAAAAAAACTAAATTTTCCAAAAAGATTAAGAAAATCTAGAAAGCCTAAAAACTATAAATAAATCTAAAAAATTCTTAAAACAAGTTATTAAAGTACAAAATAATAAATTTTTGAAAGGTTGTTGAATTATTTAAAATTTTTAAAAACATTCTAGAAATTATCAAAAACCATCTAGAAGTTTTTTTTTTAGTGTTTTAAAATCTAACATATTAATATTAAAATTTTATTCATAAAAATAATACCACATTAACATATTAATATTTAACCAAGAAAACAATATTTTTCTTAAAATAATTATTAATTAAAATTACCAAAATACCTCTTAGTTGATAAAATGGGTAAAATATATATTTTATATCTCACACCGCATGTGCAACATGAGTTGGTGAAAACAAGGAGCTTCAATGGGATTTGGTTTGTAGGTGGAGGATCGAGGAGTGCTCATTGGTTAAGCTAGTAGCGACACGGGAGGCAAGAGGTGAGATGGTGGAGCTTCGGCAGCGATGGGGTTGCTGGATGGTCTAAGGAGGAGTACAAGATTGATGGTGAAGCTGAGATGAGGGAAGGACTATAGAGGGATGGTGGTGCGGTTGCTTGCGTGATGCAAGGAACGACCATAAAACCCAAAAAAATTGCTTAACCTAATTTCGTATCAGTAGCTCTAATTTGACTCTAATATCAAGAAATCTTATTGTTAGCCTTAACCGATCTCTCTTTTCCTTTTCTTTCCCTTTTTCTTTCCCTTTTTCTTCTTCTTCTTCTTCTTCTTCTTCTGTGCACACCACCATCACCTTGCTGCTGCCTTATTTTTCCTAGCCTGCCACCCTTCTTCTTCCTTCTTCTTTTCTCTTCTCCCTACCTTCTCCTCCCTTGCACATTTCTTCTGCATCATCACCCCCTCGTGCCTCTTCCTAACTCCCATCAATATCAACCATCACCATCCCCCCTGTCTTTTTCTTTGTTCTTCTTCTTCTTCATGGCAAAAGTTCTTTATCATCATCATTGTCACTTCTCTACATTTTTCTCCTCCTTAGCATGCCACCTACTAGTATAAATACCTCTCCAACCCTTCATTTTATTATCACCCATCAGCTCCCCGACCTTCTTCTCTTCTTCCTTCTCCTTTTCCCTTCGTATTCCTCCTTCTTCTCTATTTTCAGCATTCGCACCACCCAATCCACCACCGCGCACCACCCAAGCCTCTACTAGCCACCCTTTAGCCAGTGGACCAACCACTAAGGTCACCCGACCCTCCCCCTCTCCGTCATTGGCCATCGCCACCAACCGTCGCCTTTTTTCCCTTATTCTTCCCCTCGTTCGTTGTAGAGTTGTAGTGTGCACGGCCTACTGCACGGCCGTGCATCACATAAAACTGCTGCACAATCATGGAACTTTTGCGTCGCCTAGCCGTACATATTTTTTTCTCTTGACTTGTTGTACACCGGTGCTGCACAACCGTGTAACTTTTGCACCGTATGGTTGTGTACTTTATTTTCTCTCTGCTAGTGTTGCATAGCCGTGCAACTTTTGCACCATGTGGCCATATAACTTCCCATTTTGGCCATGTAACCTTATTTTCACCCCAAATATTCTCCAAAAACCACAAAAATTTAACCATATCACCACCACACATATTTCTACACTTCCATACAATTCAAGTTTCCACAATCTCCTTATAAATTTTTACCCAGATACCTTTTTGGACTCTTAGTTCCATGGGATCCCTTTTTATTTTTTTTTATTGTAATTAGAATTGTTCTCAAAACTCTTATTTAATGTTGCTAAAAGTTGTCTTAGCTCTTTCTACTCATGTTTTGAATTTTCTAATCTTTTTATCTTGTGATTGATGTGAGGATGGTGGGATAAGCCATACTTATGTCAATTATGGCACTAACACTTGACTATTTGATTATATACTTCCATTTAAAACGAAAATTTTTAGTAGTAAATTTTGGAGGTGTTACAAGTTGGTATCAGAACTTTAGATTTTGATTACCGTGTTTTGATTTTCAAAATTCGGTTTTCAACAATCTCTTATTTGATTTCTATAGTCTATTTTACATTTAAGAAAACCCTATTTTAAATTCAAAAACCCTAATTAACTTGTGAGGAACCAAGTACGGGTAGCCTAGGTGGCCATGAGAATGTAAATTATATGCATTATGTGTTAGTTAGATAGGAAGGCTTAAGCCGTAACATAATTTCTGTCTTGCAGCTATTTAGTCATCAATGGCACTTAACGGTCGCATCAGTCGTCTTGAGGAAACTTTTGACGCATTCATTGAGTTCGTTAGACGTCCAACGCCTCAACCTCAGTCGCTACCTCCACCTCCGCATTACCCACAGGAGGGTATCGGGGAAGGCTGACTTCGGAGGGTTACAGCGCATCACCCACCGCTCTACGCTAGTGACGAGGGCCCAATAATCCTAGAAGGATGGATCTGGGATATGGATAGGACATACAAGGTAGTAGATTGCCCACCTACTCGAAAGGCGAGCATTGCAGCCTTCTTTCACAGTTGTGCAGTCGACTCTTGGTGGGTAAGTTGTTGTGCGTAGGGAGGACCACTAATGTCTTAAGAGGACTTCAAGATAGCAACCCGCAACAAGTTTTATCCTGAAAGTCTCAAGAAGGATAAACTAAAGGAGTTCATGCAATTAACCCAGGGAGGCATGACCGTGAGGCAATACCATGCTCGATTCTCAAAGCTACTGATGTTTGCACCGGAGATAACAACTAGTGAGTCTACGGTTATGTATCAGTTTGAGCAGGGGCTTCACTTCAACATCTGGAGGATGATGACTATCGTGGGTTTTCAGGACTTAGCCACCTTGTACGAGCGGGCTTGTGTCATTGCTACTATGGAACAGGAGCAGGCTTCTATTCTAAGTAAAAGGAAGCCAGAGACACAAGGTTCTGGAGGTAGGATTCAGTTCCAAGGAAGTGGAACCCTGAGTTATCACCCTAGGGGTCAGATGGGTGGACAGAGCAGACCTTTTGGACTAGTGACGAGCTTCATATGTCGTTTCTACGATTGAGATCATTTGGGAAAAAATTATTTAGTCACACTTATTTAATGTAGGACGTGTGGTTAGCTGGGCCACCAATGTTTTGAGTGTTAGCGTCAGTAGGGACCACTTATACCTCAGCAGTAGGCATATCAGTGGTGGAGCTACCAGCCACCACCACAGCAGTTTCAGCAGAGGGCGCCAACCCCAACCAGTGTATAGCTTAGGGAGACCACAAGGGCCTCGCCCTTTCCCTCAGAGATGAGGATGATAGACTCAGGGTTTTGGTGGTTATCATGGAGGATACCAGAGAGGAAAGTCAGGCAGCCGCCTAAATGTTATCAGCCAGGTAGAGGTTGATCGACAGTTGGATGTAGTCACTGGTACGTTTCCCATCCATTCATTACCAGCATGTGTTGTTCGATTCAAGAGAATTCTTATCATTCCTATCTTCTGCTTTCGTTGCTAAAGCTACACTATCTCTATCTTCTAGTGTGTCTATTTCTGTGATGTTGCCTTCTAGGGGTAGAATTTATTGCACTAGGCTCTACTCGGATGTGGCCCTAGAGATAGGCGGGATATACTTCCTAGTGGACTTGGTTGAGTTAGATCTTCAGGATTTTGATACTATCCTTGGGATAGATATGTTGGGGAAATATGGAGCCATTATAGATTGCGCATAGGAGTTAGTTGTGTTGCGGGAACCTCAGGGTGCTAGGGTCTCTTATCGGAGATGCAAGCCTAGACCTACGACGAAGGTCTTATCTGCCCACACGTTTTATTCTTTGGTCCAAAAGGGTTTCCCTAGGTATTTGTGTGGAGTTCAGGAGCTGAACAAGGATGTATCGATGTTGGAGGATATCTCGATTGCTCAAGAGTTTCCTAATGTTTTTCCGAAAGAGATACTCGGTATGCCACCAATTTGAGAGATAGACTTCACCATTGAATTAGTACCAGGGGCGGAGCTATTTTCAAAGGCACCTTACTGGATGGCACCAGTAGTGTTACGGGAGTTGAAGAATCAGTTAGAGGATCTAGCAGCTCATGAGTACATTCGCCCGAGTGTGTTTCCATGGGGAGCACCAGTCTTGTTTGTAAAGAAGAAGGATGGGAGCCTTTGTCTGTGTATAGATTATCAGGGTCTGAACCAGTTAATGGTAAAGAACTGATATCCGCTTCCAAGGATCAATGACTTATTTGATCAACTTCGGGGTGCTTCAATTTTTTCGAAAATCAACTTGAGGTCGGGTTATCATCAGCTACACATCGCCAAGGGAGACATCATGAAGACAGGTTATCATGAAGGTGATTATGCCATTCATAAAAATTTGAAATCATATAAAACCCTTTAATGTTACGCTTAAGACACATTCTAGCTCTACATCCCACTCTATTAACCACTCTCCTTCTAGCTCCACCTTCACCACTACCTTGGGCGCGTCATATATTCCATGATGGTTTAAACCCTATCCTAGTACAAACAAGATATTTTAGTGTCACAACATTACTCACAGTTCTCTTTTCACCAGAAAAATAGACACTAAAATCAAAAGTATATGTATAATTCTTTATAGAACTTAATCCCACCATCCAATGATTCAAATCTCATTCCTACAAAAGGGGTTATCTCTAGTGAACAACAAGGTATCTATTATTTTGTTGTTCCACTAGGAGATGTGTGGGGTATTGAATCCAGAGTCCCCAACCCACTATCAACATCATTCAACTTTGATGGAGGAGAATAACCTTGTTTTTCACTCATAATGCCTATATAATGAAACAAATGAAACTATCACCAATAAGGAAATTAAGATGGAAATAAGTACAGGTAGATAAAACTAAGAACACAAACTGTGTGATATTTTTCTATAAGTTTATGAATGTTAAACTTCGTACCTTCATTATTAATTCTAAAATAGATTATTTGTTCTCACTTATATTCTGAATTTACTCATATATTAGTCATATATACTTGTCATGATCATCACTGCTGTATTTTGTGATAGATAATCTACTAAGTGCTCTTACTTGTTATATGTTTTTGTTATTCTGCTAGTGATTTGTTTCTTTCTTTTTATTTTATCTATATAATCCTAAATAATGCACTAAATGCTTATTTACCAAATGACACATACACGCACACTAACATTTAGTCATTCTTGAATGTTATCCATACACTAGTGCTTATTCTTTAATCTTATCCGAATGATGCTCTATCAAACTCTTGAATAGATATAGAATGATGCAGGTGATGGTTGAATGTCAAATAACAAACAACACACATCACTTGGCACTACCAGCAGCATCTCAGTATATATTACACAAAAACATACGGCAAACAACAATGATGTAGATAACAAAATAACATAACAAAACCAAAATCCACAAACCTGAAAGTTGTATATCATTGCTAGATCCATAGTTGAAGGCCAATCCCATCCAATTTTTTCTGCATACGAGCATAACAATTAAGACAAAAAAGAAATTGAAAATGCAGAGAGGCACAACAATAAGCACATTCATATACCTTTCACTCCAAGATGTAAGTATCCACAAATAAAATTTTGCTTGCTGAATCAGAAATGAGATAAAAAATGAACACAAGTACCATCGACGAACAGATGCATGACGATACAGAGAAGAACAACGAACGACAAGGACTTTGACGACAACAGAGAGATGTAGAGGTAGAAATGTCGATAGGGAGGGACTACGATGGAGAGAGGGAGATGAAAGAAAAATGATTTAGAGAAGTAGTTTCAAGGGACAGAGAGGCATGACGATGGAGATAGAAACATGAAGGGAATTCGATGGAAATGGAGAGATGAAGAAGGAGAACAACGATGGAGAGATGAACAAGGAGGGATTTCGATGGAAATGGAGAGATGTAGAGGAGGGGATGAAGATGGAGCTAGAGACAGAGCACTACAACTCTGAGAGCAATCAATCACAAGCTTTAAAAAGAGGGAGATGGTGTGAAAGAGGATCGGGACAGAGAGATCAGACATAGGGAGGTACGATGAGAGTGTGTGTGATAAACGGTGTGATTTTACGCCGTCAGATCTACAAGATCTAATGGTTGAAAATTAGTAGTACATTTGTACTTTGTGTAATAGTGTGTATATGATACTCTCTCTCTCTCTCTCTCTCTCTATATATATATATATATATATATATAACAATATTTCTAAAAACTATCCAAAATTTACAATCTTTTTAACAGGTTCCGAAATTTTCTAAGATGATTCATAATTTTTAAACAATTAAGAAAATCTCCAAAATTGTCTAAAACACTTAAAATACTATAGAATTTATTAAATTATAGTAAAATTCCTCTTAAAATTGTTACCCATTTAATAAAATTTACTTTAAAGTTTTAAAAATGCTCAAAAAACAATATATTACTTTTTTAAGTTGTAGAAAAAAATCTAGAATTGTTTAAAATCCAATAATATTCAAACTTTATTTTGAGGGGTAGATATGTTAAACTATTTTAAAATTTAAAAAAAAATAAGATAATTATATATTTCCTGACAATTTCAAAGATTTTAAGCAACATTTTAATTTCTTTTAAGGAGTCGCAAAACTATATATATTTTTTAGAAAAAGATGAATTTAAAAAAAAATTAAAAAAAATCATTTTTTTTCTAAATTATTCTAAAAATAAGAAAAATTATGGAGAAAATTACAAAGTAATTTTTTTTTTAAAAGTTCAGAAAAAAAAATTATACATGTCATTAACATTGCTAAAATATCCTACATATTTTTCTAAAAATCTAAACGGTCTCATAATTTCTAAAATTTGATAAAAAAATATCATAAAATTTAAATAAATAAATAAAAACATAAAAATTGCAAACTTTAAAAAGTAAAAATATACTATAAAAATATTTAAATTACCCTAGAAAATTATAAATATTTCTTTATATTTTAAAAAATATATATCTAACAAACACTAAACTATATGAATTTTTTTCTTTCTCCTCACTTTTTAATCTTGAAATATACTATAAAATTTCCAAAATTATAGTAAGGGACTTCTAGAAATTATTACCCTTTTCAGAACATTTACTTTAAAGTTTCAAAAATGCTCAAAAAATGAAATATATATATATATATATTAAAGCTCTAGAGAAAATTTATAGAATTGTTTAAAATCAAGTAATATTTAAACTTTATTTTGAGGAGTAGATATGTTAAATTATTTTAAAAGTTCTTAAAAAATTTTATATATAATTTTTTTACTGCAATTTACAACCACTAAAAACTTTGCTTAATGTTAGAATTGAACTTGGTTATAAAATGCATCTAATATATACAATTTAGAAACTCTTGCATGTATTCAATTAGGTCATAAAGGAAACAAACTCATATTCTTTATTGAAATTCTAGTGGTTATAATTAGGATAAACTTTACGTCATGTTAGAATTGAACTCAGTTATAGAACGTATCTAATAAATGCAATTTAGAAACTATTTCATGTATTCACTTAGTTCATAAAGGAAAGAAACTGATATTCTTTATTGAAATTCTAGCGGTTATAATTAGGATTTGAACAAACCTTGTTAATATATAAGCAATATGTTAAGGAGCTAAGCATCATCAATAAAATCTTGGTAATTAAAATGACATCAATAGGCAAGTCCCTTTGTTTTATGAAGTTTGTGGTGTTGTGTTTATGCATTTTGTTTATAGTTTCGAATGGTAAGATGTGTATTCCTCCTTTTTCTTTTTTTTTTCTTTTTTTTTTCATTTCCTAGATATAATAAGTTTTGACTAGCATATATAAGCCCAAATAATATTATAAAATTAGTGTTTAGGTTTAGATTCTTTCTTCTCTCTTTTGAATCATGATAATATTTATTTTTAATTTTTTGTTCATTTTAAAGTGGAGGCGAGATTCAATGATGGAAAATGGTCAACATGTGCCCAATTATGCAGCAAACGACATGATAGAAACCGGATCTGCGATGCTGACTGTAAAAGCAAGGGACACGCGGATGGTGGTCAATGCTATAATCCAGGAGGTCCTTATGTGTATTGTTGTTGCAGATAATTATCTTACCACCATCAAAAAAATCTTTCTGCAGCATTAAAGACATGATTCTAGAAGTAATAATAAGGTTTGTGCTACAAGATCAAGAGAAGCCCATGAAATCACCACGTCCGACCATAGGCTTTACGCCGATAATCAATATGAAGCATTTATAGATTTATCTAATATTCATTGAATATGTTATGATAAAATTTAGTTGTGGATCGTGAAATTTAATATTTAATAATTAATTGTATTTTTAATATTTTTATATAAATAATATTTATGTAGACTTATTAAAATATAATAATGTGTAAAATAATTGGTTAAATAATATCTAAATAATATTTTTTCTTAAAAATCTACTAGTTAAATTTCTAGCAAAATATTTGGATGTATAGTTTTATTTGTAATAAAATAATTTATATATATGTAGATATGAAAATATCATTCAACCTAAATACAATTTAACACATACATAAACAATAAAAGATAATAAATTTTTGCAAGTCATTATATGGACTCCATAATTAATTGATGCGTAAAATAATATACATGCTAAAAAGTAAAAAAATATACAAATTAGCAAATTATATATAAGTAGAATCCGTCAGATTCTAGAGACCTAAAAAAAATATTTTACTATATATTATTACAAATGTCCTAAAATTAAAATATATATAACAATCTATATATTAGTCAATGTAGATAAGGTCCTAGTATATGCGAAGACCTTAGGCTGAATATAGTTGGCCTAGGCCTAAGACAAATTCAACACTAGGATTTTGACGTTAGAAGTGCCTTTATTGTTGTTTCCCCCTTCTTATTCTTTTTTTTATAGGACATTTGACTTCATTTTAGCATGTATATTTTATTTTATTTTCATAAAATGAATCCAACTCCATGTTACCATGAGAATTTTAATTCATCACAAAATAAATCGGTCCAATATTTTACTAATGTATTGAATTAATTACTATTTGAAATTTATGTTGATTATGTTTTATCTCTAAATCACAATGCCAAAATTTTATTTTATGTAACAAACATTTACATCATAAGTCTCCAATGGAAAGAATACTTTAAGTTTAGTATTATCAGCAAAAATTAAGCTAATTCTAACTTTCAATTGATATACCATATATATTCCTCTTAACACCTCTATCTGTAGACACAATTTATTGCTGAACAAAAACCCAAAGAAAACATTAGCTTGCTTATATCATGACTTTATGTAAATATTTTGGCAAATATTTCCTGTCATCAAATTTATGTTAAATAATTGTTATTGCCACCGTTGTAGTCTATGTAAACTTACAATATTTTATATACTTTGTTCCATGAAATAATGGATTCTAAGTATGACTTTTCTCTTGGTGAATTCCTATAAATTGTTAAAATAAAAAAGTATTGCCAAAAAAATAATAATCTAAGAATATTTTGTGGAATAAGATTATCGTGTTATTCTATGATGCATGTATTAGTCGTCATGGAAAGGGGTAGTTGGAGAAGAAATAGTGATTTTTTATGTATCCTAATATTTCAAATATAATAATAATAATAATAATAATTATTATTATTATTAATTATTAATTATTATTATTATTATTATTACTATTATTATTATTATTATTATTATTATTATTATTATTATTATTATTATTTTAGTGTTTGCTAAAGTTGCATGAAAAAATGTAGACATCAAAAACTAAAAAATGATAGTTTTTAAAAATATATTATATATTTATGCATATTTCGGTAAAATGAGGGTCGAAAATGTTCTAAGAATGAAAACTACTAGATCGATAGAGTTTTCGTCATTTTTTGTAAATGAAGCCTAGACATATTTTGAATTACACCATACATGGAGTATATCCTCTATCACTCACACTAGAAAGACTTGTAATGGGTTAAAAAGAAATATATACTCTTTTCCTTCCAAATGAGAAGGAAATTACGGCTAATGATATACATTTCACAAATGCATCCCAAAAAAATAACATTTTTATTTTTTTTTATTTTGACACATTACAACAAAGCTGGGGAGTACTCGGGTAACGTATAAAAATTTGACCTCTTTAGTTGGGATGGGTTGTGGGATACTAGTCATTTGACTAAAGGTCGCCTCATTGAGATAAGACAACCACATATCAAATACCAAACAATGCCGAATTTTTTGAAAAATTAAAAATATATTAGATTATACATCCTTACATTATAGAACTATACCTTATTCATACTAAATACTTCCATTTTTCTTTCTTTTAATTTATAAGAATACAATATAAATAGGAATGTGATTTGATTATAACCTCTAGTCTCTAGGAGTTAACCTTGACTAATCGAATATAATTTCAACGATAATCTTATTCATCTAATTTATTCCATGATGTCGATAAATACTTCAAAAAGTTTAAGTTTTACCTTCAAAGTAATTGGATAACCAATTATATTCCTCTTATCAATCTTCCATTAAATATATGACCAATAACATGGTCATTACCGTGACAAGTGATATTTTATTTATTTTTATTTTTTACTTAATTTATCTTTAATTTTGACTATCAAAAATATAAAAAAATATATCATAATATTTTTAAAATTTTAATCTATATATAAAGACCCATATTGATAACTTATAATTAATGAATGAATTAATTAATATTTCAAGATTGGATGATATGTTAGATAAGCTACATGGGTGTAAAGTTGTTTTCGAAGCTTGACCTTAGGAGTGGATACCATCAAATGAGGATAAGGGAAGGAAACAAATGGAAGACGACTTTCAAGACTAAGTATGGTTTGTATGAGTGGTTGGTGATGCCATTTGGACTATGTAATTCACCAAGTTTATTTATGAGGTTGATGACCTAAGTACTTAGACCTTTCCTTAGAGTCTTTTTGTGGTCTACCTTGATCATATTTTGATATATAGCAAGAGTTAGTTCGAGCACATGCAGCATTTGAAGAGATTATTTGATAAACTTAAGGAGGTGAAGCTCTATGGTAAAATAGAGAAGTGTGATTTTATGATGAAGAGTGTAGTTTTCCTTGGCTACATTGTGAGTGGAAGTGGTATTAGAGTCGATCCTTCAAAGGTGCAAGATATTCAAACATGGATTATTCCTAATAATGTTCATTAGGTTCAAAATTTCATGGGTTGGCTTTATTTTATAGGCGTTTTATCAAAGATTTCTCCACAATTGCAGCACCTATTACACAATTAATGTAGAAGGGAGAGTTCCAGTGGAATCAACATGTACCAAAAGCTTTTGAAGACTTGAAGACAAAGCTTCCAAACACATCGGTATTATTTTTACCTTGCTTTGATAATTTATTTGAAGTAACCTTTGATGCTAGTGGTGTAGGTATTGGAGGAGTACTTTCACAAGAGAAGAGACCAATTGCATTTTTCAGTGAAATTTTGAATGGTCCAAGACTCAATTACTCGACCTATGATAAGGAGTTATATGCTATTGTTTGCTATTTGGAGACATGGGGTCACTATTTAAGGCCCAAGCCTTTTGTACTTCACTCAGATTATAAGATTTTGAAGTATATACATGGTCAAAGGAAAGTGAGTCCAAGACATGCCAAGTGGATTAGTTTGTTGCAAACATTTATGTTCTCTATAAGACATGTGGATGGCAAGGAGAATGTTGTTGTTGATGCATTGTCTAGATGTAATATGATACTTACAATGATGGATGCAAAACTTTTGGGGTTTCTAGATGTTGAAATATCAATATGCCAATGATGATGATTTTTCTTTGATTTTCGAAGATTGCAAGAAACAAGGAAGTTATGGAGCTTATGTTCTTCAAGATGGATTCTTATTCAAGAAAAACAAATTGTATGTGCCAAATACCTCAATTTGTGATTTACTAATCAAAGAGGTGCATGAAGGAGGTATTAGAGGACACTTTGGAGTTCATAAGACTTTAGAGTTGTTACAAGAACATTTTATTGGTCAAGAATGTAAGGGGAGTGCAAGCCTTGGTTGCTAGGTGTGCTACATATCAAAGAAGCATGAGTTTCTTCCACAATGGGTTATACGTGCCTTTAACTATGCTTACTCAACCATGGGAAGGAGTTAGCATGCATTTTATTTTGGGATTGCCTAGAACACAAAGAGGCAAAAATTCTATCATGGTGGTGGTGGATTGATTTTCCAAGATGACGCATTTTATTCTAGGTCACAAAACCGATGATACTGCTCATATTGCAGATTTGTATTTCAAGGAGATCATGAGATTGCATGGAATTCCAAGGAGTATAGTTTTAGATAGAGATGTGAAGTTCCTAAGTTATTTCTGGAAGACATTATGGCATATGCTAGGACTGAATCTTATCTAACATATCATCCAATCCTGAAATACTAATTAATTAATTAATTATAAGTATATCAATATGGGTCTTTATATATAGAGTAAAACTTTAAAACTATTATGATATATATTTTTACATCTTTTATAGTCAAAATTCAAGATAAATTAAGTAAAAAATAAAAATAAATATAATATCACTTGTCACGATAATGACCATGTTATTGGTCATATTGTATAGATTACCTTATATTTAATGGAAGCTAGATAAGAGGAATATAATTGGTTATTCAATTACTTTGAGGGCAAAACTTAAATTATTTAAAGTATTTATCGACATCATGGAATAAATTAGATGAATAAGATAACTGTTGAAATTATAGTTGAGTAGTTGAGGTTAATTCCTAGGGGCTAGAAATTATAATAAAATCACATTCCTCTTTATATTGTATTCTTATAAATTAAAAGAAAACAAAATGGAAGTATCTAGTTTGAATATGGTATAGTTCTATAATGTAAGGATGTAAAATGTAATATATTTTTAATTTTTAGAAAAAGTTACCAATGCTTGGTGTTTGATACGAGGTTCCTTATCTTAATGAGGAGATTTTTAGTCAAATGGCTAGTATCCCACAACCCATTCCAACTATAGAGGTAAATGTTTTATACGTCACACAAGTACTCCACACCTTTGTAATGTGTCAAAATAAAAAATAAAAAAATATTGATTTTTTTTGGGATTCATTTGTGAACTTTATATCATTAGCCATAATTTTCTTCTCATTTGGAAGGAAAAAAAATATGTTTCTTTTTAACCCATTACAAGAATTTTCGGTGTGATTGATGGAGGATATAGTTCATGTATAATTTCCTTCTCATTTGGAAGGAAAATAATATAAGTTTCTTTTCAACACATTTCAAGTATTTCTAGTGTGATTGATAGAGGATATATTCCATGTATGGTGTAATTTGAAATATGTCTAGGCTTCATTTGAAAAAATTGTTGTTGCATGAAAACTCTATCAATCCAGTGGTATCCATTCTTAGAACATTTCCACCCTCATTTTATCAAAACATACATAAATATTCAGTATATTTTATTTTTATTTTTTATGTCTACGTTTGTTCATGCAACTTCAGCAAAAACTATAGTAGTACTAGTAGTAGTAATTGAAATACTAGGATACATAAAAATCACTATTTTTACTCCAACCACCCCTTAGTACGACGACTAATACATGCATCATAGAATAACATCATAATCTAATTCCACGAAATATTCTTAGATATTTTTTTGTGCTACTTTTTATTTTTAACAATTCATAGGAATTCACCAAGAGAAAATTCACACTTAGAATCCATTGTTTCATAGAAACAAGTATATATATAATATTGTAAGGTTCATAGACTACAACGGTGGCAATAATAATTATTCAACATAAATTTGCTGACAGGAAACATTTGCTAAAATATTTACATAAAACTATGATATAAGCAAGTCAATGATTTCTTTGGGTTTGTGTTTAGCTATAAATTTTGTCTAGAGATAGATTTGTTTTAAAAGAATGTATATGATATATCAATTGAATGCTAGAATGAGCTTTATTTTCAGTGATAATAATAAACATAAAATATGCTTTCCAATAGGGACTTATGATGTGAATGTTTGGTACATGTTTGGTTGAAACAAAATTTTAACATCATAATTCATAGATAAAACATAATCAACATAAATTTTAAATAGTAATTAATTCAAAACGCTAGTAAAATATTGGACCGATTAATTTTGTGATGAATTAAAATTCTCATGCTAACATGGAGTTGGAGACATTTTATGAAAAAAATAAAATATCCATGCTAACACGGAGTCATAGGTCCTGTAAAAAGAAAAAAGAAGAAGAAGGGGGAAAACAAACACAAAAGCAATTCTAAAGTCCAAAGGATTGGACCTATATATAATTTGTTAATTCATATAAATATTTTTTACTTTATAGCATGTATATTATTTTACACATCAATTAATTATCGAGTCCATATAATTTCTTCCTAAAACTTATTATCTTCTCTTGTTTTTGTAAGTGTTAAATTGTACTTAGATTGAATTTTAATTTCATATCTACTTATACATAATTTATTTTATTACAATCAAATCTATACATCCAAATATTTTGCTAGAATTTTAACTAGTGGATTTTTAAGAAAAAATATTATTAAGATATTATTTAACCAATTATTTTACATATTATTCTATTTTAATAAGGATGCATAAATATTATTTATATAAAATATTAAAAATAAAATTAATTATTAAATATTAAATTTCACGATCTGCAGCTAAATTTTATCATAACATATTCAATGAATATTAGATAAATTTATAAATGCTTCATATTGATTATCGGCTTAGGGCCTAAGGTCGGCCGTGGTGATTTCTTGGACCTCTCTTGATCTTGTAGCACAAACCTTATTATTACTACTAGAAATAAGTAGTCTTTAATGCTGCATAAAGATTTTCCTGATGGTTGTAAGATAATTATCTACAGCAACAATACACATAAGGACCTCCTGGATTATAGCATTGACCACCATTGGCGTGTCCCTTGCTTCTTCAGTCGGCATCACAGACCCGATCTCTGTTGGGTCGCTTTCCACATAATTGGGCACATGTTGACCATTTGCCATCCTTGAATCTCGCTTCCACTTTAAAATGAAAAAAAAACTATTATCATGATTCAAAATAAAGAAGAAAGAATAAAAACCTAAGAGCTAATTTTATAATATTATTAGGGCTTATATCTGATAGTCAAAACTCACCAAATCAAGGAAAAGCAAAAAAAAGGAGGAATACACATCTTACCATTTGAAAGTATAAACAAAATGCATAAACACAACACCAAGAACTTCACAAAACTAAGGGACTTGCCTGCCGATGTCATTTTAATTACTAAGATTTTATTGATGATGCTTAGCACCTTAACATATTGCTTATATAATAACAAAGTTGGTTCAAATCCTAATTATAACCGCTAGAATTTCAACAAAGAATATCAGTTTCTTTCCTTTATAACCTAAGTGAATACATGAAATAGTTTCTAAATTGTATTTATTAGATAAAGTCTATAACCAAGTTCAATTCTAACATGACGTAAAGTTTATCCTAATTATAACTTTTAGAATTTCAATAAAGAATATTAGTTTGTTTCCTTTATAACATAAGTGAATACATGCAATCGTTTCTAAATTATATTTATTAGATACATTCTATAACTGAGTTCAATTCTAGCAATATGTCATGGCTTTAGTGGTTGGAAATTGTAGTAAAAAAAATTATGTATGAAAATTTTGAAGAAGATTTGCAATAGTTTAACATATCTATCCCTCAAAATAAAGTTTAAATATTACTTTATTTTAGTATTAAAGTTGGGTCAAATCCTAATTACAACCTCTAGAATTTCATTAAAGAATATCAATTTGCTTCTTTTGTGACCTAACTGAATACTTTTTATCTTTTTTAAATTGTATTTATTAGATAATTTCTATAACCGAGTTCAATACTAACGTTATATAAAGTTTTTAGTGGTCATAAATTATAAAAAAAAAACTAATTCTTAAAATACCTTTGAAAAATATAAAAAATTAAACTTTATATCAGTCTTTCACTTTTGATCTAACGGTTCATATTTAAAGTTCTCATTTCTTCCAAAAAAGGTAATTATCATTAGATATTGTATCTATATAAATAACCTAATAGATTTTATAGCATGCATAAATGAGATTCACTAAAATATTTGTACTTTTATTTATTAATTTAGGAAAAATCTTTCTCTATCTTCCATGATAATTTCACTATTAAAAAATGGCCACAAATACATTAAATTATTAATTAATATTTTAAATAAAATGGTTTTTGATTTTAAGAAGTAATTCTCTCTCCATTTTCATTTTTACATTTTGAATTATTTACATCTATTAATCTATTTATAAAGAGGATAAAGATTTTATGACAATATTACTTTTCTTATTTTATGGGATAATAATATTATAAATAAATAGATACCAAGTTCCGTCCAATTTTATTTTTTTGTTTGCGGAGACTTAGCAAATGATATTACGCATCAATATAAACTATATAGATGTAACTCTAATAAGTGGAATGTGCCTTGGTTTTAATATTTAATTATTAGGATTATGTTTAATATCCTATCTAGTAGAATATTGATAAATATATAATAATAACTTAAAATTCTAATTTTCTATAATGTTTTTGAACTCTAATATATTTATTTTAGTTCTTATATTTTAATATTTTATTCAATTGTAAATAAACCTTATATATACTCATATCTTTTACCTTCCTATTTAATTAATAATTTCATTAAATTGTTTCTTAATGAATTATAATATGTGTAATGCCCAAAAATTTCCTAATAATCACAATTAATTTATTTTTTCACATTCAAAAATTTAAATTTAAAATAACAAAATATGAAGGTAACTAGTTTAGTTTATTAATATATACGTTTTTGATATTTTTTAATGTATTTTTTTTTGAAAGAATCAGTCTACTTATTTTATTCATCATGGGGTAAAAAAATTTAAATGCGTACAAGCATAGATTTTTGCCTGTAGACCCTCATGAACAAAATAAGCACTCTATCTCAATTTACAATAAAACCGAAACAACTATATTGAGAACTGTTGTACAATGGTATGGTAAGCAAGGTCAGAGCCAAATTTGCCAAGCACTTTAGAATTCACCTCAAAATGGATCAGACTATTAAGTTATTGAGGAGTTCTGTCTAGGCCTTGAAAGAGTCTGCCATTTGTTTCCTGCTAAATATAATAAACTGTTTCCACAAGGCCACTTCTCCTCCAACATTTAATCCAATGTTTCCCCCTATTATGGCTTTTAAACCATCTTAGGTCATGAGTCAGATTCATTGATCATCTATGCAGCCCCATCCAAGAATAAATGTTGTCAATAACCTCCCTCGAGTAGCTATAATCAAACCATAAATGATTTCTGGATTCGGCTGCCTTCAAACACAATGGGCATCTATTAGCAAGCATGAACCCTTTTTTGCACAGAGCATCTTGTGTAAGCAAGGCATTATGTGTTATCAGAGTGGTTATGACAGAATGCTTAGCCAAACAACAAGTATCCCAGATAGTCCTTTTCTAATAGACTAGAGGCTCGTGATCCTTAAAAAATTGGTATGCTTCTTTTGTGTTAAATTTTCCTCCCTTCCCCCACTTCTAGATCAATGTTTTTGCAGCATCAAGGCTCCCAGCTTTTTGGATCAGATGGTCTCTGACCTATAAAAGCCTTTTCCAACCCCTAGAGATGGTCTTTAACTTCTACTTCCCAAAGATCATCTCCTTTTAAGTTGTAAATAATAGCCTACTCAACCCAGAAATTTTGCTTGGAATTCATTAGAGCAGCTAACCACTATGTCATGAGAGCTCTATTCTAAGAAAGACTTTCTTTTATCCCCATACCACCTACTTCTTTGGGCCTACAAATTTGCTTCCAACTGTAAGGATATAACTTCTTTTGTTCACCACTACTCCAACAGAAGTCTCGACACAATTTATCAATATGATTAAGAGCCCCCATAGGAAGAGCAAAAACACTACACCAGAAATTCTGAATGCCAAAGAGCACTGAATTTATAAGTTCTAGTTTAATTGCATAGCTTAGAGAGTGGGATCCCCAAGACTGGATTCTTTTCTTGATGTCATCAATAAGAGCTGCATAGGATGAAATGGATAACCCTTTGTTGCACAGAGGAAGACCAAGATATCTAAAAGGTAGTACCCCCTCACAGAAACCTATTTGAGATAGGATGTAGTCTCTTTATTCCTTGTCCAGACCCCCAAAGTAGATGTTAGTCTTTTTAGGATTGGCCTAAAGACCTGACATCTGAGAGAAGGCAACAAGAGTCTGCACAATAGCTTGAATGGAAGAGAGATCTCCTCTAGTAAAGATTAGGAGGTCATCCGCAAAAATCAAGTGAGTGAGGTTGGCTATACACTTAGGGTGCCTGACAAATCCTGGTATATCCTTAAGTTTCCTAAATTTTCTAGAAAGAGCTTCCATACAGAGCATAAAAAGATAGGGGGAGAGAGGGTCTCCTTGTCTTACACCCCTGGCACCACAGAAGTAACCATGCACTGTTCCATTGATATTAATTGAATATCTTGCTTAACTAATATAAGTCATTACCCACTGGACAAATCTATCTGGAAATCCATAGCACAACCGAACATTTTCAAAAACCCCCAATTTACTATGTCATATGCTTTGCGAATATCAACTTTGATAATAGCTCTAAGGGAGATATTCTTTCTTCCATAATGACTTGCCAACTCATGAGCCGTGAATATCCATAATGTATTATACAAGTATTATAACATTTCTCATATAAATATCCATGTAATTCAAGTGATTGCAAACTTGCAAATAACAAAGCAATAAAAAAATGAATAAGCAAAAACGATACTATATTAAATTATTATACAATGAAATATAAAAAATAGAAACTTAGTTTAGAACTAAAAAAAATTAACTTTTCCAAAAAGATTAAGAAAATCTGAAAAGCCTAAAAACTATAAATAAATCTAAAAAATTCTTAAAACAAGCTATTAAAGTACAAATAATAAATTTTCGAAAGGTTTTTGAATTATTTAAAAATTTTAAAACATTCTAGAAATTATCAAAAACTATCTAAAACTTTTTTTCCTATTTTAAAATCTAACATATTAATATTAAAATTTTATTCCTAAAAATAATACCACATTGACATATTAATATTTAACCAAGAAAATAATATTTTTTATTAAAATAATTATTAAATAGAAAATTACCAAAATACCTCTTAGTTGAGAAAATGGGTAAAATATATATTTTAGATCTCACGCCGCATGTGCAATGTGAGTTGGTGAAAATAAGGAGCTTCAAGGGGATTTGGTTTTTAGGTGGAGGGTCGAGGGGTGCTCACTGGTGAAGCTAGTAGCGACAAGGGAGTCAAGAGGCAAGATGGTGGAGCTTCGGTGGTGATGGGTTGCTGGATGGTGCAAGGAGGAGGACAAGATTGATGGTTGAAGCTGAGATGAGGGATGTACTATATAGAGGGATGGTGGTGTGGTTGCTGGCATGATGTAAGGAACGACAATGGGGAAGGTGATGGTAGTGGGCAAGGAGGCACAATGCATAGCAAATAAGGGTAGGACTGGATAGAGGGATAGGTCAATGAGGGTTGGTGGTGTGCTGGTGGTGTGATGGGTGGCATAGTAGGGGAGGATGATGAGGTGAGGCAACACAGCAAGGATTGGGCTCGACAAAAGGAGGAAAGGAAAGAAGAGAAGAGGAATATAAGGGAGGGGGTGCGAGTATATATATATATACATACATATGCAAATGGTTAGGATGAAGGGGAGGGAAAACTGATGGGAATGGGTCAGGCTTAGTTGTGCAAGGTAGGATGGGTAAAGAGAAGGAAGATGACATGGGTGTAAGGAGTTGATGGCTAATCTAAGGAGGTAGAGGCACATGTGAGGGAGTTGGCATACTAGGGTAAGTAGAGGGTATGTGTAAAGGAGAGGTTAAGGCTAGTTTGGCTAGAAAAGGAAAAGGAGAGAATAGGGAGGGTGATGTAGGGGTTGTTGGGGCATGTTTGGGACGAGGGATTAGGCAAGGAAGAATTAAAAGGAGAAGGAAGAAAAGAAAATGGGATACGATGGCATATAGACATGGAAAGAAAAGAAAAGAATATTATGGGTTGGGCTAACATGGACAGCTAAGAAGGAGAAGGAAGAAAGGAAAAAAAAGGAAAACGAGAAAGGGAAAAAAGTAAAGGGCGAAAAGGAAAAGAAAGAAAATGGAGAAAGGAGAAAAAAAAAGGTTTAAAATTAGATTTAGATTAGAAAAAAAATATTTATATGGGTTCAGGGTACAAAATTAGGAAAAATAATTCAGGGTAAATTTATAGATTTAGAGTGGTTTAAATTAAAAAAGACTAAGATAATTTAATTTAAGAATTTATCTAGGTTTAACAAATGTTAACAAAATAATTAAATTAATATTTAATGTTTAAGTTCAAATATAAATTAATTAGGATTAATAATAAGTAATATTTTAGGGTATACAATATTAATATTTATAAATACGATATGTACAATTTTTATCCACATTTATCATTTTAATATAAAGTATAAAATACTCCTTCCATATCCAAAAAAAAAGTTAATAATATATACAATATTTTAAAAACAGATGAATATGCCCTTAAATTTTTACTTACACGATTCATTAAAATATAAGAAAACATTTAATACATAAATAATGAAAGAAAAAAAATGTGAGGGTAAAAGTAGAAAATAATGAAAATAACCTTCTTTTTTATACAACAACTGGTAACATAATGACTTATTTTGTCATATATATATATAGAGAGAGAGCGAGAGAGGGTCAATGTAAACTCTTCTTAAGATACAAATATAGGAACCAATCTTATCCATTAGATTAATATTTGATCAAAAATCAAGATTTAATAAATACCTAACCAAAAATCTAACCGAAACATATATCTAAACCCAACATCCGAACCTCTAAAGCCTCTAAACCAGAAACCCTAAAGCCTCTAAACCATAAGCCCTAAACCCTAAACCCTAACCCATAACCCCTTTATACCCTAAACCCTCTAAACCCTCTAAACCTTAAACCCTAAACCCTAACCCATAACCCCTTTATACCCTAAACCCTCTAAACCCTCTAAACCCTAAACCCACTAAACCCCAAACCCTTTAAACCTTAAACGCCAAACCCTCTAAACACTAAATCCCAACCCTCTAAACACTCTAAAACCTAAACCATAAACCCTCTAAACAATAAACCCTAACTCCTCTAACCACTAAACACTAAAGCCTAATCCATAAACACCCTAAACCCTCTAAACCCTAAACCACAAACCCTAAACTCTCTAACCCTCTAAACAAAAAACCCTAACCCCTAAACCCCCTAAACCCTAAACCCCATAATCCTAAACCTTAACCCTAACCCTAAACCATCTAAACCTTAATCCTTAAATCCTCTAATTTCCATCCAAAGGCATGCTTGTTCCAACAAAAATGAAACATAGTCATAAAATATACATTCATTTAATTATACAATATGACATGAAAACAAAAAATCCTCCATAATTCGAAAATGCCACGACTCCTTAAGTTGCCCCTTATAAAACTCCGAAAAGCAACATCCCGTTATCATATAAACTACAACGAAAAGCATCAAGGACCAATACCTTTCATGAGATTGAAAAAAAATGACATCCAACTCTCGTCTTTCATTCCAAAATCTGTCATTGACATATAAAAAACTAAAATTAATTGTAATTTCAACTAAGGAATTAAAAAAAATATTCTAAGTTCAAATCAAGAAGTAAATGATTTATTTTGCTTTTTATTTCAATTTATATTTTGTGGAACAGTTCCGACTATCATGGCCTACATACTCTCCACATGCCTTGCACTTTCTTATCATCTTCTTTTGTTGCTCAATGGCCTTTTCTTTCTCCCCTTTGATCCTCTTTCCACTTCCTTTATTTTTGGATTGACGTTGGATTTGAATGGTAACTTCACTCGAAGCACATATCCCAATTAATGATTCAATGATATCTGATTGGCTTAAAGGCTTATCCCTACTATTCTTCTCACTCCATTCCTTCTTAAAATATTTAAGAAATCTTATAAATTCATGGATACCTTCTTGTTTTCCTTCAACTAGGCTGACACATTTAAAAATTTTAGATCATAACCTTCTCAAAGTTGTCTTCATGTCATCAACTTGGGAACATTGTTCCAATAGGTTCCCTTCTATGTCATATATTGGATTGTTTAGGGCATTTTTAGTCCACCGATTCACTACCAACTGAGTAGGAATATGGTCTACACCTTTTCCTTTCAAAAGCCAAAGAATATGCCTACATGGAATCCTACATCTTTGAAACAACTTACAAGAGCACTTAATATCTTAGTTTATTATATTATATACCACCTGAAAAGTACTCTTACAATTTGACATAACAAATTCACTAACCACAACATTCTCTAAATTACCTTCCCTCATAAAATCATCAAGTATGCATGAAAATGAAGTAGCCAAAATCTCAATTTGGAATTTGATAAATATAGTATGGATATAAACCTCAGATGCATGCTTTTCTAATTTAAGGGGAGTCCTAAGTTTGGGATATAACAAGTTTGATACCTTATTTAGCTCCAGTTGTTTATACCATTCTCCAATCAATGCACTCTCATAGCTCATACAAAACTCACCTAAAGTACAATGATTATTAGTGAAATTCCCCAAAAAAAAAAGTTATTCTCACTCTCTAATCTTGAAGTTGTCCTTAGAAGCCCTCCCATAAACAAGTCTCTAAAATATGCAAGTATCCATAAGTTTCTCATATCAAACATATAAGCAAGCCATTCATGTTCCTCCAAACCAAATTCAATAATTATCACCATCCACTTACACCCGAACTCCTCAGATTCAAGTTGTAGACTCCACACACATGCAAATAACTTATTTTTGAAATAAGAGTTTTGAATTGCAGGACCAATTCTTTTGTGCAATTTATTCATAATGTGCCACATGAAAAATCTATGTTGAGTCTTCTTAAAAACCCTCTCTATGACAATTTTCATTGCTAGATATTGGTCAGTTATTATAAAATAAGGCTCAATATTTCCCATGGCCTTGAAGAATGTCTCAAATAGCCACTAAAATAACCTAATATTTTCATGATCTATTAATCTTGCTCCAAAGGTGACACACTTTTTGTGATGATCAACCCTAATAAATGGCACAAAAATCAAATTATACTTATTTTTACCACAAGTAAAATCAAATAAAATCATATCACCAAAGAGAGAATAATTCTTCCTAGATATAGGATCATCCCAAAAAGCACAAAAAAGAACGCTACTATCATCAACCATATAATCAAAATAATATTTACTCCCATTCTCCATCTTCTTATGAAAGATTTCCACAAACATATCAGAATCAGAATCTTCGATGTAACACTTCACATCCCTAGAATAGTTCTTAAAATCTTGTAATGATGCACCTACATGCTCATACCCTCCTGCTTGTTCCTTGAATAACAAAAATAATTTGGATGGCCCAATGTTCATCCTAGCATTATTTTAATGAACTTCTTATGCATGATAGTCAAATTCCTCTCCTTTCTTAGAAATTTTCTAACACTAGGGGTAGCTAGAAGGTGATGATGCCATTCATAAAAAATTAAACTCACATAAACCCTTTAACATTATGCTTAAGATACATTCTAGCTCTACATCCAACTCCGTTAACCACTCTCCTTCTAGCTCCATCTTCACCACTACCTTGGGCATGTCATATATTCCTCGATAGTTTAAACCCTTCCCTAGTACAAACAAAATATTTTAGTATCACAACATTATTCACAGTTCTCTTTTTACCAGAAAAATGGACACTAAAACCACAAGTAAATGCATAATTCTTGTAGAACTTAATCCCACCATCCAATGATTCAAATCTCATTCCAACAAAAGGGTTAATTTATGGTGAACAATAAGGTATCTATTCTTTTGTTGTTCCACTAGGAGATGTGTAGGGTATTGACTTGTCCCATTATCAACATCATTCAACTTTGATGGAAGAGAAGAACCTTGTTTTTCAATCATAATGCCTATATAATTAAACAAATGAAACTATCACAAATATGGAAATTAAGATGGAAATAAGTACAAGCAGATAAAACTAAGAACACAACATGTGTGTTATTTTTGCTATATGTTTATGAATGTTAAACTTCTTACCCCATTATTAATTCTAAAATAGATTATTTATTCTCATTTTTCTTGTGAATTCACTCATATATCAGTCATATATACTTTTCATGATCATCACTGCTATATTCTGTGATGGATAATCTACTAAGTGCTCTTGCTTGTTGTATGTTTTTGTTGTTCTACTAGTGGTTTGTTTCTTTCTTTTTCTTTTATCCATATAATCCTAAAGAATTCACTAAATGCTTATTTACCAAATGACACACACAAACACACACACACACACACTAACATTTAGTCATTCTTGAATCTTATCCATACACTAGTGCTTATTCTTGAATCCTATCTCAATGATGCTCTATGAAACTCCTAGCTGGATATAGAATGATGCAACTAATGGTTGAATGTCAAATAACAAACATCATTCAGCACTACCAACAACATATCAGCATATATTACACAATAACGTATAGCAAACAACAATGATGCGGATAATAAAATAACATAACAAAACCAAAATTCACAAACCTTAAACCTATATATCATTGCTAGATCTATATTTGAAAGCTAATCCCGACCAATTTTTGCTGCACATCGGCACAACAATTAGGACAAAAAGGAAATAGAAAATGCAAAGAGGCACAACAATCAGCACATTCACATACCTTTCACTACAAGATCTAAGTATCCACAAATCAAATTTTGCTTGTTGACTCATAAATGAGATAAAAAATAAACACAGGTACCTTTAACGAACAAATGCACGGTGATGGAGATAAGAACAGCGAGCGGCTAGGACTTCGACAACAATGGAGAGATGTAGTGGTACAAAAATATCGACAGTGAGGGACTGCGATGGAGAGAGGGAGATGGAAGAACAAAGATGCAAAGAAGCAGCTTCAAGGGATAGAGAGGCAAGACGATGGAGATAGAAACAAGGAGGAACTTCGATGGAAGTGGAGAGATGTAGAAGGAGAACGATGATGGAGAGAGAAATAGAGAGGGTTTTCAAAGGAAATGGAGAGATATAGAGGAGGGGATGGAGATGGAGATGGAGCACCACGACTCTGAGAGCAATCAAACACAGGCACTGGAGAGAGGGAGATGATGCAAAAGAATGTTGGGACAGACGTAGGGAGGTAGGGTGAGAGAGAGTGTGTGAGATAAACGATGCAATTTTTTACCTTTAGATCTACCAGTCCTACATTTGTATTTTGTTTAATAGTGTGTACATGTATATATATATAATAGTATCATATAATTGACCAACAATATTTCTAAAAACTATCCAAAATTTAAAATCTTTTTAACAGGTTCCAAAATTTTCTAAGATGATTCATAATTTTTAAACAATTAAGAAAGTCTCCAAAATTGTCTAAAACACGCAAAATACTATAGAATTTATTAAATAATAGTAAAGGGCTTCTTGAAATTGTTACCCATTTCATAAAATTTACTTTAAAGTTTCAAAAATGCTCAAAAACTAATATATTACTTTTTTAATGTTCTATAAAAAATTCTAGATTTGTTTAAAATCTAATAATATTCAAACTTTATTTTGAGGGGTAGATATGTTAAACTATTATAAAATTTCTTAAAAATTATAAGATAATTATATATTTCCTAACAATTTCAAAGATTTTAAGCAACATTTTAATTTCTTTTAAAGATTTGAAAAACTACATATATTTTTTTAGAAAAATATGAATTAAAAAAAATTAAAAATAAATTATTTAAGTTTCTAAATTATTCCAAGAATAAGAAAAAGTATGTAGAAAATTCCAAAGAAAAATTTTATTTTAAATTTTAGGAAAAAAAACTATACATGTCATTAACATTGCTAAAATATCTTACATATTTTTCTAAAAATATAAACGGTGTCATAATTTTCCAAAAGTGATAAAAAAAATATCCTAAAATTTAAATAAAATAAATAAATAAATGCAAACTTTAAAAATTAAAAATATACTATAAAAATATTTAAATTACCCTAGAAATTTCAAATAGAAAATTATAAATATTTCTTTATCTTTTTTTTTTAAAAAAATATCCAACAAACACTGAACTATATGAATTTTTTTCTTTCTCCTCACTTTTGAATCTTGAAATATACTTTAAAATTTCTAAAATTATAGTAAGGGGCTTATAAAAATTATTACCCATCTCAGCATATTTACTTTAAAGTTTCAAAAATGCTCAAAAAATGAAATATATATACATAGATTAAAGTTCTAGAAAAAATTTATAGAATTGTTTAAAATCAAGTAATATTTAAACTTTATTTTGAGGAGTATATATGTTAAATTATTTTAAGAGTTCTTAAAAAATTTCATATATAGTTTTTTTACTACAATTTACAACCACTAAAAACTTTACGTAATGTTAGAATTGAACTTGGTTATAAAATGCATCTAATATATACAATTTAGAAACTCTTGAATGTATTCACTTAGGTAATAAAGGAAACAAACTCATATTCCTTATTGAAATTCTAGCGGTTATAATTAGGATAAACTTTAAATCATGTTAGAATTAAACTCGGTTATAGAACGTATCTAATAAATACAATTTAGGAACTATTTCATGTATTCACTTAGGTCATAAAGGAAAGAAACTGATATTCTTTATTGAAATTCTAGCAGTTATAATTAGGATTTGAACCAACTTTGTTACTATATAAGCAATATGTTAAGGTGCTAAGCATCATCAATAAAATCTTGGTAATTAAAATGACATTAGTAGGCAAGTCCCTTTGTTTTATAAAGTTTGCGGCGTTGTGTTTATGCATTTCGTTTATAGTTTTGAATGGTAAGATGCGTATTCCTCCTTTTTCTTTTTCTTTTCTTTTTTTTTTCTTTTCTAAGATATAACGAGTCTTGACTAGCATATATAAGCCCAAATAATATTTTAAAATTAATGTTTAGGTTTTTATTCTTTCTTCTCTCTGTTGAATCATGATAATATTTTTTGTAATTTTTTTTCATTTTAAAGTGGAGGCGAGATTCAATGATGGCAAATGGTCAACATGTGCCCAATTATGTAGCAAACGACATGACAGAGACCGGATCTGTGATGCTGACTGTAGAAGCAAGGGACACGCCGATGGTGGTCAATGTTATAATCCAGGAGGTCCTTATGTGTATTGTTGTTGCAGATAATTATCTTACCACCATAAAAAAAGTCTTTCTGCAGCATTAAAGACTCAATTCTACGAGTAATAATAAGGTTTGTGCTACAAGATCAAGAGAAGTCCATGAAATCACCACAGCCAACCATAGGCCCTACGCCAATAATCAATATGAAGCATTTATAGATTTATCTAATATTCATTGAATATCTTATGATAAAATTTAGTTGCGGATTGTGAAATGTAATATTTAATAATTAATTGTATTTTTAATATTTTTATATAAATAATATTTATGTAGACTCATTAAAATATAATAATGTGTAAAATAATTGGTTAAATAATATTTATTCTTAAAAATCTACTAGTTATAATTCTAGCGAACTATTTGGATGCATAGTTTTAATTGTAATAAAATAATTTATATATATGTAGATATGAAAATAACATTCAATCTAAATACAATTTAACACGTACATAAACAATAGAAGATAATAAGTTTTAGCAAGACATTATATGGACTCCATAATTAATTGATGCATAAAATAACATACATGCTATAATGTAAAAAAAATATACGAATTATCAAATTAAATATAGGTAGAATCCATTAGATTTTAGAGACCTAAAAAAAATTTACTATATTTATTGCAAATGTCCTATAATTTAAAACTATATAACAATCTATATATTAGTCAACGTGGATAAGGTCCTTATATATGCAAAGAGTTAAGCCTAAACTTGGCCTGAGGATTGAGAGCAACCTGATCGGACTCTACCTTTCCTTTGATTTTACCATGTATCTTTTTATGTCATGTCATACGGTATTTTATGTTTTTAGAAAACTTCAGTTACTACTTGGGTTGTAATTCTTAAACCGCACTCTGATTTCTGTATGATTATGAATGAGTCCTTTTATGGATACTCATTTTTAATTAATGACTTGTGTTTGGTGTTAATCATGTTCAGCCTTAGCACTTAGTACTGGAATGGTAGGAGTGAAGCGGTCTAGTACTAAATGTGGTGGTAATAACCCTAGAATTTACAATTTTGTTATTTTGCTTCTGTTAAACCTTTTTATTAAAACCAAATTTTTCAGTAGTAAATTTTGGGGGTATTACAAGTTGAGCCTAAGAAAAAATCACCACTAGGATTTTGACGTTAGAATTGTCTTTGTTGTTGTTCCCCCCCCCCTTCTTATTCTTTTTTTTCTTTTTATAGGACCTTTGACTTCATTTTAGCTTGTATATTTTATTTTTTTCATAAAATGAATCCAACTCCATGTTTCCATGAGAATTTTAATTCATCACAAAATAAATCGGTCCCATATTTTACTAATGTTTTGAAGTAATTACTATTTAAAATTTATGTTGATTATGTTTTTTCTCTAAATTAAAATGCTAAAATTTTATTTCATGTAACAAAAATTTACATCATAAGTCCCCAATGGAAAGAATACTTTAAGTTTAGTATTATCAGTGAAACTTAAGCTCATTCTAACTTTCAATTGATATACCATATATATTCCTCTTAACAACTCTATCTCTAGATAAAATGTATTGATGAACAAAAACCCAAAGAAAACATTGGCTTGCTTATATCATGACTTTATGTAAATATTTCTTGTCACCAAATTTATGTTGAATAATTGTTATTGCCACTATTGCAGTCTATGCAAACTTTCAATATTTTATATACTTTGCTCTATAAAATAATGGATTCTAATTATGAATTTTCTCTTGGTGAATTCCTATAAATTGTTAAAAATAAAAATATTACCAAAAAAATCTAAGAATATTTTGTGGAATAAGATTATCATGTTATTCTATGATGCATGTATTAGTCATCATGCTAAGAGGCAGTTGGAGAAAAAATAGTGATTTTTATGTATCCTAATATTTCAAATATTATTATTATTATTATTTTTATTATTATAGTTTTTGCTAAAGTTGCACAAAAAAAACGTAGACATCAAAAATAAAATTTTTTTTTTTTAAAATATATTGTATATTTATGCCTATTTTAGTAAAATGAGGGTGGAAAATATTCTAAGAATGGAAACTACTAAATCGATAGAGTTTTCATGCATCAATTTTAGCAAGCAGAGTCTAGACATATTTTGAATTACACCATACATGGAGTATATCCTCTATCACTCACACTAGAAAGACTTGTAATGGGTTAAAAAGAAATATATATTCTTTTCATTCCAAATGAGAAGGAAATTGTGCATGGAGTATATCCTCTACTAATCACACTAGAAATACTTGTAATGGGTTAAAAAGAAACATATATTTTTTTCCTTCCAAATGAGAAGAAAATTACGGCCAATGATATAATGTTCACAAACGCATCCCAAAAAATCAACATTTTTATTTTTTATGTTGACATATTACAAAGTTGGGGAGTACTTGTGTAACGTATAAAAAATTGACCTCTATAGTTGGGATGGGTTGTGGGATATTAGCCATTTGACTAAAGGTCCCCTAATTGAGATAAGACAACCAGATATAAAACACCAAACACTGCCTACTTTTTCTAGAAATTATAAATATATTACATTATACATCCTTACACTATAGAACTATACCTTATTCATACTAGAAACTTCCATTTTTTTTCTTTTAAATTATAAGAATACAATATAAAGAGGAATGTCATTTGATTATAACCTCTAGTCTCTAGGAATTAACCTCAACTACTCAACTATAATTTCGACAGTCATCTTATTCATCTAATTTATTCCATGACATCGATAAATACTTTAAATAATTTAAGTTTTACCCTCAAAGTAATTAGATAACCAATTATATTCCTCTTATCCATCTTCCATTAAATATAAGGTAATCTTTACAATATGACCGTTAACATGGTCATTACCATGACAAGTGTTATTTTTTACTTAATTTATCTTTAATTTTGACTATCAAAAATTTCAAAATATATATCATAATATTTTTTAAGTTTTACTCTATATATAAAGACCCATATTGATATACATAAAAGAAAAAATTACGGTAAAATATCAGTATATTAATAATGAAATATCAGTTTTAGTATAATAATGATGATATGTAAGTAGAATATATATATATAATAATGCTGAAAGATAATTATAGTATGGCGGAAGATATGTATAATAGTGATGAAAGCTTGGGAGAATAGTGTTGAAATTCTATTTTATTTTTTTGTAAAATAAAAGTGAAACGTATGCAAAATATTAATAAAATATATATACGACAACAATAAAAAGTTGGTATAACAATGGCAAAAGATATATATATATGTTGAGAAATATGTAATTTTGTGATATTTTGTGAACTCTTGAATCAGTAAAATGTAGTAGTAAATTATTTTTCTGAGAGTTAGAATTTACATTTGTATACTAGCTACTTATATACATTGTATGGTTTATAAGACAAATACACATATAAGAAAATTTGGGAGAAAGAGTAAGTTTCTATATATGCATTAAATGCACATGATACTTATTGAGCTGAACATTCACCCAAGTACTCATAAGACTCCTGCTTGAATGTTTAATTATCACATTTATATGCTTTATATATACTACCTCATTAAAAACCTTGTCATGAAAAACCAAATGGGAAAAACCTTGAATGAAGGGAAAAAGAGTACAGTGCGTATAATGCTCTCCCTTAATTTAACATACATCTAGAAAATGATGTATCCCCAACTTATGTATCAATTCTTCAAATCTTCTAGCAGCCAAGGATTTTGTGAATAACTTAGCTAGATTCGTGGATTATTGAATTTGTTGGACATTAACCGTTCCTTCCTTCTCTAGATCATGAATGGAGAAAACTTTGGTGCTCTATGCTTTATTATATATCCTTTGATGTATCATTTATTTACTTGGATGATACAAGTTGTATTATCCTCATATATTAAAGTGGCATAATCCATTATTACTTTTATACCACATTCATTTTGTATGTATTGAATCATTGATCTCAACCATACCCATTCTCGTCCAACTTCATATAGGGAAATTAACTCAGCATGATTCGATGATGTGGTAGTCACAGTTTTCTTTTTCAATCTCCATGATATTGCAGCATTTCCAAATGTAAACACATAACTGGATTGAGATTTTACCTTGTGTGGATCTGATAAGTACCCTGCATCTACATATCCGATGAGAGTGGCATTTGCATGTCTATGGTAGAATAGTCTGAGATCATAGGTACCTCTGAGGTAGCAAAACAAATGTTTAACTCCCTTCTGATGCCTTCTTGTTGGTTTTGAACTATGTGTTGACAATAATTTAATAGAAAAGGCAATGTTGAGGCATATATTATCAGCCAAATACATTAATGCCCTAATGGCGCTCAAATATGGTACTTCAGAGCCAAGGATTTCTAATTGAATTGCCTCTTTCCATTTTAGCCAATCTTGTCTTTGTCAACATTCATTTATCGTCCTCGGCTCAATATCATTTTCATTTGATATCATTTCACATGAAATTGAATATGGAAATACTTCATCTACTATGGTGTCTTTTCTATCAAATTGTTCTCTTATGGAAACATAAGTTGCTGATATCTCATTATTATTATTTATTCTATCATCATGCACCTCTTCTAAGGTGGTTTCCTCAACCTTTGAAGTATGATCATCTTTTTCTTTAATGGATGGAACAATTTTCATATCATTTAGCATATTATCCTACTTTATTATCCTTTTTTGTCTCAAGTCTTTTGAACCAAATGGTCTCAAGCCTTTTGCAGGAGCATTCATTGTTGGAATGTGTGACTTTGTCACTTTCTTGATGTCATAGAATGTGTCAAGAAATTGATTAGCTACTTTTTATAAATGTATAATCTTTTGCTCTTCTTGTTCACACAAGTTTGATTGTGGATCAAGATAAGATAAATTTGTTGCATTCTATGTAATCTCCTTTGTATACGGGTCCAATTGTCTCTTATCTCCCCTTAAGGCTAGGAACATTGTTTCATCAACGAACCGTGCTATGAACATATCACTAGCCATCGATTTGAGATGCTTAATAATTGATGGGGATTCAAAACCATTATAAATTCTCAGCCTTCTTTGTGGACCCATTTTCGTTCTTTATGGTGGAGCAATATGAACATACACAATATAACCAAATATTTTTAGATGTGATACATTTGGTTCATTACCAAATACCAATTGTAATGGGAAATATTTATGATAAGTAGTTGGTCTTAATCAAATTAAGGTTTTCGCATGTAATATTGCATGTCCCCAAGATGATG
The DNA here is from genome assembly GCA_030549775.1 of Tamarix chinensis. Classification (NCBI taxonomy): domain Eukaryota; kingdom Viridiplantae; phylum Streptophyta; class Magnoliopsida; order Caryophyllales; family Tamaricaceae; genus Tamarix; species Tamarix chinensis. The sequence continues at coordinate 83,552,378 of CM060178.1, forward strand.
TTAAGTAACTAATTGTAAACTTAATTATATTTACATGTTGACCAAATAAAACCAAAAAATTTAGTAAATCCAATTGAATTAGGTCTACCTATATAAATAGAGGGGCCATAAAGCTTCTAAGGAATCTAAAAATAGTGGTTCAAATCCTTCTTCCTCTCAATGCCTATTCCTGTTAAGTAACTAATTGTAAACTTTCTAAGCTTAAATCTCTAAACTTTGTAAGGCCTTTAAATCATGCCTACAAATGCCTATACCAAAGGACCCATATCCTTGCACCAAATACCTCTTAGGTAAGCACTAAATTGGTGTTCCTCTAATGCTTAGATTACTATTTCTATCTTTCTTGTAGGTAAATCGGTAGTATCCTATCCGAATTCAATCAATTCCTTAATTGTATATTACGAGGCTCTACAATATATGAGAAAATTATAAATTAGGTTAGTTTTTTGCTTCATATTTCTTTCACTATTTAAAACTTTTTTTTGTCTAATTAAATTTATTTTTCAAAAAAAAATCTGATGTAGGAGCAAACACTCAAGAACGGGAATTCATAATTATGGAACCAATTGTTCTTTATTTTGAAAGGATCTCCTATAAAATTGAAGATAAACGGATGGTTACGTTGCTAGTTATAGACGAAACATACCATACAAGCTACTAGGCATATGTGCATGTGCATAGCATGCATGGAGGGCATGGCTACGTGCATGGGGGGAATAAAAGGAAGCTTGGTCATGAATATTAGTTGGTTTTAGTTAATTAATTATTCCAGTTAGAGATTAGCTAGAGAATAAAATAGCATAAATCTACCTTTTTTAAGAATATTCTATCTTCTTATGTCTTTAGCTAGGTATCTTTTGAAGAATTATATATTTTAGCTAGTAGATGGAAATAGCTTAGTAATTGGTGACCTTGGCTATATAAGCCATAAAAAAAACATGATTGATAGATTGAATAGAAGTTGAAAGAAATTTGCAAGTATTGCTTATTGAATTCTACGTGAGTTCCTCTCAATTGTAATCGAATATATGTGAACGATTAATCTTGAAACCCTTAATCTCTTCATCTGTATGAATTAGAGATTAAGTACTATCTTTATAAAATCCATAACCCACGCCATTATTAGCCATAATCAACATCCAAATTCGTCCAAATCAAACCCTAACCCACAAAACCTTCTACTCCCAAACCCTAATTACCGAATCATCATCTTCATTATCAACCATCATCAAATCATCATCAACATTATTCTACCATATTCGAATATCTTCATCTTCAATTCACCACTTTTGAGTCTTCATCTTCCTAATTCCAACTTAATCAAGCCTTAGGTTTACATAATTGATAATTCCATAGTCCTACACACATTAAAATCCTTCTTAAATCTAAATTCCTTTTTATTCTTATTTTGCTATATATTCTTATTTATATTTCATCTTCTAAACTATTTTCTAGGTTCTTCCAACTTTCATTCTTCAATACTCAATGTCAAATATATTATTTAGATAAGGAGACTAAATATTCATTAATGAAGCATATGATTATCATAAAAAATATTTACCAAAATATTAATATTTTTAATTGTTACTATAATATACATCACCTATAAATATTGTAACCTTTCATATTACTATTTGTTTTTTTAAATATTAGAATTGTTAGATGCATATAATGGTATATTTATTTTCATGCAGTGATATCTTTATTTGTATATATTAATATCTTTATATTTAGATCCATATGATATCTCATTTAAGGCATATTCTTGTGCTATATTTGTTATAATCTCTGGGTTTACTTCATAGTATATTATTTTTATATTTAGCTTTATGTAAATAGTATATTAAGAGATTTTCAAAAGTGAATTTTTTATATTTTATATTAGTATCATAGATTTTAACGGTAATAGATTTTATATGTAATAAATTAGTAACTTTATCTATTTATAATCGTATGTGTATTGAATATTACTATGTTTTTGTTTCCTTACTTAACGGGTCAGTGGATATAATATCCAAGTTTTAAAAATGATATATTTTTCCTATTATTTCATTACTTAAACTGCTTTTACTTTGTTTGTCAACATATGAAATATAAAAATTTGATAAATACTTTATCTTTTGTTTCCTTACTATTCACTATATTAGTTATTGTATAGTATACAATAGGCTATTTTATTAGATGATAATAAGGGTGGATACAATTTTTTATTATTTATTATATAATTAAAGTAATCTAATATATCTATAAAAATATTATAAAAAAACCTAATTTATTATATAACTTATTAAAATAATCCAATTTAAAAAAAATCTATAGCTATATAGATTGCATGCACCAGCATGTTATCATGGTGCTTCCAGATGTAATGTATAATTTGCCCTATTTCTCAATAATTTTTTCTCATATAGTTTGCTTACCATTATTTAACCACCCTAGATTTGATTTACCTTCACATGTCAAATAAACCTTTTATACTCAAATCAATTAAAACTTTCTTTAATCTTTAGAAGAATTGTGCTATAGAATGTATCTAATACACATGACTTGTTGGTCCTGATTACTAAGGACAAGGTCCACTCGGCTTTGAGTTCCATTAGAGACACAAAAGCACCTAGCCCAGATGGTTACACCTCATATTTCTTCAAAAAAAACTTGACCCATTCTTGGTGATGACATTTTCCATATGGTAAATGTTTTTTTTTTTGCTCAGGTCATATCCCAAAGTTCCTCCATCACACCTCATTATCTCCACTCTTAAAATTTCCAAATGTGGAGCAAGTCATGGATTTCTATCCTATTGTATATTGTTCAACTTTCTATAAAATAATCACTAAGGCCCTAACAAAGAGATTTCAACATGTTTTGCTTACTATCATTTATGTAAAACCCCCAAAAATCATAATTGAAAATTTTCGTTTAAACAAACAAATACTAGCACGGGGGTGCTACCGCCTCGATTAGTAGAAGCCAGGCCCCCAGCTAGTCTCATACTAACCACAAGGCTAAAGAAATTTTTTTTACAAACAATTAGACCAACTTAAACAAAGATTCATAGAAACCAAAAACTTCATAACACAAAAATCAAAGTGCATGATAAAAGTTGTTACAACCCAAATAAGTTACATAGTCAAAGTTCCCAAAAGGGATAAAAGGTACACCATAACAAAACAAACCGAAATACAATGGAAATATAAGTAAAATAGAGATAGAAGGGAGTCTGGTTAACATCGCTCTCGGGCCCCCATGCCAAGTCCAATGATCAACTCTCAACCCCGGCCGATGCCTTATAAGTATCATAGGCATTGAAGATGGCGTCTCCTACGTGCACAAACTCAACAAGGCCCTCTACTCGTAGGAATGAGCAGCACCTATAAAACGGATGGTCAGTACGCTACATACTAAGTAAGGTAACCATGCAGCTAAGTCCATACACAAAAGCATATAATACAAGCATGATCATACAAATAAACATACAAGCAATGTAGATAGTAGAGGTCGTGTTACAATCCAGTTAAACTTATTTATTAGATCTTTGGTCAATATACTCATTTCTCACCGTACTCTTAATAAGTCCATGCGAATATGAGAACTCCACTATTATAGCCAATGGATCAGAAAAATACAGGGAAAAATGCTCCCGACCACTATTATCCACCGATGGATCGGTCTCCAAGGCAAGATGCTCCTGGCCACTATTATGCTGGTGGATCGGTCTGGTCCCAACTCTGATGGTGTTCCACTGTAAGTACTTAGTGTATTTCCCATGTCTTATTATAACTTAAGGTTTAGTTTATTGAGCTTAGGATCCCCCACTATTATGGCCGATGGATCAAAAACATACAGGAAAGAATGCACCTAACCATTATTATTCGCCGGTGGATTGGTCTCTAGGGAACCCCAGCACCTGGCCACTATTATTCCTATGGATCGGTCTAGGTCTGGCTCAATAATCTTTCACTTTAAATGATTATAATCTTATATATGGCTTATTCAATATATATTTTCACCCAAGACATGAATGTTCTTTGGACTACTCACTCACACAATCCGTATACTCCTATTCTCTTGAGAGGGGTCGTACTTCCCATATCTTGGGACTTCTCCATCTCCTAACACATCCAGACATCGTTTCCCTCTTCTCTTACTTACCACGAATACCCAACTCCTAAGTGTGTGAGTCGAGGCCCATTTCTCCATACCATCTAAGTCAACTCACTATCGCCCCCTAAGGTTTTCCCCGAAAAACCTTAATTCGGCCTATATGGCCCAACCTTCCTTTATCCCACACAACTAAAGCTCCTTTACCCCCAACACATCACCTCACTTAAATTCAACCCCAACCATTCCCTTGTACTTCCCATTTTGCACATGTGACCACAAAACCCTAGTTGGCCACCCCAAACCCTAGCACCTCTCTTTTTGCATATGGCATCCCTCCGTTACTCACCTACCATCCTTTCTTCCAAATGTATCCTTTCTTCCATATGTATCCTTCCACTCTTACCCCATATTCCAATCCTTTCCATTAATTTTTTACTTCCATAATCTCCTCCATTTAGGATTTTTCTCCCAAACCCTAACCAAATTCCTCATACACCCTTATACCAACCTACGTGTTAATTTTCACCCAAGGACTCTAACCACCCCAAAAACTCTTCCCTTACCTTAATTACACCCCAAGGTGACTTTCCCACATAAGGATCATCTCCATGAAAACACCATCCATCCCATACAAACCTTAGACTTCCCCATGCAAGATTCGCTCCACTCTCTTATTTCGTCCATATTTTCCTTTTATTTGTCCCCTCATGGGTCATGAGATAATGACGTCATTCTCATTTCCCTTTAGTCAACTCATTTCCCCTTTTTCCCTTTTTCATCCTTTCACCCTATACTATATCATTAAAGCATCCTAGCATACATGTCCTAGAAGGTCACATTACATAACACCTCAAGCACATCATACATATCATTTTACACATACCATAAGGAGGTCACATAAATGTACCTTAACTCCGCCCTACGCTACAAGTAAGCAGTCATAATAACATAATGAAATGCCCCCAAAAATTCTAATTTTAAAAATTATAGTTAAATAAGGTTTTATTAGAAAATTTTATCAAATAAATTATTTTTATTAAAATAAAAGGGAATTAGTTAGAGCAAATCAAGAAGAAATTTATAAGTATTTTAATTAGGAAAATTTGGGTATTTTAACTAATTAAGGATTTTATTTTATAAATTAATTAAATAAATTATTTTATTTAAAATAAGAAGGATAAATCAGGTCCAAATTAATAGTAACTTTATAAATAATTTATTTGGAGAAAATTAGAGTGATTTACTAATTAAAATGAAATTTATGAAAAATCTTTTAAAAATCTTAATTTAGCCTAAAAAGGAGAATTAAATATTATTTATTTAAATATTGTTATTTTTAATATCCTCAAATATTCTATTTAATTTATTTAATCCAATCCACTATTTTTTATTTTTCTCTTTTTTCTTTTTCCTTTTCTTTCTTCCTTTCTCATTTCTTTTTCTCCCTTTTTCTTTCTTCTTCTTTTCCTTTTCTTCCTCCCCTCCCCCAACTTGGGCCTATACGTGGCCCAATTTCTTTCTTTCGTTTTCTCCTTCCCGTGGATCACTTCTCCTCTTGCCGCGGCCCATTTCTTTCTTCTTCATCCTTCAACGCGGCTTGTCCCCTAAACGCTGCAGTTTGATCAAATTTTTAAGTAAGCCGTCACCACCAGTCAGCTCTTCTTTCCTTTCTTTTTCTTCTTTTCTTCGCCAGACCGCCGATCCAAGCCCCCCTTTCTTCCTTCTTTTTTCATCCTCTTCTTCCCGCCGATCGACCTGCAACAGTCCAAAGCTTCCGCCGCCGTCCACTCCCGATTTGGACGACCAGTTTTTCCCCTCTCTTTCCCCGCTAATCGGCCTATCATTTCGACCCAATCAACTCCTTTATTCTCGTGCGATTTTCCCTCTCCCTAGCCTGCACAACCATCCCTATCGTTTGATTTTTTTTCGGCCAACTATCGCCTGCCGATGCCATCTTCCCCTACCCTATTTTCTTAGCACTCCCCTCTAATCTTATCCCCTGCCCTTAGCCTATAAATATCCCCAAACCAACCCTGGAATTGAGTTCTATTTTTGAACTTAGAAAAATGACTCCTTCTCACCACTGTCAGCCAACTCCACCCACCTAATCCTTCGCTACATTGTCCTCTACCCAACTGCCTCTTCTCCCTCCCTCGATTTGCCTTGCATGAGCCACCTCGATTGTGCAAAGTTTCCTCCCCGTTCAGCCTTCCTTTCACCTCAGTCGCCCTTCGCACCACCACCACCACTTCTATCGCTTCCACCGCTCCTTTCACCTCCCAAATTGTATTGTAGACCACCTTCTACCTTCCCCTACCTTTCTTTTCCTCTTCCTCCCTCTCCTCCTCTCTTTCTCTCCTTCTTCCTCATTCGAGCACCACCGCCGCCTTGCGCCGCCACCTTTAGTTGCGCCACCACTATCATTCCGTTCCTCTCCTTCTAGGAAACCATAACCACCCTTACTTCCACCCTCTTTTTCTTTATAGTTTTCCCAGCATTTAACTTTTTCCCTTTTCTTCTCTTTTTTTGGCCACTACCATGCACCACCGCCTGTTTCGCCGATCACCACTAGCCTAAAGTTGAACCCTCGACCTTGTCAACCCTTTTACCCTATTTATACAAGCTTTAATTTATTTTATTTCATTTATTTGAGATATATTATTATTATTATTATTATTATTATTATTATTATTATTATTATTATTATTATTATTATTATTATTATTATTATTATTACTACTACTACTACTACTACTACTATCATTATTGTTATTATTATTATCACTATTATTAATGTTTTTATTATTATATCTATTAAGGGTCGAAGCCCTATTATATTTTTATTTTGATTTTATTACTATTATTCTTATTTTTTCTATTATCTTTATTATTAATATTAATATGTTATTAGTATTATTATTACTATTTTGAAATTATTATTATTATTATGAATATTTTACTAATATTGCTGCTATTATTATTATTATTGTTATGCGATTATTATTATTATTATTATTTTCATTGTTGGTATTATTATTCTATATAGGGCTAAAACCCTATTGTGCCTATTTTGAATTGTGCTGGTAGTATTATAAATATCAAATCTTATTATTATTAACATTATTAATAATTTTATCATTAGCATTTATTATTCTTATTATCGTTATTATTATTATTTTACTATTATCATTATTATCATTATTATTATTTTAGTATCACTATTATTATTATTATTAGGGTAAAGTCTTCAACTTTATTATCAACTTTTATAATATTACTATTATTTCTTATATCTTTAGCAAGTTAGTAATAAGTTAATGTCATTATTATTAATATGTTATTATTTTATTAAAAACCTAGTCTTAAGATAAGTTAGTATTTAATAGTATTTTTGGTAGGAGGAAATCTAATTTTATCTTTTCCCTCATATAGGTGATAGCAGTCAAAGCCCTAAGGAGGCGTAGGAGCATACTTCAAGACTGGTATCGTTTTAGGTAAAGGTGTTACCAAGGCCTATTGTGTGTTGATGTGCATTATATGCTTTGTATGTTATGCATCCTATGTTTATTATTGTAATTATTTCGTATGTGGTATGATGTGGAGTTGATGTACATTATTGTGTATTTACATGGCATGTGTACTATATGTATGTGATGAAATATTATGGTATGTGATGTTATGTGTTGTGACCCTATAAGACATGCATGAGATGATGTATAAAGTGGTATTGTGTGGGAAAAAGGTTGAAAAATGGAAAATGGGAAATGTGTTGACCAAAGGAGAGTAAGTTGACTAAAGGGGAAATGAGTTGACCTAAGTATTTTAATGATCCATGAGTGAAAGAATAAAATGGAAAATTTAGGGTTTCGTGTGAGAGAATATAATTTATGGTTTTATATGGGAGAATCTAATCTATGATTTTGTATGGAAGAATTTAATCTATGGTGTAACATGGGAGAATCTAATTTATAGTGTAACATAAGAGGATCTAATATATGGCTTGTATGGATTGAATTTAGGGTTTCGTATGGAGAAACCTTGGGTTTTGTGTGGATTGAATATAAGGTTTTGTATGGAGGAATCTAGGGTTTTATATGGAAGAATCTAGGGTTTGCATAGTTGAATTTAGTGTTTCGTGTGGGATTTCTAGGGTTTCGCATAAAAGATTCGAATGGTTGCATGGGATGTGTAAAGTTTGCATCGACATGAAATTTACGTATGGAAAGTCGATTTGGGACGTGAGGAATGTAATGTAAGTGTTGTTTGGGTGTTTGAACACTTTGGATGAAAAATAGTACGTGGAGCAATATAAGGGTACATAGGAGACCGAGCAAGGGTTTGTGTGGATAATTAGGGTTTGGTGTGGCTATTTAGGGTTTCTATGGTAGCACGTGTATTTGGTGATTAAAGTGTAATTATAAGGATGGAATTTATGATTTGTGATGTATGGAGTATTAAAAATGGTTTGGGTTGTGTGAGGTAGAGTAGGATGGGCCACTTAGGCCTAAATTAGGGTTTCTGGGTAAAACCCTAGAGTAAAGAAGTAAGTGGACTTGGAGGTGTGTAGCAGTGGGCGTTGATCCACACATTTCGGTGTTGGAGTTCTAGTGTGAGTTTGAATATAGAGGAAAGGTTGTTGGACAAGTAAGGAGGTGCAGGGTTATCATGATGTGGTATGGGTCGGTTAGAGGATAAGTGTAAAGGGAGTGATTCATGCATGTCTAGGTTGAAAGTTTCTGAATAAGATACCGTAATACATTAATCACTTAAAGTGGAAGATTGTTGAGTCGGGCCCAGACCAATCCACCGGTGAATAATAGTGGTTAGGGCATGATATCCTATATGTGACCGGTCCACCGGTAATAATAGTGGTCAAGCTTTGTACCTGTGCATTTTCGGTCCACCGGCTATAATAGTGGGAGATTCCGTGCTCAACAAAACTGAACATATTTGTGCCAAGAAATGGAAAAGACACTAAGTACTTACAGTGGAACACCGTGCGAGAAGGGGCCAGACCGGTCTACCGGTGAATAATAGTGGTCAGGAGCTTTATGCCCTGTGTGTTTCCGGTCCACCAACTATAATAGTGGTCAAGAGCTTTGTGCCCTGTATGTATCTGGTCCACCGGCTATAATAGTGGGGTTCCCATACTCGTATGGATTTGATAAAAAACATGGTGTGAAATGAGTTCTGATCAGAGATTAATTAAATAATTAATTTGGATTCTAAATGGGCCTTTATGTATCTACCCGAATGATTGTGCAATATTATGTTATCATGATGGATTATGTTCTTTTATTTCTTATGCATGGTTCATGTGATTTTATGTGTTAGCCTTAGTGCACGGTTACCTTGCTCAGTACATAGCATACTGATCACCCTTTGCATGGGTGCTGCTCATTTCCACGAGTAGTAGGCCCTTCTGACTTTGTGTAGGTAGACGAGACATCAGTCGGGGCTGAGTGTTGAGCATGTTTTGGCTCAAAGTTCGAGAGTAGTGTGGCCGGATCCGCTCTTCTTATTATTTTATCTTCTTCTGCTATTTCTTTTGTATCGGATTTGCCCTCTTATAATTTATTATTTGTATTGCATATTTTGAATGAACCTTTTTTTCAGTTGTAAGCTTATTTCTCTTTTGGATATGAATTACAATTCTTTACGCGTACTCTGATCTTTAGTGTTATGATCTTTCTATTTCTTTCATAAACTCTTGATTTAAGTATTAATTAAAGTTTAACAAAAAATTCTTTTAGCCTTAGCACTTAGTACTGGAACGGTCTAAGTGAACTGGTCTGGTACTAAGTGTGGCGGTAACATCCCCAGAATTCATAGGTTTTCAATTTTAAATTCTTCCGCCTTTGAAAAAAAATAGTGAATTTTGGGGTGTCATACATAAGGTACACAAACATAACATAACACATGGAATACAAGGCACATAACACACATAATCAGCCTTAACTACATCCTTACCTAATACGACATCAAGCTTGGAGCACGCTCCTATACCTCCTTAGGGTTTTAACTTGGCTCACCTATAAGAGGGAAATACTAAGGGTTAACTTTCCTCTTACCAAAATTATCATTATTCCCTACCTTACCCTTACCATAGCCTAGTATTGGGGTTAATAATAATAGTAGTAGTTTTATAAGTAAAAATAAGGGTATTATTCTCAAAGTAGCTAATCATACTATTACTAGTCAAAATAGGTCTTGGTAGTTATAATTGTCCATGCTAAGGTTTTATTAGCAATATTTATATTACTAAAGATAATAACTTTAATCTTAACAATAATAATAATAATAGTGATAATAATAATAATGATGATGATGATGATAGTAGTAGTAATAATAATAATAGTGATAAAGGTAATAATAATAATAATAATAATAATAATAATAATAATAATAATAATAATAACAGTACTTCGAATCTTAGTAATAATAATAATAGGGTTTTGAATAATTATATTAATAATAGCATTAGTAATAATAGTGCCCAAGTTTATAATAATAATAATAATAATAATAATAATAATAATAATAATAATACTAGAATCATAATAATACTAGCAACAATAATAGTAATAATAATTATGATATTAATACTAATAAAATTAAATAATAATTACGTTATTTATTTTCAAAGGTTAGGGAACAACCCAGGGTGGTGGTGGCAACTAGGCGGCACACAACGATGGTGGAGGAGAGAGTGGAGTTGGAGAGGTGGATTTCTAGGCTAGAAAGGGGGAGTGAGAGGGTGGTTGTGGTGTTGGTGGATCCTCTAGGTTGAGAGGGTAAGAATGGTGGTGGTGGCGCAGAAAAAGGGGCATCGTAGGTGGTGGTTCTTGTGGTGGCCAAAGGTGGTGGTGGAGGAGGAAGGGTGAAGGTGTAATACCCCATATTTTAAAATTTAATTTTATTAAGCTTATATATTTTATTAGAATAATTTGATGTGAACATTTAATTCTTTTAATTTCAATTCATTTTATGGATTTATCGATGATTTCGACTTCATATTTGAATTTAATTAATCGTTGTCGTTGCGGATCATTCTAGATAAAATCGTTCACGATTATGATTTTATTATATTCATATGATTTCGATTTTGAGATAAAAATCTATATTTCAGTTCTTCCTCATAGTTTGATTTTTAATATTTTAGATTCGTTTTCGATTATAACATCGTCCTGTGATTACGACTTTGTTTTGGAGCTATACTTCGTTAACGATATATATATTATTTAAATTATTAAATTTTTGTTTAAAATAATCAAATTTATTTTAATAATTTTATCTATAGAAAATATTTCTAACTTTAAATTAATTCGTTTCTAAAGTCGTTAAGATCTTCAAAAAAATTTAAATTAAAAAGATTTTTGGAGCTTATTTATGAATTTCTTTCAGAAATTAATTTTCTTCCATTTTGCACTTTTTGGTTTGTGGAAAACTGGTTTCGGAAATTATTGAAACTAGTCTTGGTTTATTAGAATTGGATTTAAATATTTTCTTATATACTTTTAAATATTATTTTGAGGTCTCATAATGTATTTTTGTAAATAATATAGTTGTTTGCATTTGTTATTAAATTCTTCCGAAAATACTTCTGAAATTATTTATATAGCTCTTATGTCGATTTTAAGCCTTCAGATCCTTTCGAAATAATTTTTCATTAAATAGATTTTAGATAAAAAATTTCCAACATTTTTTTTAGATTCTTAGTAATTATTCATATGTGTATTTGAAAAAAAAAACAAAAAAAAAAACAAATCGGTGCCCCCAACCCATGACCCTTCTTCCTTTTACTTTTCTCTCTTCTTCTCTCCCTTTTCTTCTGTTCCTTTTTTTCCTGTCGGGCTCCCTGTTTTGCGCCCAAAACCCCATACCCCAACTTGCTTCCATCTCCTCCCTGCTCCTCCACTCTAGCTGATCGCCGTCTACCACCACTGCTACCATACGCCACCATCGCTGATGCACAATACCTAGTTGTTACAGCCACAGCAAATGTCACAATAGTGCAGCCACAGTAGTGCAGTAGTCGTAGATAGAAGCAGAAGCAGCGAACAGGAGTGATGGTGCCACCGTTCAATCACCGCGGAAGTCTCCAGGCCACCAGCGAGTGGTCCTTGCCCTCCAACGATGTCCCTCCGACCTCCAACTGCTCCAATTTGTGTTAGTTTTATTTTGTATAATTTTCTGAAAACCCGAACATTTGATATGATTAATTGAGTATGAATTAGCTTATGAAAAGCCCAATTGAACATTTGATTATGTATATATATGTTGTATGATTGATTTAGAGTGGTTAACTATAGCATATTTGGTTGATTTGTGAAAATTGAATTTTGGGTCGGATTATGGCTGAATTTTTATCGTTCAAATAAGCTATTTTGGGCAAACTGATTTTACGTTATGCTGTAAAATGTATCTAATTTCATATCGGAACCGAAAATTTGAGAAATTTATGCGTAATTAATCAGAATTGGATTTCTAGGTCAAAATCCGTGTGTAATGAAATTAGGTTGCAAAATTGAGTAGTTTCACTCAATTTATTTTACAATATCCTTTGAAACGTATTTAATTTCATATCGGAAGTGTTGATGTGGGAAAATTGTGTGAAATTGATCGGAATTGGATTTTTAGGTCAAAACTCTTATAGGTTTAAATTGGAGTGTGTAATCAAGATATTTTATTCAATTGATTATATAATTTACATTAGAATGCATTTAATTGGAATTCCAAATCATCAATTTAAATATTTTAACAATATTTGATCGGATATGCGTTCCAAACTCAAAAACCTTAATTATGCTAAATTGGAAATTTCTTTTATTGGTTTTGATCAATTAATTATATGATATGTTATAAAATAGGTCTAATTTCCTTTCTAAACATTCAATTTAAATAAATTAATAGAATTCAACCCAATTGTATTTCCGGGCCTAAAACCCTAGATTTCAAGTGAATATATGAAATTGGTCATTTGTATAGTTAGTTTTCTAAAATTGAATATATAGAAATAGTTGAAATGGTATTAGTTGCATTCTAACACTTTCAATTGGAATTAATTGATTTGAATTATCCGAGTTTATGTCTTGGGCTTTGAAACCCTAGTTTTGGAAATCGATAGTCTTAAATTGGCTACTCGGGAGATTGTTTTTGTTGAAATTGATTATCTAAATTTATCTAAAATTAGTTTAATTGTGTTTTAAAGCTATCAATTTGGAGTAATCGAAGTGAATTGGTTAGTTTGTAGTACAGGCATTAAAAACCCTAATTTTCAAAGATGGTTTTATAAAAATGATTTGCTTATGTTTCTCTAACCTTGTAGATTTCTAATTTTGATTTAAAATCATGTCAATTGTATTCTTATGTTATCGACTTGAATTGGTATTCTAAAAATGGTTTTTTGCCTCTTTAATTGTAAAACCTAATGAGTAAGTCATTTTTAATAAAATTAACTTATAACCTATTATTCTTTCCCCAACTTTCCAAATTAACTTGAAATGCCCCAAGTGATATGTGTTAAACCCGATTTGATTGATATTTAATCTTACATCTTAATAGAGCGACGCTCGCGAGTCATAGGTTTTGGACACATTTTCCAAAAAAGATAGTTTGTGTCCATTTATGTTGATTTTATTATAATATTTGAATTATTGATTGATAAGATAGTTTCTAACCTAGTTCCGATTTCCACCGATGATCTAGGAAAACTTTCTCATGGATTGTTGAGCTCTTGATATCTCTCTCTCTTTCTCAATTTGCTTAGCTAGCTTCAGATATAGGTAAGTCATTACTTGCCTTTACTTATGACGGAAACGCGATGCATGTATGCTTGGAGTGGAAGGTGATGAGTATGCTTGATTATTTAATTATGTCAAGCGTATACTGTAGTATTGTATGGTAGTTGTATGTATGTATGAGTTATAGCTTTAATGCAAATGCATGTTCGTATGCCTCTTCAATATTGTATGTATTTGAGTATGTGAAGAGTTGAGTATGTATTAGAATTATGTAATACTTTATGCTGTATCTTTATATCATAGAATTATTCAACTCTAATGCCACCTGAGATTATTCGCCTTGAATGCCACATGAATTGGATCAGCTTTAATGCCTCTGGAATCGATTAGCTTTAATGCCACTTAAATTGGTTTGGCTTTAATGCCCCTAAAATTGATTAGCTTTAAGACCACTTGGGTTGGTTCGGCTTTAATGCCGTTTGGACTGATTTGGCTTTAATGCTGCTTGAACTGATATAATAATGGAAATTCATTATCTTGATGGATATGAACTAAGTGTTGTTATGTGGGCCTAATTTATAATATGTTAAATCCTTGAATAAAATATTACTCACTTAAAGTGAAAGATCTTGAGTTGGGACTTGTATCACTCAGGGTAGCTGATACAGGAGCATCCAATGAACCTGATAATTTTCATGTTTATATTAATCCTCAAGGTAAGAAATATTTAGATTTATTAATGTTGGAGCCTATCATGTTAAATATTCTTGATAATTCTTATATGTTTGATATTGAAAAACATTCAAGTTGTTCTTGTAGGTATATTACATATTTGCAAGAAGAAGATGTTCATACACTCTAATGTGTACAAGTACTCAAATCATGCAAGACTATGACATACATGAGATGATACATTACAACAAGAAGATAAAGTGATGATATTCATTATTTGTATTAACTTCTTGTAAACCCTAACCCTAAGTGTATTTTATGTAAGTTAGGGTATTGATATAATTTCATGTATTTATCTTAGTCAATTGTATAGATTTGTAATACTAATCCTTAGTATCATTTAACCAATGATATTATGCTTTGTATTAAGGTTAATATGCGATTAATTCAACCATGATTAATGGGCTGGATTAAGAAGGAATAATTGGCTAGTTTAGGCTAGCTAACCACCGACTACTTCCTTCCCCTATATATACCTTTTGTGCGCACGATTGTATGCAGAATTGAATAAGAATTTTTTTGATCAAACTTTGAGCAAAGTTAGCTAAAGTATATCCTCACTTTTGGGTTGACATTGAGCAAGGAAAATCTGGGATTTAACCTTCCTCAATCTATCTTCAAACTCGACACATTTAAAGGCTGTCCAAATCTGTCGAGTATCTTCGACTTGATTACTCAATTTCTTCACCTATACTCCAACAAATTACTTTGTTTCTTTTGCAGTAAATCATGGGTGAAAGCTTCTAACACAATATTCTATCCAACCTCACACTTACTTTGATAAAACTACATCATTTTTGGTATCAGAGCAACGATTGTTCGAAGCTAACGCAGGACACCACCTATCGACCTGAAGAAGTCGCATGTGTGTTCTTGCACCAAGAACTCCATGGATACTCAACCATTTATTTGAATTCTTGATTCTTTATGAACTTCTTTGATTTTTCTTGAAGTTCTTTCTCAAATTTCTTGCAATCTTGCAACGATCTTGTTGCATTTTCCCCAACATTCTCACATAAAATATCGAACAACACTTCATCCCCAGCAATGCACTAGTTTGAGTCATCTATTTTCCACGAGCTTTTGTGCCTCTCCAGCATTTCATTCCTACTTAATTCTACTCTCCATTGGTGCGTGATCAAGTGTGTAGAAATCCTTTTCAAGTTTCCTTCGTGCAGCAAGCAAGGAAAGCAGCAAAGAGTGTCAAAATTCCTAGACAACTCCTCAGTCGCCCAAACAGACCTGGAATTGTAGCCCTTTATTTGACTTGTTTCTCATTATTTTCTCTCAAAAAATCACTCCATCGTCTACCTCTAGATATCCTATACATCTTCTATGAAGACATCAACACCAATCTCCCACTAGAAGATAAGCATTCATTGAAGACACATAATATTGTTCTATGATTTTATGTGAATGAATTTCACATTTCTTATAGAATAACCTCTCATTTTTTTGTGTGTACCTGCGTGCAGTGGCTATTCATGGGTCTAAAAGATCTCCTTTGTGCCTAAAAATGGACTGCAGGTAGTGTTTAACATTTGTTTTAGAATTAGCAATTGGTTTAAGCTTTGTTTGGTCGTAGGAAAAACAAATACAGCACCTACACTTTGTGGAACCTATGGTGTGCAACAAGTTAGGTTGTGTGTCAACCTTCACCATGGCTAGTGAAGAGGTGTGTGCCCTGGTAGAGTCCATAAAAAGCATCACCACACACATGGATTCCCAATTACAAACTCAAAACACACTGCAACATCAACTCCAAAGTGTGGAAGCTAAGTTGGCCGACCAAGAGAAGTGTAAACCATGGCAAGTTTGAATGGAAACCATACATGATAGAGTGGAAGGGAGAATTAAGCCTATGTACCATGCCAATATTGGATGTGTACATTTCAATTTATCTCATCATGAAGATGGAGAAGAAGAGACAAATTCTTTTGGCTCGAGCAACCAAAGAAGAGCACCTATATTCCATGTAAGAAATGCACACCATGAATATCAAGGCGTTAAACTTGACCTTCTTGAATTTTATGGCGATTTAAATGTGGAGTAATTTTTTGAATGGTTGTATGAGATTGAGGCTATTTTTGAGTTTAGAGAATATGATGGTGATAGAAAGTGCAAATTAGCTACTCTAAAGTTCAAAAAGTTTGCTTGAATTTAGTATGATAACTTAAAACGAACAAGAGAAAGACAAGAGAAGTCTAAAATAAAATCTTGGGAAAAACTTAAAAAGCACTTTAGAAAAAAATTTGTGCCTAGGGATTATTAACAAGATATATATGTTAAAATGACTACTCTAAGGCAAGGCTTAATTAGTGTAGAAGAATACACTAGAGAATTTGAAAGACTAGCCCTTATTTGTGATTTTCATGAAAGATAGGAACAAAAATGTGTTAGATACTTAGGTGGCTTGAATAATTTAATAAGAGAAAAATTTGATATGTACGCTTATGACTCTCTTGATGACTTGATAAAATTGGCCATGAAAATTTAAAGACAAACAAAATAACCAAAAGCCTATGTTAAGTCTAATGCTTCAACTTCAACTAAACCCTATTCTAATACCTTTACACCTAAATCAACATTTTCATATGATAAAAAGAATAAAAAAGATGATAAAGGTAAAAATAAGGTAGTTGAAATGGCAAATAAACAATGTTTTAAATGTAAAGGATATGGACATTTTGCTAGAGATTGTCCTAACCAAAGAGCCTTAACCTTACATGAAATAGAAAACATGGAAATATGTAGTGATGATGATGAATTAGAAGTTGAATATCCTAATGAAATATTAACTATGGAAGAAGAATAAGGATACCCATGCTTTTTAATTCAAATATTTTTACAAATACAACCTAGTATTACACCTACTCAAAGAGAGAAGATTTTTAAAACTAAGTGTAAAATAGCTGACATGGTTTGTAGACTCATAATTGATAGTGGTTCATGTACTAATGTGGCTAGTGTGGCAATGATTAAGAAGCTTGGTTTGGAAACTACTAATCATCCTAAACCCTATTAAACCCTATTCTTTACAATGGTTAAATAAGGATAAAGGAGCTAAAGTAAACAAAAGAGCTTTAGTCATATTTTCTATTAGAGACTATCATGATGAAGTTCTATGTGATGTTTTACCTATGGATGCTTGTAGATTACTTTTGGGTAGACCATGAAAATTTGATAGAAAAGCAAATCATGATGGGGTAACTAATGAATATGTGGTGAAAAAATAAAAATAGTTGTATAGGCTCACACCTTCTTTATATGATCATATGCCCTTGAGTGATGATAGAAAGAGATTATTTTTACATGAAAAAGCTATGGAGAAATGTATAAAAGAAGAAGGAATTTGTTATGCTTTAGTTTCAAAAGATTCTAAACCTGAAAAACAACAAATTGAAAATCCTAATCTAATTAGGTTGCTTGATAAGTATAATGATATATTTCCTGATGACTTACCTCCTAGATTACCACCTAAAAGAGGTATAGAACATGCCATTGATCTTGTTCCTGGTATGCCTATTCCTAATAAACCGGCTCATAGATGTAACCCAGAAGAAGCTAAGGAATTACAAAAATAAATACAAGAGCTTATGGATAAAGGATTTTGGAAAAGAAAATATGTGTTTTTGTATAATTCTTCCAAATACTGCTTATGTCAAGTTTATGAGTTATTTTTGGAAAACTTTATGGCATATTCTTGGTACTAAATTGTTATTTAGCACTTCACATCATCACCAAACTGAGGTAACTAATAGAACTCTTGGTACGTTATTAAGAGGTTTAATTAATAAAAGTATTAAAGATTAGGATGTTAATTTAGCTCATGCAGTGTTTGCTTATAATCGTAGTCCTTCTAGTACTACTCAAACTAGTCCGTTTAAGGTGGTGTATGGTGTGAATCCTAACATGCCTATCAACATGATTCCGTTGAAAAGAGGTGAAATGCAAAATTATGAGGCTAAAGAGATAATACAATTTTTTCAACAAATTCATGAGAAAATCAAAAGTAATATTGAAAAATCCAATGCCAAGTATAAAGCTCAAGCAAATAAGCATAAAAACTCTTATATTTTTTCTCCTGGTGACTTAGTTTGGTTAAATTTACATAAAGAAAGATTTCCTAATTTACGTAAAAATGAACTAATGCCAAGAGCCAATGGTCTATTTAAAAAACTAAGAAAGTTTGGAGATAATGCTTATGAACTTGAACTTCCAAATTCTTATGGTGGAATTTCAAGAAATTTTAATGTTGGTGATTTGTCTCCTTATTATTCTGATGAAAATTTGAGGGCAAATTCTTCTTAACTTGGGGAGAATGATGTAGGAACATCCAATGAACCTAATGATTGTCATGTTCATATTAATCTTCAAAGTAAGAAAGATTTAGCTTTCTTGATGGTGGACCCTATCATGTTAAATATTCTTGATAATTCTTATATGCTTGATATTGAAAAACATTCAAGTTGTTCTTGTAGGTATGTTACATATTTGCAAGAAGAAGATGTTCATACTCTTTAATGTATACAATTATTCAAAGCATGCAAGACTATGACATACATGGGATGATACATTACAACAAGAAGATAAAGTGATGATATTCATTATTTGTATTAACTTGTGGTAAACCCTAACCCTAAGTGTATTTTATGTAAGTTAGGGTATTGATATAATTTCATATATGTATCTTAGTCAATTGTATAGATTTGTAATATTAATCCTTAGTATCATTAAACCAATGATATTATGCTTTGGATTAAGTTTAATATGGGCTTAATTCAACCATGATTAATGGGCTGGATTAAGAAGGAATAATCGGCTAGTTTAGGCTAGCTAACCACCGACTACTGCCTTCCTCTATATATACCTTTTGTGTGCATGATTGTATGCAAAATTGAATAAGTCTATCCTTCCTTTTGGGTTGACATTGAGCAAGGAAAATCTGGGATTTAACCTTCCTCAATCTATCTTCAAACTCGACACATTTGAAGGCTGTCCAAATCTGTCGAGTATCTTCAACTTGATCACTCAATTTCTTCACCTATACTCCAGCAAATTACTTCGTTTCTTTTACATTAATTCGTGGGTGAAAGATTCTAACACAATCTTTGATCCAACCTTCCAGTTACTTTGATAAAACCACATCAGTAGCTATCCGAGTTAGGTTTGGTCTTCACTTGGTACCATTCCAGTGTTTTCTATTTTGTGATCCTGGGTGCCTTACAAGGTCCAGAGAGGCCCTCTTCTACTCTATAGGTATCTCGATATATTTCAACCCTATGAGGGGTATGCATACTTAGGTGATTAAGTATCCTATTTATTGGAGGTCTAGTTACGTTTCTGGGCGGGCCAGCTAGGGCTAGTATCGTTTGAGTACTAGATTAGTCGTTACAATCTCTTTGAGTCTCTGTCCTTAAGATAATATAATTAAATGATGGTGATCACAGTAAAGCAATATAATAATGAATTATTCTCGCTCACTCATGAGCTTTATATTTATTTTTTCTATTCATGTTTCTTGGTTGTCTCCCTTATATTAGTGATACTATATGATATATGTTCCTACCAAATTATCATATAATCTATTATTAAAATCGCATGTAAGCCTTATGTGCAGAATGATACCTTCTGGGGTAGTGTGTGTTACTTAGCATGTGATCATGATTTTCTTGTACGCTTGTACCTTGTGTATTCTCATGTCTAGTCATGTATCATGAGCATGAGTCTGGGACCCCATGTTCTATTGTATGTATCATATGTATAATCGAGCATGAGTTATTATATAAGTAAAATAGTATATGTATCACATGTATAACTCGAGCATGAGTTATTATATGAGTAGAATGGTGTATGTATCGCATGTGTAATTGAGGATGAATTATTGTATGAGTGGAATGAGATATGTATAATAAAGCATGAGTATTGTAAGCTAAAGACTATCATATCTTATTGATCACCTGTTTCCTTCCATGAGTTAGGTAATTGTGATTTACTCAATACTAGACCTATATTGATGCTACCTTGGTTGAATGGGTCATGTGATTATCCACTAATGGTGGGGAGCAGACTTCTTGTGCAGGTTTGATATCAGATATTATTTTTGGGTTGAAAGCTTGGCTTGAGAGAGTAGGCAGTTCGGAGTTTGATCCCTTGAAATTTATCCTTATTTATCTGTATTCATTTTTGGAAGTTTCAAGTGTTGTATTAAATTTTCAAGGGTATTGTAATTGAATTTTAATTCTCATTACTTTCATAATTTTTTAAAAATCTAGAACTATTTCATAGGTTTTCGTTGATTTATTCGGTGATGATTTTATTTAGTGAAATTATTCACTCGCCATCTGCATGTATATATTTCCTTGTGGGAGTTTTTCCTCAAGGCATAGATGGTGGACATTTATCTTGTGTTAGGTGTGGAAGTAAAATTCCCCAAATTATGTTTTAACTTCCGCATTATCCTTTTAAATGAAAAATTTTTCAGGAGTGAAATTTGGGAGTGTTACAAAAGGAGAGGGAGGCAGGGAGAAAGGAAGGTAGGGGAGGTAGAGGTGGCTTTGCTAAGAGTTTTGTGATGCAGGAGAGGTGGTGGTTGCGGCGAAGATTGTGGCACACAGCAGCGAGAGGGGCGGCGATGGGTGTCAAATTAAGCAGCCAACTTTGCATGGTTGAGGCAGCTCATGTAGGGTGAATTAAGGGTGGTCAATGGTTTGGTTCGGTGGAGGGTGATGCAAGGAGGAGTTTGGTGGGTGTTTCGGGCACTGACGTTGGGTAAAGGCGGCGGTGGCAACGTTTAAAGTGGTGGTGGCGCAAGGGAGTTTGATTTTTCTCAGTAGGAAAAGAAGGTCGATTGAGCGGTCGGTTGGGGTATTTATAGGCCAATGGAGGGAGGATAAGAGAAATGGGGAAGATGACAAGCAGGCAGGTATGGTAGGCTCGCTGGACGGCGGTGGCAGGCCGGTACAAGCCTAAGATTTGCAGGTTTAGTTGGGTCAGGAAGGAGAAAAAAGAAAGGAAGGAAGGCACGCGTGAGAGGGGTACAATGCATGATGTAATCCCCCAAAATTTTAAAAACCTATAGTTTAATAAATAACTTTCATTTGGGGAAAATTAGCTTTTAAAAATATTTAATTTAATTATTTTATGGATTTTTGAGTATATAAAATTGGGTAGGAATATTTCATAAATTAAAATAAATATTTTATTATTTTATCAAACTCATTTCATTTAAATAATTTTCCAAACCAATATTTTACTAAAATTATCTTTATGAACCCATATATTTAATCATATTATATTAAATTATTAAATAAATTTATTACCTAAAAATATTACACTTGGGTATTTTATAAATTAAATTATTATAATTTCCCTATTTTTCCTTTTCTTTTCCTCCTCATTTTTCTCCTTTTTCCTCCTTTCTTTCTTTTTCCTTTTTTTCTTCCTTCGGGCTTCCCGCACAAGCCTACCTCCCCCTCCCCTACGCGATTGGACCATCGGCCCACTTCCCTCCCCTCCACTCCTTCCTTCCCTGCCCACGTCAACCAGCCCAACGGCCCTAGCCCTAACCCTTCTTTCTTTTTCTTTCCTTCCCTCCCCTAGACCGGACCGGCCCGGTCTTTTTTTATCGTCTGGCCTGCGTCCTCCCTCTCCATTTCTTTCTTTCTTCTTCTTCTTCTTCTACGTCCAACTTGCCCCGACCTGCGCTTCATCAACCACCCCAAGCCATGCTCGACCAACTCCTCCATGCCCTGCAGCTACCACCCCAGCCTACAACGCACCTACCCCTACCTCCCTTTCTCTCCTCCACCATTTTCCTACGCCTCCTTGACCCGACCAACACCCTCTCACCTCATGCATGCCCCCTTTCTTTCTCTTCTCCCCTTCCCTCTCCCTGCCACCCGATCGGCCACCTACCACCTTGTTGCCACCCTACCGAGCCACCTACTTTCCCTTTCTCTCCCTCTTCTTTGTTTTTTCTCTTCAACAACCTTTATCCTACCCCATTTTCTTCGATCCATTCTCCCTCCCTCGACTTCTTTCTCTCCTTTCCTTCTCCTTCCTTTTCCATCCTTGTTTTGCACCGCTGCCTCCCTCCGCCTCTTCCACCGCGGCACCAACCCCCTGCACCACCCCTTTCCACCCTCTACCTCATCCCTACACCGCCACAACACCCCCGAGCTACCCTGTAGCTCCCTTCTTCCTCCCCTCTTCTTTTTCCCTTCTTTTTCTCCCTTCCCGGCAACCTCCCTGCAACCCCTCCGTCTGCCGCCATCCCGCCGCCTCCCAAGCCACCAACTCACTCCCTACAACCTCCCCTACCACCCCCTCACCTCCTTTCTTTGAAACCAATCCTTGTAGCCCCTCATTTTTCTCCTCCCTTTTCCTTCCTTCTCACCCACCTCCACCTCAACAACCACATTCGTAGCCTCGCCGCTGCCACTACCGCCACCCTTAGCCGCCAACAACCCATCCCCGACCACCATCAACACCCCCTCTATACCCCCACACCCTTCCATTACCCTAAATCCTCACCCACCTACCCTTTTTCTAACCCCAAAACCCTAACCCGAAATTAGCACCCCTTCTTCCTTTCATACCACCTTCGACCCCTTTTTCTTCCTTGCCTTGCATGAAGCTCATGCTACATGAGTAGTTGATTTGATGCCTTCCTTTGAGTTATTTTAGATAATGATTTTAAGGTATAATAATATCTTAAGTTAAGTATTTCATTAATTAAATTTTATAAAGTCTTATGCTTTGGTTTTTCTATTTCTAATATGATAACTATTGATATTATTTTTAGGTATTGGTTTTGCTAATCAAAGCTTGAATCTTTAACCAAGCCATCGGTAAGGTTTGATTTTGCGGGAATTAAGGTAATCGTTAAAACCCACTTAAACGTATGGATAAATGTATGTTAGCACATTAGGGTTTTTAATATGTTATTATGCTTGATATATGTTGTTTAACATAATATATGTAGTTTCTTGTATTGATTGATAAAAAGGAAAGTATGCTAGTTTATATGCCATGTATAGAAGAAATGCTTAAGGAAGGAGTTTTGTTATTCAAGAAAGTGTTAAGCACTTATCCATGCTATAATATGTTATCGCAACCATTGATGTGTGAATAATATTGTCGTGAGCCTTAGGGGCATTTTAGTAATATGTATTATGCAAGTGTGGCCTAATATGTGTAGTGGTTAATGGGTAATATGTTGAAATATAATAATTGGTGGAGTTGGATAATGAGAATGGAGTAGTAATATTATTATCTCATGTAGGGATGATAATTTAAATAAAATGGTAATTTTATAACTAAAAGGGTATTATGGTAATTTAGAAGTTAAGGGTATTATGGTAATTTTGGAAGTAAAGGGTATTATGGTAATTTTGGAAGTAAAGGGTAAAATAGTAATTTTATAAGTAAATGGATAAAATGGTAATTTTATAAGTAAAAGGGTATTATGGTAAATTTGGAAGTTAAGGGTATTATGGTAATTTTGGAAGTTAAGGGTATTATGGTAATGTTGGAAGTTAAGGGTATTATGGTAATTTTGGAAGTAAAGGGTAAAATGGTAATTATAATAATGGAAAAGGATAAAATGGTAATCATAATAATGGAGAAGGGCAATATGGTAATTACAATAATGGAGAAGGATAAAATGGTAAGTATGGTAATGAAGAAGGGTAATTTGGTAATTTAACCAACCAAAGGGTAATTTGATAATTATAATAACGAGAAGGGTAGTTTGGTAATTATAATAATGGAGAAAGATAAATTGGTGATTATGATAATGAAAAAGGACAATTTGGTAATTTAACCAACCAAAGGGTAATTTGGTAATTTTGATAATGGATAAGGATAATTTAGTAATTATGATAATAGAGAAGGGCAAATTAGTAATTTAACCAACTAAAGGGTAATTTGGTAATTTTGATAATGGAGAAGGGTAGTTTAGTAATTATAATGATGGAGAAGGGCAAATTGGTAATTTAACCAACTAAAGGATAATTTGGTAATTATGATAATGGAGAAGGGTAATTTGGTAATTATGATAATGGAGAAGAGTAAATTGGTAATTATGATAATGAAGAAGGACAATTTGGTAATTATAAAAAAGGAGAAGGGTGATTTGGTAATCTAACCAACCAAATGAACAATATGATAAGTGTAACAATTATGGAGGGTAATTGATGACCTAATAAGTGTGGGAGATAACTTGGTAACCTAAACCGAGTAAGGATGTGGCTAAGAACAACTATGCGTGTGATATGTGCCTCGTGTGCCATATGTTATGCCATGTTGTGTACTTTATGATTATAATGACTAATTACTTGTAGCACAGCTTGGAGTGAGGTACGCTTATATAAATTCCTTATGGCGTGTGCATAATGATTGCTTTATTGTGCTTATGATATTATATGATGTAATCCTATAGGACATGCATGCTAGGAAGTTTAATAATATCATAGGAGATGAAAGGATAAAAAGGGAAAGAGGGGAAGTAAGTAGAGCATAGGGAAGTGAGTTGATTTAAGGAATATGAGATTGACATAATTATCTCATGATCCATGAGGGAAAAAATAAAATGAGGTTATGATCAAAATAAACGAGTGATGTGACTCTTGCATGGGAAATTCCTAGGGTGTGCATGGGATGTTCCTTACGTAAGAAAGGTGCTAGGGTTTGAGCGCCAACTAGGGTTCCACGATCACATGTATAATTGGTGAGTAGATTGATGGTTTTGGGTTGAATCCAATTGAGATGAGGTGTTGGGCGATAAAAGAAAGGTTGGGCCACATAGGTTTGATTAGGATTTCAAGGGAAAACCCTAGAGAGTGGTAGTCATAAGGTGATGGGTCTCAACCCACACCCTTAGGAGTTGGGTCTTTGTTATGAGTAAATGTAAGGAGGAATGGATGTCGGGGTGTGATAAAAGGCGCAAAGGTCTCAAGATATGGGACAGGCCCTCTTCGGAGGATAGAAGTAGACATGCATATCAAGGGTGAAACACTTTCGAATAAGACATGAATAAGATACTAATCACTTAAAGAGGAAGATTGTTGAGCTAAACCTAGATCAGTCCACCAGCGAATAATAGTGGCTAGGAGCATTCTGCCCTATAGACCGGTCCACCGGCAATAATAGTGGTCAAGAGCGTCCTGTCTTATATGTATTATGCTCCACCGGCTATAATAGTAGGGATCCGCACTCACATGGATTTTTATAATATGATATGTTTGATTAATGATAGATTAATGGCTTAAGGCCTAGAAGTATTGATTGTATGTTTTGGCCTATTAACATTTGATGGACTTATTGAGTATGTGAAAGTTGTGTATGCATACCTTATCATATATGTATATAGCTATGTATCATGTGTTACATTGCAGGCCTGCTTCTTAGTGTGTTTTAAAGGATTACTCAATACCATAGTACTGAAGGGTTCCATTCATGGGGGCCCTGCCTATTTAAAGGCACTGTTCCTTACAGATCTATTTCAAGTGCTATTCAAGTGGGCAATGGGAAAGAGCATAAGGAAGTTATCCGAACTTATAGGGTTTCATTCTCTCTCCCTTAACCCCTGATTTAAATGTAATCTATATTCTTGTAACCACCATCGGTGGATTCTATTCTTGTAAATGTTTTACTATGCTACTCTGGTTCAACTATGGTTTGAGTTCTCATAAATTGTATTTTAAACTTTTAGCCTTAGCACTTGTTACTGGAACAGTAGGAGTGAACCGGTATCGTATTAAGTGTGGCGGTAATATTCCTAGAATTTACAGTTTGATATTTTGCTTTCGCTTTTCCTTTTTAATAAAATAAAATTTTTCAGTAGTGAAATTTGGGGGTGTTACATGTTGGGGCTGGAATTGGTAAGGAAACGGACAGGGAAGAAAAGGGAGGTGGAAAATTGGTGGTACGGTGGTTGGCTAGGTAACATTGGTTGGGTTACAGGTCCTGACCTACAACATGTGGGAAAGGAGCGAGAGGAAGAAGACAACATAGCGGGCCGGCCGGTCTAGGGAAAAAGAAAGAAAGAAAAAGGAGGGGACTGGGTGGGTTAAGCGGAGGAGAAAAAGAAGAAAAAAAAAAGAACGCAGGATGGACCACACAAGGGAAAAAAGGGGGAAGATTGGGCCACGAGGGGAGCAAGGCCAAATTGGGAAGAAGGAAGAAAAAAAAGAAAAGGTTGAACGAGGAAAAGAGAATTGTAAAAGGAAAAGGGGAGGAAAAAGGGAAAAATGAAAAATGGATTGGTTGAGGTATTTAAAATATTTTGGTATTTTTAAATAATAAAAATTAGTAAAATAATAATTAAATTCCCTTTTTATATTAATTTAGGATATTTTTGGTAGTTTTTCCTAAATTCTATATTAATTATCAAAATAATCTAATTTTCCCTCATCAAATTCTTTCTTATTTTTCATCTTAATCTTACCTTAAGTATTCCAACTTATTTTAATAAAATAATTTTTTTTCATGAATTTCTCTAATAAATTTCTATTTTGACATAATTCCCTAAATTAGGGTTTTAAGGTATTTCAATTTACCTTTCTCAAGTTGCCTTCATTAAAGGGTGTTCCTTAGGTGAAAATATTTTACTTACACACGATGCACTATAATCAAAAGCATATGTCCTCATTATGCATGCTATAAGTGGACCTCAGAAGGCTTATGATTCTCTAAATTGGAATTTCTTGGAAATGGATCTACTAGATATAAATGCTCCCCTAATTTTATATGAGTTATTATGGGGTGTGTGAATAGGGTGAGTTACTCTATCCTTCTCAATGGTCATCCTCTTCCAATATTTCCTGGGAATAAAGGTCCACATCAAGGGGATTATATCTCCCCATATCTCTTTATATTGGCCATGGAATATTTCATTTGCCTCTTGAAGTTGTTTTGGAGAAACCCCAACAAGAGGTGCTGCATCATAAATCTTTTATTTACATATGTCATCCATTTGTTTTGTCATATTAATGCAAGCTTTGTTTGGTGTTTTTTGGAAAATCTTGAATCTTTTGGTAGAGTTTTGGGTCTTCATATAAGCCCTTACAGAAGTTTCTTTTTTGTGGAGCTTTAAATGATTATGAAAAGAATGAAATTGTGCACCTTACTTCCTTCCAACTAAGTTGCTTCCCATTTCGTTACCTAGGCTACCTGTCTCATCAACAAGACTTACAACCCATCAATTCCAAACCCTTGTTGATAAGATCATATACAAGATTCAACATTGGACTTAAAAAGTTTTTCTCATATGCCGGTTATCTTCAACAAATTATGTAACACCCCCCAAAAATCATAGTTGAAAATTTTTGTTCATCTCTAATCACACACTATAAGGGGGTATTACCGTTGTGATTAGTATAAGTTTGGCCTTTGGCTAGCCTCATACTGACCACAAGGCTAAAAGAATAACTCAATTGTAATACCATAATATAAATAAATTAGAACATGAAAGAGTTAAACATTGATATATGGAAAATTCTAGAACATAAGAAAGTCAAGTGTCAATATAGAAGAGTATTGGAAATACATAATACGATCCCACTACAGGGAAAAACTTAAAACACTAGTAGGAAATAAGTTCGAGATGCACTTTCTCTAGCCCCAATACGAAATACCATGGCATCACTCTACCCTAACCAAATCATCATAGGCAGCAAAGTCATCTATAGCATCATTACCTACCTACACAAACTTAGGAGGGGCCACTACTCATGGGAATAAGCATCACCCATAAGATGGGTGATCAGTACGCTATGTACTGAGAAAGGTAACAATTCAGTTAAGTTAAAGCATAGCAATGTAGGATATAGATATAACGCACACAATAGATTATCTTAGATCATTTACCTCTATCAGAGTTTAAAGCCATTAGTATAGTATTTACACATCTCTCAAATTATATCCACGTGGGTTTGGGGACCCCACTATTATGACCAATGGACCGATAAACTTAATACAATCTAGGACAAAATGATCCTAACCACTATTATAACTAGTGAACCAATAATTATAGTACAATCTAGGGCAGAATGCACCTAACCACTATTATAACCAATGGACCGGTAAATACACTACACACGGTCTTGACCACTGTGGTGATCCACTATAAGTGATCAGTGTCTTTTTCATAAATTAATATCATCCAAGGGTTCCATTATTTAAGCTTGAGACCTCCACTATTATAACTAGTGGACCAGTATTAGAAAATTCAAGGCACAATGCACGTGACCACTATTATAATCGGTGGACCGATAATGTACTACAATCCAAGGCAGAACGCACCTTACCATTATTATAACCAGTGGATCGGTAAATATATTACACATGGTTCTGACTCAATGATCTCCCATTTTAAGTGATTAGTGTCTTTTTCATGTCTTATTTGTCAGATATCACACACCATCCATGCACAAACTAGGTAAGACTCTTGACCTACTACCATCCCAACTAAACCTGACCTCATGGAAACCCTAATCCCCTGAACCACACTCCCCAATGATCCATGGAACCCCCAATATTATCCACTAACCCAAACATGCCCTTAGGAGCCTTAGCCTTATGGGTCATAGGCCACTCTCCTTTTTACCCACTTATGATCACTATGGCCCTCTAGGGTTTCTCCCTCAAAACCCTAATTTGGCCTACGTGGCTCTAGACTCTCCTCCTCTTCTTACTTAGCCCTAAGCTTCCATGATTCAAGTACATGTCACCATACTCACCCCTACTCCACATTCTTGCAGCCTAACTCCCTTAACCCCCATATGTGATAACAACCTCCTAAATGATCACCCCCGAAAACCCTAATCTCCCATTTATTTTTATACCCTTTTTTTACACAACTCCATCTTCCATTTGATTGGACCCATGTCCATATGGTATACCCCTCACCAAAACCCCGATGTACAACCCAAATCCCTTAACTTCTCTCCACGATACACCCTATCCTTAGAGTTGACCCCCGGAATCATAATTTGTGCCCCCATGCACTCTCCTATCTTCCCACGTACCAAACTCCCCTATGTCCACCAAATACCCACAACACGCTCTTCTCCCCATGGTCAACCACCAAACTAGGTATCACCAAGTTGATCTTGCCCCCATGCAAAGCCCACTCTCCCCATGCAAAGTTTTTACCCTAACCCCTCTTTTCATCAATAACCCTTTTTTATTATTCCATATCATTCTAAGGCATAGTTAGAACACTCCCCACCTAAAATTTCACTTACTCTATCCCTCAATATTTCATTTCATTTCCCTTGGCCACCCAAGCCTCACCAAAGATGCATTGGCTTAAATATACCATTTTTCAACAACACACAAGACCTACATCATCGTATGATAGGACTTAGAAAACACATACAAAAATAAGCAGTGAGGGTCACACACGTCAAACCTTAGGTCCTTGCAAGGCAAGCTACACAAAACCCTTAGATCACATATAGATATATACATATTTCATTCAAGTACACTTATTCCACAACCAAGACACATAAGCATAACCCCAACATAACCACATCCTTAGCTAACTGGCTCTGGTCTTGAAGCAATGAGATCCTACACCTCCTTACGGATGATTATCGGTTTGGTATCTAAAATGAGAACACCCAAGTTAGCTATTTTACTTCTTTTCTGCCCCTTTTCCTTTTTTCCCTATTTTATTAACCAAAATAATAATAATGATAATAATAATAATAATGATAATAATAATGTTAATAATAGTAGATATTGAGATAAATGTTTAAAATAAGTAAGGAGGGGGAAGATGTGGCTAGAATAGACTAGGGAAGGTGAGGGTAGCATGGTGACGATCATGACGATGTTAGTGATGGAAGGAGGAGGCTTTTTGGGGTTGGAAGAAGGAGTGGGGTAGGGTTTCTTAGGGTGGTGGAGGTGCTGGCATAGGTGGCTAGTGAAGGAGGTAGAGCTCTCGCAACGATGGTGCTCACTATTGAGCCCAAGAGGGAGGAAGGAAGAGTGGAAGAAATGGAGAGGAAGATGGGCAATGGAGGAGGTCTGTGGCATGAGGATACCTTCCTGTGCATCAAGGGAGGACAAGGAGGAAGGTATGGCCAGCAGTGGTGGTGGCACTAGGTGGTGCACGGTGGTGCAAAGGATAGATCTAGCCTCCCACTTTACACACTTGGGGAGAGGAAAGGAAGGGGAAGTGAGCGGCTCGGTGTGCATAGGGAAGAGGAAGGGATGGAGCTAGGGCGGCAATGCAGCCTAGTGGCGGCACGGCATCTGAAGTCATAATGGGAGAAGGGGGCAAGAGAGATCGGGGCAGAAAAGGGAGGAGAAGGAGAGTGTGGGGGTTTATAAGCATAAGGAGGGAGGATGAGGACAAAGGAAGGAAGAGGGAAAGGGAGAGAAGGTAGCTGGCGGCTGGTGATGACAGGGGCGGTACAAGCAGGTGTAGGTGGGAATTTCTGTAGGTGATAGGGTAGGGGAAGAGGGTGAGTATGGGGAATGTACAGGGACATACCAGCTTGCATGCCCTACATGGCTGAAAGAGGAAAGGGAGAGGGGGAGTAGATAGGGGAGCTATGAAAAAATGGCAGCAAAGGAGGGTGTCTAGTGCAGACGCGACATTAGGGGTGAGGGTAGAAAGGTAAGAGAGGGAAAAAGAGAGGGAGAGAAAAGAGAAAGAAGGGGGTATGCATGTTTGGGTCATCGCTTGGGAAATAAAAAAAGGAGAGATCGCTTGGGTCGGTCGAGGGAAGGGGAAGAGGAAAAAAAGGGGGAGAGAAGAGGGTCCGCGCCGCTAGGCCTCCTAGGTTGCAGCCCAAACGGCCAGGAAGGAAGAAAGAAAAAGAAAGAAAGAAAAGGAAAGAGACGAAAAAGGAAAAGAAAAGGGGGAGGGGGAGGGAAAAAAGAAAAATAAAAGAGAGATAATAGGGTGTTTTGGGTTTTTAAAAATTTATGGATAATGATTAAAATAATTTACATTAATTTAGAAAATGTCATAATTTATCTATAATTTATTTTAGGTTAGTTAATTAAAATAGCTTCCAAATAATAATTTTTGTATGTAATTTTTATTGTCACAATTGGTATTATTATTTTTATTATAAAGTGTACATATATTTTAGATTTATTCAATAACTCACTATTTCATCCTTTATTTCTAAAAAAAAAGTTGGGTATTCTAGATTTCTAGTGTCCTCTTTGGGATCCAAATTTTTTGGTGTCAAAATTTATTACTTCTTGAAGCTCTCATCAAACACAATGTTGCTATTTGTCGGGCCTACTTATGGACAAGATGAAATGAAAAAGAGTAATAAAGCACATGTTGCATGGGGAATGTGTTATTTTCTAAAGAAGGAAATGGCTTAGGTATTATGGATATTGAAGGTTGGAACTTAGCAAGCCTAAGCAAAAATTTATGGAACTTAAAATTTTGTAAAGAGACATTTTAGGTGCAATGGATTCATAGGATATATCTTAATAATCAAGACATAGTTGGGTATGAGTTATCACAGCAAGCATCTTAGACCACCCATTGTATTTCCCAACTGAGTCCACTTTTGCTTTCCTTTATCATCCTTTGCTTGGATGATGAGACTTACAACATTAATAATATTTATAACTTGCATCAAAGGTAGTATTTAGTTAAGCCTTAGTGGTGAAAAACCCTACAACTCCTAAATTTTATTTCATCCCTTGGCTCGGTGCACATAAGAGGTTGGCGACAAGCACCTATCAAAGTTCCACGTCCTTTCCAACAATGGTTGTATGTTTTGTGAGCAGAAAGAGACCCTCAAACTTATTATCCTAGAGTGTGCCCCCATGAAAAAGTTTATACGCATCATTGCATGAATGGGATGTTAGCATAAAGGGTTATCAAATTAGCAAAAGGCTCCTAAAAATTGCAAGCTCAAAGCATAGGAGAACTAAACCAAAGGCTAAGCTTCTTCGTAGTCTTCTCGTTGCGGTAGTTTATGAAATTTATAAAATAATAAATTATATGTTGTTTCATACATAACAAAACACTCATGATAAGTCTATAACAATAGCTGTAAGTTTTTTATGAAACTATAAATCTAGGAAGAAAAAATTCACTAGACATTTATATCTTATTGATAGTTTTTCTACTCTTATTTTTAAATAAATTTTATTTTTAATGAAATCTTTACTGTTTAAAAAAAATTCTATCTAATACAATTATAAATGACTATTTAGATCATAAATGAGACAAAATGATATTTTATAATACTTCCTCCTTTTTCAACTTTTTTTTAGTTGTACCAAAATATTG
Source organism: Tamarix chinensis (assembly GCA_030549775.1). NCBI lineage: Eukaryota > Viridiplantae > Streptophyta > Magnoliopsida > Caryophyllales > Tamaricaceae > Tamarix > Tamarix chinensis. The sequence continues at coordinate 83,585,237 of CM060178.1, forward strand.
TAGGGTCTCTAATGTTAAGACATAAAATATCTCCATATTTCATATATGCCCCTATTAATCATGTACTATTAATATTAACTTTACGACAGGTAATAAATTTAGCTCATCAAACTTGAAAAGTGAATGAAAATATAGAAGACATTTATTGGTCAAACTACTTTCTTCTTATGGGATGTCATCACTAGTTTATGACGCGTTGCATTTCTTTAACTTATGTAGCTTGATAGAATAATTTAGGGAACCTTATAAATACTAATTTTGAGCTTTTGACTCATATTTGGTGTGTAGAATAGCTTGGATTGATGTGTGAAGTATTTCGGAGGAATTTGGAGTAGAACTGTGAGCTATTTTGGAAAGATGTGAATATTTTACCTTAATGAAATTAGAATTTGGAAATGTGTTGAACTAGAAAGTTGTATATCTTTTTGTTATCTTTCCATCGCATTAAAAATAAGCTCAATTAGAGGTCAGATGAAGAAGTTGCAGTAGAAATACTAAAGATTATCAAAGTTGGAAAGAAACACGGGGGGAGCCGTGTTCGTGAAACACGATCTGTGTTTTTTCATCAGAAAAATGTGTCTTGTTTTCGTGAGAGGCCGAGAGACAGAAAATAAACACGGGGGTATCGTGTTTATTAACACGGTCTATGTTTTTTGGTTTTTTCGCTCCGACTCAGTTTTTACTAATGACAGTTTCGTATAGTATAAATACCATGCGATTAGAACCCTAATTAAAGCGGAGCGCCATCTTCTTCTCCTATTGAGTTCTCTTGTAATTCATAGATGAATTGAGTGATTTATGTGATAATTTCTTTGATTCTTTGTAATCATAATTACTTCACATCAATAAGATCATATGTTTCCCCAATCTATGTTCTTGAATGTTCTTTTCTTCTCAATTCTTGTGTGTTCTAATTAATTCTAATTAGATCTTATTTTTCCGAATTGGTATCGATCCACAACACTAATGACCAGGGATGGTAATAGGTCGGGTCTGGTTCAAGTTCAATCAGATCAAGATTCGGACTCGTTTATATTATTTAGATCCAGATCCATTAGATCTTAAAAGTTCAGACTCAGATCCAAATTCATTGGATCTAGCAAGTAAACGGATCCTAAATGGGTCCGGCTATTTTTAAAAATAATAATAATAATCTATGTAAATACACATACATTTGTATTTATATAACTTAATATGTATTTTTTGTTAAAAAAATTCTCCAAGTGAAAAAATAAATACATTAAAATAATTACGTTAACTTTTTAAATGGTGTTTTAATGCTTTTAGAATACAATATTGTACATATTGCATATAAAGTAAAAAATTAAAAAAAATGAATAAGGAGGTTAAATAAGATTACAATAATGATGACAAACATAATATTAGTATGTATTTATATATGTATACATACACACACACACACATATATATATATATACTAACTAGGTTTGGTAGGTCGAGTATGGGTCTAGAACTACTAGACCTAGACTCAGACCCATTAAGATATATATCGATCCAGACCTGCAAATCTGTTGAGTCTAAAAATTATGAACCTAGACCCACTAAAAATGACGCAGGTCTAGTGGGTTTGGATTGGGTCTGAAATCCATTGACATCCCTACTAATGATATAGTGATCATTTTATTATTCCATTGACTTTTAAATAGTTGTAGAAAAAACTGTGGGGGAGGGGGCTTAAATTTAAAGGATAATTATTTTAAAGTTCAATTAAGTGAAATTATTTAAAGTTATACAATCTATTTGATATTTAGTCAGCTTTTTTTGGTATCCAATTTACATGTACATATAGAGAATATTATCTGTACATTTGTATATAATTAGATATACATATTAGTATAATTATATGTACATAATATTTTATGTTTGAAACCAAATACTTTAGGACCATATTAATTTTTTACCTATTAATTCCAATCAAGTAGACAACAAACTAATTTTCCCTAAATTTAATACTTGCTTTTATTATTAGGATTCGAATACAACTTTGATAGTACACTAGTACTATTTAGGCAACCAGCGGAGTGTTATAGTTTTTAGGAGCGCAACTAAAAGTTGATATCTGACTCAACGTAATCTAATAAATTTATCAAGTAAATTCAATTTAAATTTAATTTGATTCGATTCGTTCGTAATCCGTTATCAATCCGACTCGTTATTAATCCGATCCACTATCAACCCGATCCAATCTGACAAAATAAAATTTAATATTAATCGGTTATGATAATAAATAAAATAAACATATCTTATTATTTATTAAATAATTTAAAAGATATTATTATTAAAATTTTACTTTTTTTACTTTTATTGTGAACTTACTTATTCATCAATGATACTCTAACTTTATGGATTTTTTTTGCGTAAAAATCTAACATTAAAAAGTCATAATAATAAACAAATAGCAATTAATAACTTATTATTAATCACATACTTACATAAAGCTAAATTTAACTCTTACCTACGAAGTTAATAAGTTAGATTGATTTTGGTAGTTAATATTCGATTTAACCTAAATCTAAAGTTATTAGATTTAGGATTAACTTGGTCTGAACCCAACCCGATCTATCAAAACCTAGAAAGATCTGATTCTTTAAGTCAACTCAAATCTGACCCGTTAAATTAACATAAACACGAAATCACCCAAATATGAGCTTGCTCGGCCCAAATTCAACCCAATACGGATATAAGTAGAGTGGGCTCAAGGTGAGTATGCTCATACTCATACTCATACCCGATAAGAAAACTCGTATCCAAATTTTACTCGTACCCCAAATAGGTATTCATTACCACATCCATATCTGTATTCGTTGGATATCTATTACCTAACGAATAACCTCATTTATAGTTAAACCAAATGAAAATTTTAACCTTAACTTATACTATATTTATTTTTAAAATTAAGAGTAAAAGGGTTATTATATATCTGATAAATGAATACAGATATGGATATAGGTAAAGGTACATATACGGATATGGATATCCTATACCCGTATGTACCCAAACTTGACGGGTATTTTTATCCATCATCCATATCCATTTAAGTATTTAACGGATAAAATTCATCGGATTTCTAGTAAAATCATTTTCGTTAACATTCCTAAACCCGACCCGATAGAACTCGATCTGACTCAAAACTGAAATATCTCAACCCAAATCCGATCTGATAAATTAATTTGATCCAACTCAGATCTACAACGATACGAACCTAACCTAATCAAATCTAAACAATAAAATAACTCGAAATGACCAAAACACAATATAACCTAACCCGATAGCGACTCAACCTGTTATAACCTGATCTGAATGTAATCCATCTAATCCGATTATCACCTATAGTTTTAAGCATTACTGATAAAATCTTAATACCTCTCAATAGTAAGCAACTCCTCTAGTTTTAGAAAGTTTCGGGTGTCGTGTTTATGCTTTATGTCCATATGCTCTTATTGGTAGTTTAGAAAGGGTGAATTTATTTTATTTTTATGTTTGGTATGGAAGGTGAATAAATTAGAAATAAGTTGGAAATAATTTAAAAAGAAAAGTTTGTTTTATTTGGTATATGAGAATAGAATTAAAAATAAAATAAATAATTTATTTAATAGTGTTTTTTAATTTATAATATTTTCCCATATTAATCTTTTAATTTTTTTATATGATTTTTCATAATTTTCAAATGTGAACTACGAGCTTTTTTTAGTAATATGTATTGGAGAATAGAAGGACAGTTATTCTTAATTTAATTTTCCTTATAATTTTCATTCTCCTTAAACAAACATAAGATATTTTAAATCATATTTTCTATTCTTATTCTTAATTCTTTATTTTCACTAGACAAACATCCTCTAATAGTAAGAAGAAGAATAATCTCCGCCAGCTTAAAAACATAAGAAAAAAAGTTAATTCGTGACAACGTTTAGCGACGATATGTTGTTGTTGCTATTAATTACTATGATAGATCACAAGTAATTGCTAGAAATAACTATGGAGACCATAAAATTCTTGTAAACATTTCATTCCCAAAATTATTAGCGACAACAATGTTGTCGTTATACAAAATGGTGAGAAACCCCCCCTCCCAAAATTTTTGGTCGGTGAAATTTTGGCTCAAATACTATTTGCGACGAAAAATCGGCCAAAAATTTGGTAGGACAAATTGAAAGAATTTTTTTTTCATGCAATGTTGCATTATTAGTGACGACATGTCTTCACTATTAACTATAATTTCATCGCTAATGGATCACATTCCTCACACGTTGAATTTTTCCTCAATCATTAGCGCTCACAAATGTCGCCGCTAAAACACTTATAAAACTCTTGCACCCTTAATTTTCCTTGGTTGTCATTTTGATACGGACCGCACTTCATCAACTACTCCTCTCCTTTTACTTTTTGATAATCGAACCCTGTTGTCTCCTCACTCATATAATTCCACGTTTTCCATCTTCAGGGTATGTTGGGATCCGAAGCCAGATTGAGGAGTGGAGGCAACAAGCGGGGGAGGAAGCGCTTTTGAACTGTATTTTTGTAATTAATTAAGCTTGAATGTGTAACATGTGTAATCATGGTTGGAACATTAATATTTTTGTAGGGTGTGTGTGTTTAGTGGCCGATGATGATTTTACCCCAATTTTTGGAAATCCCATTGATAGTCTCGGGTTAGGCGGAGTTGGTTATCAATGGCCGCCCTCGAGCCTAAATGAGTATGGGTAACTTAGTCGTGTTTCCCTATTTGCATTGGATTCAGGATCGGTATTATCCCGTTATAATCGCCTCCTGAATCTAATGAAAATAGGAGAACAGCGTTAACCTCCTTTTAAACTAAGTTTGGATTGAGCCAAAACTTGAGCCCAGGCCCAAGTTTTGGCCCAATCGGCGGGTGACCCGTCGTGCCCTAATTACCCACCTATTTAAGTCCTCTTCCTCCTTCGGGGAGCGCCGATGGCCTTCTTTTGTTCCTCTCTTGGTGGCTCGACCCCGTTTCTCTTTTTGCCCTATCGATGACCGTTGTAGGTCACCATCGACGCACGTCCGCCCTTGCCTGCCCCGGATCTTGTCCCTGACACCAAATCTGAGGCCCTAGGTCAACTGTTTTTCTCACCTTTGCCCTCTCCCCCTTCCTTTTGGTGCTCGATTCCCGTCATATATATTGGGCGGGGTTTGCTTGTAAAGGTTGAAGGTTTTTGGAATGAAATTTCTCGGATTTTCCTACTAATTCGCACCAAATCCGTTGAAGTATCAACGTCTGATTCGGAGATTACTCCGGTTCAGCGGGAGACGAGTACGTCCCCGATCCCCGTTTAACGGATCGAGTACGATCTGGCTAGTCGGGTTTGTATTACATTTTCTCTCATCCTCGTAATTTTTTCCCTTCACTATCGTTGTTGTAACACTCCAATTTTTAGGATTTGAAATTTTCGTTTAAATAGTTAATCACAAAAGCTAAAACAATAAAGTGAAGGGTATTATCGCCACACTTGATACAATTCTGGTTTTTTCTACCATCCTCATACTAAGTACTAAGTGTAAAATCATTACTCCACTTAAAACTAATAACATGATTAGAAGAAACATAATAATGACAACAAGTAGATTTTAATCATTCTAGATGAAAACCACATCAGACGTTACAAAACTTAAAGAGAGATAATATCGGAGGATGCAATAGTCCAAATACAATTGGAATCAAATATATCAAAAAGGATACCAAATAATCCCACTCTCAACTAATATTACGAACCTTCAACTGATCTCTCAATTACCCAGAAAAGACCTCGGCCCATTGAATAGATAGGATCCCACAAAATGAACTTTTTAATATAACATTACTGAAAAACCCGTTACACTAAGCCAATATGAAAACCATCTCGGAGCACATACAAGGCATACAACAAAATACAGTATAATCATTAAAGATTACACGTGTTGACTGAAATACTATAATTATTCATGTAACCAAATACCACCAAGAACATATGTTGTTCAAACTCGCACATATGGAACAATTAAAACTTACCAATTGAACATTCATGGGATGTTCTTTGAAGTATAATTAGAAATGACATCAACCTAAATAATAATAATAGTAATGGTCACATATCTCATTATCAACTCCAATAAAAATACATAACATCCTCGGTAGGACCAATGAAAAACCACAACATTACAGTTAAGTACAAAGGCTGCTACAAAAACACAAGTAGGAATAAAGGCTACTAATAAACCACAGGTAGGCACAAAAACTACTACCAAACTAGAGGTAGGCATGAAGGCTAGACCTGGAAAAAGTTGACTCGATTGGCCCAACCCGACCAAAGCGAAACCCCACCCGATAAAACCTAAAAAGTTTAGCAATACATCCAAACCCAAACCCAACCCGAAATTGACCCGATAAAAATTAACCTGATACGGCATTAACCTAGCCCACTTTCGACCCGACCCGACGTCGACCTAACCCAACATTGACCTAATTAGACCCAACATTAACCCAACCAGACATCAAAATTTATTATAATAATCATAAATTACACATATTTTATTATTCATTTAAAGCTTTTAAAAATAAAGCGTCTTATAAAATCATACTTATTTTTCATACTTTTACCCTAGACATTCTTATTTATTAATGATATCCTAATAAATTTTTCCACACAAAAATACAACATTAAGAAGTCAAAGTAATAATTTAATAAACAAGTAACAATTAAGAACATATTTTTAATTACATGCTTATATGAAATCAAAATTAATACTTACTTACGAGGTTAATGAGTTGGAGAAATGTTGGTGGTAAAGGTGTATATTAGATAATTTTTTAATATCTTTTATCTTTTTTGTCTAACTAATTTTATAAGTTCATAACTTGAAAACATACATATGTCCTATAATATCAAATGAACTTATACACATAATTATTGATTTATTATATTATATGTTATTACTTATGGTATAAAATAATATTTTTCTCTAATTCTATCATCCATGACATGCATAACAAGTTAACAACTAACAAGTATCAATATGTTATTCGAATCATTTTGATCAATACTCCATGTTTTTATATAAAATAAAATGAAATATTTTATGTATTAGTAAACTCATTTAACTTGACAAATGACAATATCTTCTAAAATTTATAAATATTTTAAGTAATCAAATATAATATTATTAAAAGTTATAATTATCTTTATTATGTACCTTTGTAAAAATAAAGCACATATGATATTCTTATTTTATTTATCTGTACTAGTCATCTTATGGCTGTCTCTAATATTTACAATATAATAAATGATAATTATATATTGTATAATCATGTTTATGAGCACCTTTATTTTATAAAATTATATTTTTTTAAGTAATCAAATATTTTAAGTAATAAAATAAATATAATATATGATAAATATCTAATATTTTTACTTGTAAAATTTATAAATATTTTAAGAAATCAAATATAATATTGTTAAAAATTATAAATATCTTTATTATTTACCTTTGTAAAAATAAAACACATATAATATTCTTATTTTAATTATCTATACTAGCAATCTTATTATCGTCCCTAATATTTACAATGTAATAAATGATAATTATACATTGTATAGTCAAGTTTATGATCACCTTTATTTTATAAAATTATATTTTTTTAAATAATCAAATAAATGATAGATATCATTGTTAGATTTAATCACACAATGTTTTTTATTGTTAAAATTTATGAATATCTTTTTTATTTACTTGTAAAAATAAAGCACATATAATATTCTTATTTCATTTATCTGTACTAGTAATCTTATGATTGTCTCTAATATTTACAATGTAATAAATGATAATTATACATTTTATAATCATGTTATAATCACCTTTATTTTATAAAATTATCTTTTTTAAGTAATCAAATAAATCATCATAAATGATAAATATCTTCATTAGATTCAATCATGCAATGTTTTTTATTATTAAAATTTATAAATATATTTACTATTTACTTGTGAAAATAAAGCACATCTAATATTCGTAATTCATTTATCTATAATAGTAATCTTATGATTGTCTCTAATATTTACAATATAATAAATGATAATTACCTAGACTTGAATTTGACAATATTTAATGCAGTACCCATCAAAACTTGACCCGAACTGACCAATCAAGTTAATGTAATACCTCAAATTGAGCGGAGTGTTATAAGGATTGATTTGACTACTTATATCAACATGATATACCATCCTTTTGGAGATTATGTCCTCAGAACTCTATAGTTAATCATATTGGCTATGGAGTAATTTTTAGGATGGGTGACTCTCCTGGGAAGTTTTGGAATTTTCTGAAAATTTGTCAGGAAGCATGTCAATGAAGACAAAGCACACTAAAAGGACTCGTGTTGATCTATGGGGCCATCCGATCAATCTAAAAGCACTCTAAGGTCACCCCCGTGTGGTCATATCGACTCAGGGTGTTACAAATGGTATCAGAGTGAAACCACGACTGTAAGCTGAACATGGATGAGCTAGTCAGCCACCTAGCAAGACAATTCTTGGGATAAAACTGTATTGAGATAATTAGTGGTTGAGGTGCAACAAGGACATTGCGTTCTTTGATTGGTGGTGAATTTAATACCCCAATTTGAGTGGAGTGTTATGAGGATTGATTTGGTTGCATATATTAACATGGTATACCATCATTTTAGGGATTCTGTCCTAAGAACTCCACACTTAAGTATGCTGGCTAGGGATTAATTTTTAGAATGGGTGACTCTCCTGGGAAGTTTTGGAATTTTCTAAAAATTTATCAGAAACCATGTGAGTGAGGACAAAGTACGCTAAAAGGATTCATGTTAATCTGTGGGGTCAGCCGATAAATCCGAAAGAGCTCCAAGGTAGCCTCCATGTGGTTGTATCAACTCAGGTTGTTATAGTTAACCCGTACCAACTCAAATCCAACATGTCAAATTGCACGAAATGACTAAACCCATCAAGTTAACCCGAAAAAACTCAGACCCAAAGGGACTATGATGCATAAATCAAAGTAGAGGAAGTTTGGATCGAAGACTAATGTGTTGAAGATGTCACCCACGAAATTAAGCAAAAGAAACAAAGGTTTAATATGGATTATAATCGAAGAAAACAGGATGTAAAGATAGGTTAGTTCGACGAGTTTAAATCAGGTTTCAAAAATGTCCAAGGTAGAGATCAATGGAGGAAGTTAATGCCCCACACATCAGTCTTCGATCCAAACTTCCTCTACTTTGATTTACGCATCATTTTTGGTATCAAAGCTTCAACTGATTGAAGCTGTCAAATAACTCTCTCCTTGCAGACCAAATTATCACATGTGTGTTCTTGCATCAAGAACTCCATGATAACACAACCTTTCCATTGAATTATTGCTTCTTTATGATCTTATTGGATTGTTCTTGAAGTTCTTTCTCTAATTTCTTACAATCTTGCAATGATCTTGTTGCATTTTCCCCAACAATTTACATAAAATATCGACCAGTATTGCAGTTCCAAGCGCAACAACTTCTCTGTGTTGCCTTGTGTGCTGCGAGTTTGTTCATCCCCCACACCTCTTTTATTCTTAATTATAATCTCTATCTGTGCATGATCTAGTGTTAATCAACCCATTTCATTTCCCATTCATGTATCAATCTGGAAAGGACACAAAAAAAGGTCAAAACCTGGAGCCATCTCAGCATCGACTGAACCAAACTAGTGTGTATCCTGGCCTATTTGAACCATTTCTCCTCGTTTTTCTCTCAAATAAACACTTTATACTCTCCCTCTATATCTTCTATACATCTTCTATGAAGTAACTAGCATGAATCTCCCACTTGAAGACGTGCATATGTTGAAGAAAGAAATCGACATTCTATGATTTTATGTGGCTGAATTTTATGACATATATAGAAGACCACTCCCATTTCTTGTGTACCTGTGTGCAGTGGCTGTTCTTGTGGTTGAATCCTCTCCTTTGTGACTAATCAAGGACTGCAGGTAGTTATTTTAATTTTATTGTGAATTAGAAATAGTTTGTGCCTTGTTTGGTTGTAGGAAAAACAAATTCTAGCACCTACACTTTATGGAATCTATTGTGTGCAACAAAAGGAGTTGTGTGTCAGCCTTCACCATGGCTAGTGAAGAAGTGTGTGCCTTGGTAGAGTCCATAAAGAGCCTCACCACATGCATGGAAGCTCAATTGCAAACTCAAAACACACTTCAACATCAACTACAAAGTGTGGAAGCAAAATTGGCCGAACAAGAGAAGCATAAGCCATGGCAAGTTTGCATGGAAACCACACATGATAGTATGGAGAAAGAATGAAGCCAATATACTATGCAAAGAGTGGACATGGACATTTCAATATGCATCATAATGAAAATGGAGAATATGATATGAGTTCCTTTGGCTCAATCAACCAAAGAAGACCACCTACATTTCAAGTAAGAAATGCATACCATGAAGATCAAGGTATTAAACTTGACCTTCCTTAATTTTATGGTGATTTGAATGTGGAGTCATTTTTTGAATGGTCGCATGACATTGAGGCCATTTTTGAATTTAGAGAATATGATGATGAAAGAAAATGTAAATTAGCTACTCTAAAGTTCAAAAAGTTTGCTCGAATTTGGTATGATAATTTAAAACGAACAAGAGAAAGAAGAGAAGTCTAAAACAAAATCTTGGAAAAAAGTTGAAAAGCACCTAAGAAAGAAATTTGTGCCTAGAGAGTATGAACAAGATATGTATGTTAAAATGACTACTCTAAGGCAAGGTTTATTTAGTGTAGAAGAATACACTAGAGAATTTGAAAGATTGGCCCTTATTTGTGATATTCATGAAAGAAAAGAACAAAAGTGTGCTAGGTACTTAGGTGGCTTGAATAATTTAATAAAAGACAAATTTGACATGTACTCTTATGATTCTCTTTAGGACTTGATTAAATTGGCTATGAAATTTGAAAGACAAACCAAAACAACTAACGCCTATGTTAAGTCTAATGCTTCAACTTCAGCTAAACCCTGTTTGAATACCTTTACAGCTAAATCAACATTTTCATATGATAAAAATAATAATATAGATTATAAAGGTAAAATAAGGTAGTTGAAATGGCAAATAAACAATGTTTCAAATTTGAAGGATATGGACATTTTGCTAGAGATTGTCCTAACCAAAGAGCATTAACCTTACATGAAATAGAAAACATGGAACCATGTAGTGATGATGATGAATTAGAATTCGGCTCTCCTAATGAGATATTAACTATGGAAGAGAAACAAGGAGACCCATTCTTTGTAATTCAAAGAGTTTTACAAATACAACCTAGTGTTACACCTACTCAAAGAGAGAAATTTTTTAAGACTAAGTGTAAAATAGGTGACATGATTTCTAGACTCATAATTGATAGTGGTTCATGTACCAATGTTGCTAGTGAGGTAATGGTTAAGAAAATTAGTTTGGAAATTACTAATCATCCTAAACCCTATTCTTTGCAATGGCTAAATAAGGATAAAGGAGCTAAAGTAAACAAAAGAGCTTTAATCCCATTTTCTATTAAAGACTATCATGATGAAGTTCTATGTGATGTTTTACCTATGGATTCTTGTGGATTACTTTTGGGTATACCATGGCAATATTATAGAAAAGAAACTCATGATGGGGTAACTAATGAATATGTGGGTAAAAATGAAAAGCAATTATATAGGTTCACACCTTATTTATGTGATCATATGCCTTTGAGTGATGACAAAAAGAGATTATTTTTACATGAAAAGGCTACCGAAAATGCATAGAAGAAGAAGGAATTTGTTATGCTTTGGTTTCTAAAGATTCTAAACGTGAAAAACAACAAATTGAAAATCCTAATCTAATTAAGTTACTTGATGGGTATAATGATGTATTTCCTGATGACTTACCTCCTAGATTACCACCTAAAAGAGGTATCGACTATGCCATTGATCTTGTTCCTGGTATACCTATTCCTAATAAACCGGCCTATAGATGTAACCCAAAAGAAGCTAAGGAATTACAAAAACAAATACAAAATCTTATGGATAAAGGATTTATGAAAGAAAGTATGAGTCCTTGTAGTGTTCCTACTTTACTAGTGCCTAAAAAGGATGGTACTTGGCATATGTGTATAGATTCTAGGGCAATAAATAGTATTACTATCAAATATCAATTTCCTATACCTAGATTAGATGATATACTTGATGAACTTTGTGGTGCATAAGTATTTTCCAAAATTGATTTGAGAAGTGGATATCATCAATTAAGGAATAGAGATGGAGACGAAAGGAAAACTGCTTTTAAAATAAAATATGGTCTCTATGAGTGAATGGTTATGCCTTTTGGGCTATGTAATGCACCTAGCTCATTTATGAGACTTATGAATGAAGTTCTCTGACCTTTCCTTGGTGATTTCATTGTTGTATATTTGGATAATATTCTTGTGTATAGAAAAAATAGTTATGATTATCTAGTGCATTTGAAGAAATTATTTGATACGCTAAGGAAATCTAAACTATATGGAAAACTTGAGAAATGTGATTTTATACTTCCAAGTGTAGTTTTCCTAGGCTATATTATTAGTGGAGAAGGTATTAAAGTAGATCCTAATAAGATTAGGGCTATAAAAGAATGGCATATCCCTAAGAATGTTCATGATGTGAGAAGTTTTCATGGATTAGCTAGTTTTATAGAAGATTCATTAAGGATTTTTCCTCTATAGCTACACTTATTACTCAACTCGTGAAAAAGGGTGAATTTTTTTGGGGACAAGAAGCTACTCAAGCCTTTGAAACCCTCAAAGATAAACTTTGTCATGCTCCTGTTCTATCCTTACCCAACTTTAATCTTCTTTTTGAAGTGACTTGCGATGCTAGTGGAGTTGGAATAGGAGGAGTAAATTCCCAGGAAAAGAAACCTATAGCATTTTTCTCTAAAAAGTTGAATGGAGCCAAACTTAACTATTCAACTTATGACAAGGAATTATTTGCCATCATACGGAGTCTAGAGACATAGATTCATTATCTAAGACCAAAACCCTTTGTGTTACAATCGGATCATGGAAGTTTAAAATACTTACATAATCAAAAGAAAGTTAATCCGAGATATGCAAAATGGGTAAATTTCTTACAATCCTTTGTGTTCTTTGTCAAAAATTTAGATGGTAAAGAAAATGTAGTCGTTGATGCTCTTGTTTGTAGATCTACATTACTTGTTATGATGGATGCAAAAATCTTAGGTTTTGAAATGATAAAAGACTTATATCCTAAGGATAAAGATTTTAAGGACATGTTTAGTGCATGTAAAGAAAATGGAAACCATGGAAATTATGTCATACAAGATGGATTTTTGTTTAGACTAAATAAACTTTGTATTCCTAGATCTAGTGTTCGAGAGTTGCTAATCAAGGAAATATATGAAGATAGCATTGCGGGACATTTTGGTATACATAAAACTATGGAATTATTACAAGAAAGTTTCTATTGGCTGAGAATGGTTAAACATGTACAAGCCATGATATGTAGATGTTCTACGTTTCAAAAAAGTAAGATTTACTTTCATAAAGGCTTATACATACCTTTACCCATTCCTGATAAACCATAGGAAGGAGTTAGTATGGACTTTATCCTAGGATTACCAAGAACGCGACGTGGAAAATATTCTATTCTTGTGGTAGTAGATAGATTTTCTAAAATTGCTCATTTTATTCCATGTAATTAAACCGATGATGTCATGCATGTTACTGACTTGTATTTTAAAGAGGTTGTTAAACTTTATGGAATACCTCAAAGCATAGTTTCTGATCGGGATGTCAAGTTTATGGGTTATTTTTGGAAAACTTTATGGCATATTCTTGGTATTAAATTGTTCTTTAGCACTTTGCATCATCCACTAACTGACAGTCAAACTGAAGTAACTAATAGAACTCTTGGTACATTATTAAGAGGTTTAGTTAATAAGAGTACAAAATATTGGGATGTTAAGTTAACTCATGCAGAGTTTTCTTATAATCGTAGTCCATCTAGTACTACTCAAACTAGTCCGTTTGAGGTGGTGTATGGTGTGAATCCTCACATGCCTATTAACATGATTCCTTTGAAAAAAGGTGAATTGCAAAATTATGAAGCTAAAGATAGAGTACATTTTTTTCAATTGCTTCATGAGAAAATCAAAAATAACATTGAAAATGTCAATGCCAAGTATAAAGCTCAAGCAAATAACCATATAAACTCTTATGTGTTTTCTCCTGGTGACTTAGTTTGGTTACATTTGCGTAAACAAAGATTTCCTAATTTGCATAAAAATAAACTAATGCCAAGAGCTGATGGTCCATTTAAAATACTAAGGAATTTTGGAGATAATGCTTATGAACTTGAACTTCCACATTCTTATGGTAGAATTTCAAGAAATTTTGATGTTGGTGATTTGTCTCCTTATTATTCTGATGAAAATTTGAGGGAAAATTCTTCTCAACTTGGGGAGAATGATGCAGGATCATCTAATGAATCTAATGATTGTCATGTTCATCTTAATTCTCAATGTAAGGAAGAATTAGCTTTATTAATGTTGGAGCCTATTATTTTAAATATTCTTGATAATTTATATATGCTTGGTATTGAAAACCGTTCAAGTTGTTCTTGAAGGTATGTCACATATTTACAAGAAGAAGATGTTAATACACTTTAATGTGTACAAGTATTCAAAGAATGCAAGACTATGGCATACATAGGATGATACTTTACAACAAGAAGATATGGTGATGATTCTCATTAGTTGTATTAACTTGTTGTAAACCCTAACCCTAAGTGTATTTTATGTAAGTTAGGGTTTGATATAATTTCATGTACGTATCTTAGTTAATTGTATAGCTTTGTAATATTAATCCTTAGTATCATTTAACCAATGATATTAGGATTAGGATTAAGTGTTATATGGGCTTAATTCAACCAAGATTAATGGGCTTGAATTAAGGATAAGTGTCTATTGATTGGGCTTGTTCAACATGTTGGACTTTCCTATATATACACCTCTTGTATGCATGAAATCATAAGATGAAATATATAGAATTTGACTACAACTTTGAGCACAACTAAGCTGCGTCTATCTCTCTCAATTTGAGTCGTCTTTGAGCAAGGAAAAGCCCGGGGCATTACCTTCCTCCATTGATCTCTACCTTCAACATTTTTGAAACCTAATGCAAACTCGTTGAACCAACCTGTCTTTACATCATGTTTTCTTCGATTATAATCCATATTAAACCTTTGTTTCTTTTGCTTAATTTTGTGGGTGACATCTTCAACACATCATTCTTCTATCCAACCTTCCTCTACTTTGATTTACGCATCAGACTAACCCTTCATATTGCACGAAATGACCCAAACATGCCGACGCCACCTAGTTATGTGAACCAAAAAATGACCCGGAACCAACCCGACCCTACCAGTCAAGTTAACCCAAAATAAACCAAACCCAATTTTCTTAACCCGAACCTGACTCGACCTGATAAAATAACCCAAAATGACCCGACCTAAATAAGGTAATGACCCAACCCGATAATAACCCGACCCACCCGACCCGATTGCCACCTCTAACGAAGCCTACTACCGAACCAAAGGTAGGCACGGAGACTACTACAAAACCATAGGTAAGTATGAAGACTACTATGATCCCTATGATCCATAGGTAGGCACGAAAGCTACTACGAACCACAGATAGACACAAAGGCTACTACGAACCACAAGAAGACACGAAGGCTACTATCGAACCATAGGTAGGTATGAAGGCTACTACCAACCAATCCAATAATCCATCACTCATTTTTATTTTTATTTACTCAATTGGATATCAAATCAATAGGGAGAAACTAAGGTACTCTAGTCATATTGACTCTCAAGGCAACACGGTATCCTGTCGACTATCAACCCAATGATACAAAGGTACACTGGTTGCATTGGTACATGAATGTGACACTGTACCCTACTAACAAGGACACCTAATACATAAGTATGTATACCCTCTATCGGTTTGTAGAGCTAAATAGAGTAAGATATAAGGCTTGGATAGGGCACGAAGGCACACCAAAAAAACTTCATAAGTACATCTTTAGGGTAGCGACACCTAAAGAGCCACAATTTTTAATCTCAAAGTCTTTCACTTTAAGTATTAATATCTTATTAAGGTGATAATGAAATCACAATCAATCACATATATCTGAATTCCATAGTTAAACCATTTTACTCATTTACCACTTATTTGATATAACCATAAACAATATCAATGCCAAAGTCAATCATAAAAATATACTAAGGCTATCCTAGGCTCAATTATTCACACTTAAGTGTATTAGGCTGAAATTGATCAAAATGCCCCTAAGATCAAAATTACCACATTAACATCCTCTTTAATTAATAAATTTATTTTATTTATTAATTTGTCATAAGAAGGCTAAAACATAATAATTAAATTATTTATCATATAATTAAATTATCAGATAAGCCAAATAGTCACTCTGCCCTTAATCATGATTCGACATATAAACCATAGCATGCATATCTAATCCATCTAGAAATATATAATCTTATGCTCAACTATATACAATACCCATTTGACATGTTTGTTGGGATAAGTATAATATCACACTCAAAATGAATAAATGTTCCATAATAATTATTTCACAAATTTATCTAAGCATGCTCAACCTATCATTTTACATGTACATGTCATACATAATCATAAAAATCATTTTTTCCATACTTTTGTTTCCAAATTATTTTACATTAGATAAAATGATCTTTTTACCAAGTTTTATAATAATAATAATAATAATAATAATAAACACATAATTATAATGAAATGAATTATGCTTAACATAAATATAAAAAAAACCCTAATGTGCTATCATGCAATATTTACCATACTATTAAGGTATAAAAGTTACAATATAGCAAAATACTTAATACAGTTTATACATCAAAACCTTAATGTGCTATTATGTAATACCTGGCATATTAGGAGATTATAAAAATTACTTGTTTTCCAACAAGGTATAAATTATCTATATCCTACTAGAATTTATTAAGCACTGCTAATCAAACTTTAATGCCTAAAAATAATATCACAATTGCTAAATTAAAACTTAATAAATAAAATAATAATTATAATATTAAAATATTTATTTTTAAATTACTAAAATACCCTTACTATTAATAATGGGTAGCAAAACTTTTAAAACCAAAACTACTTCACGCGGCATGCGTAATGTGAGCAACACATGAGAAAGGGGGTTAGACAACAAACTGGCTGAAAAAGATGGGTGAGATAAGGGTGGAGATGGTGGTGATGGTTGGTGTTGCTTTGGACGGTGGAGGCTGGTAGTGGTGTTGCTGCAGGAAGGGAGGCGTGGCTTGAGGTAGCTAGTGGAAGGGTGGTGTTAGGCTTGGTTGGTTGAGGTACAAAGAAGGTGGAGCAAGGGTTGGAATGAGGATGCCGAGGGAGGAGGGTGATGTGTGGCTGTAAGGTGGTCAGACAGGTCAAGAGGTTATGGCAATAGCTGCAGAAGTAGGAGGAGGAGCAATAATACGTGTTACCATTTCCTAGGGGGAGTAATGGGAGGGATTGTCGAAGGTAGGTGGTGAGATGAGTTAGAAAGGGCTGGAGCTAGGGGATGTTGAGGATGACATAAATTTTCATAGGGGAGGAACAGAAAGGAATAAGGGGCGATAGAGGAGAAGGAGAAGAAGAAGAAGAAGAAGAAGAAGAAGAAGAAGAAGAAGAAGAAGAAGAAGAAGAAGAAGAAGAAGAAGAAGAAGAAGAAGAAGAAGAAGAAGAAGAAGAAGAAGAAGAAGAAGAAGAAGAAGAAGAAGAAGAAGAAGAAGAAGAAGAAGAAGAAGAAGAAGAAGAAGAAGAAGAAGAAGAAGAAGAAGAAGAAGAAGAAGAAGAAGAAGAAGAAGAAGAAGAAGAAGAAGAAGAAGAAGAAGAAGAAGAAGAAGAAGAAGAAGAAGAAGAAGAAGAAGAAGAAGAAGAAGAAGAAGAAGAAGAAGAAGAAGAAGAAGAAGAAGAAGAAGAAGAAGAAGAAGAAGAAGAAGAAGAAGAAGAAAAAGAAGAAGAAGAAGAAGAAGAAGAAGAAGAAGAAGAAGAAGAAGAAGAAGAAGAAGAAGAAGAAGAAGAAGAAGAAGAAGAAGAAGAAGAAGAAGAAGAAGAAGAAGAAGAAGAAGAAGAAGAAGAAGAAGAAGAAGAAGAAGAAGAAGAAGAGAAGAAGAAGAAGAAGAAGAAGAAGAAGAAGAAGAAGAAGAAGAAGAAGAAGAAGAAGAAGAAGAAGAAGAAGAAGAAGAAGAAGAAGAAGAAGAAGAAGAAGAAGAAGAAGAAGAAGAAGAAGAAGAAGAAGAAGAAGAAGAAGAAGAAGAAGAAGAAGAAGAAGAAGAAGAAGAAGAAGAAGAAGAAGAAGAAGAAGAAGAAGAAGAAGAAGAAGAAGAAGAAGAAGAAGAAGAAGAAGAAGAAGAAAGAAGAAGAAGAAGAAGAAGAAGAAGAAGAAGAAGAAGAAGAAGAAGAAGAAGAAGAAGAAGAAGAAGAAGAAGAAGAAGAAGAAGAAGAAGAAGAAGAAGAAGAAGAAGAAGAAGAAGAAGAAGAAGAAGAAGAAGAAGAAGAAGAAGAAGAAGAAGAAGAGTTCGGCGATGGTTGGAGGTGGTTGGTGATGATTTCTACGGAACCAAACAAAGCTGAGAAAGGGTAAGGGAGAAAGAAGAAAAATAAGAAGAAGTAGAAGAAAAGGAGATTAGTTATGGCAATATGAGAAGGTGGTTGCTCGACGATGGAGGCTATGGCAGTGCTGGTGACATATGTTGGTGATGATGTGCAAAGGGCGTCGAGGGATAAAGTACAGAGGGGTTAGGTGGGTCAACAAAAATAAAATGGAATAAGGGTTAGATGATTGATTTAGTTTGAGTTGGAGATGGCTATAAGGTTAGTTTGGTTAAAAAAGTGGAGCTAAACAAAGCCAAGAGAGAGGGAGCAAGGGAAGGGCTACAAAGGCTATGTTTGGGTACAGGTAGGTTGGGGAATAATTGAAAAAGAAAAAGAGGGGGAAGAGGGTTGTGTGGTTGTGCTTATATATATTCATGAAGACAAGTTATTTGGTGAGGGAGGTTGGTTTGTAGAGGGTAAGGTGATAGGGATGGTCGAGAGGAATGGTTTGATAGGTGAAGGGTATGGGTAAGTTACGTGATGTAAGGATGGAGACATGGAGAGTGATTGGGGGAGGAAAATAGACATGCAAGGGGTAACTCGGGGGTAAAATGATAGAGTTAGGTAGGTTAGTTTTAGGTTTAGGTTTAGTTTGGGTAGGTTATAGTATTGGGTAGGAAAAATAATCTAGTTTAGGATAGGTTTAGCATGAAGAAAAAAGGTAAAATAAATCAAAAAATATTTAAGCAAACATTTGGGTTATAAGTTAAAGGTTAATACTACATAATTAGGCTAAGGTTTACGGGTTAGTTTTAAATAAAAGAAAAAACATCTGAAAGCAAATATTATGAATTTTTGAGGTGTTACAATCGTCATTCGCTCATTTTATTTCCTTAATCTAAGGTAAGTGCAATGTTGTTTTTTGTTAATTTATTGTGTTTATGATGTGCATTATTCTTATTAGTTTATGTGGATTTAGTTTTTTCTTTAGTTTTTATGGTTTTCTAAATTTTTCCCAAGTCCACCACCTCCTCTATTGCCACTCCACCGCATATTTCACCCATTTGTAGTATATAATTAGGTTTTTTTTTCAAATAATTAGTTAATGAAACATTTGTGAATTTTGGAAAAATTTTAGGTCACCGAAGAAAGCATCGTCTGTCATCTGCTAGATATTACATGTTTTTTTTTTGAATTTTTAAATAATGTGTGTGTGTGTGTGTGTAAATGTTATTATTAGTTATTATTAATTATT
Organism: Tamarix chinensis; assembly: GCA_030549775.1. Taxonomy (NCBI): domain Eukaryota; kingdom Viridiplantae; phylum Streptophyta; class Magnoliopsida; order Caryophyllales; family Tamaricaceae; genus Tamarix; species Tamarix chinensis. The sequence continues at coordinate 83,605,188 of CM060178.1, forward strand.
ATATAAATGTTGGAGAAGATAAATATTATATATATATATATATAAATGTTAAATGTAATTATAATTTTGTTAATGTATGTGTTGTGAATAAATGTATATATGATGATAATTGTATATATATATATTGGTAATCGTGATTAAATATATGTATTGTGATTATTAATTTCTTATTAGAAATGTATAAGAATTGTGGTGATAATTATTTTTGTATGTTAGTAACAATGATTATTAAATATGTGGAATAATCTATATATAGTTGTAATAATGACATAAGTAAATTTAACTGACTAATTTATGTTAAAAAGAAGAAGAAGAAGAAGATATAACATCTTATTAAATAAGGAAAATTATTATATTATAATAATTGAAATTAAGATAATATTTTTGTCATCAAATAAGTTATTATTAAAAAGGTATAATAATTTTGATAAAAACAAATTATTATTAACTTTAGATAAAATATTATTAACCAATATATGAAGTAATAACATAATAATACTTTGAGCTAATAAATTATTTTTTAACCATAGATAAATTATTATTAATTTAATAAAAAATTAAAACCATCATATGTTATTACCTTAAATACTTAATTATTAAATATGTGGAATAATCTATATATACTTGTAATAATGACATAAATATTTTAAAGTAACTAATGTATGTATAAAAAAAGATATAACATCTTATTAAATAACATAAATTATTAGATTATATTATTTAAAATTAAGATAATATTATTATCATCTTATCATCAATCGAGATCTATAAGGATCTGCACACACGAGGATTGACTAGTAGATTATAAAGCATGCGAGAGAAAATATTGTAAGATTACCAATATTGTCTTTTATTTTATGGAATAACATTCATTAATTTTAGTATTAATGTAATACCTTTGTATTTGTAGAAAGAGATAGTGAACCTACATGATGAGGCTTGGGCAAGACCACAAGGGATGAAGTTAGGAAGACGGAAGACCCCTCTATTAGTGTTATAGACCCATCGATCGTCAATGAAATCGGAATAGTGGATAGGGATCTTAATCATTGATGGGGCATCAAAAAATGTGTTGGATGCATATTAATAGGTGAATATTCATCGTATTTTGCTTCTAATTGCCCTCCACCATTAGAGACTAGTACACCATTATCCACTGCTATTGCTATAACACCCCAATTTTTACTACCGAAAATTTTCATTTTATAGCGGAAGCAGATAAGTAAAATATTGGGGTTACCACCATAATTAACATAAGTCTGGTTTACCCAACCATCCTTAAATCAATCATAAGGATAAAATCGTTTATAGAAAGCACAAAAATTAGAAATGGAATAAACATTTATAATACAATATGAGTTTGGAGGTTAACTCTGAATTACAATAAACAAAAAATAAAGTAAGGGATACCATAGATTAATAGTCCAAAAACATATCTGGGTAAATACATCAGCCAAAAAATATTACTCTTCACCCATACACCTAGTACAGATAATAGGTCATACATCCCCACATAGCGCATTAAATGTAGCATAGTCATCTAGAGGATCTTCCAAGACCTGCACAAAAGAATGTGGGTCTCCTGCTGGTGGGAATGAGTAACACCCATAAAAAGGGTGGTCAGTACACTACGTATTGAGTAAGGGAACAATACTATCGAATTATGGATACAAATAATGCGTGCATTCACAACAAGTGATAAGTACATATTCAAATACATGAAACAACTCATAAGATGAATACTGATCTATACCTCTTTATTAGATATAGCCATTTTCATTCTTTTATATACGTTGAGTTCAGGAACCTCATTATTCTAGAATCGATGAAACAGTATAAAGAACCTTCTCAAGGACAACACACCAAATCTAGTATTATCATCCGGTGGAACAAATCTAAAAATATCACTTTCTCGGGGTAAAACACTCCTAAGCCACTATTATTTTCAGTGGAATGGATATAAAAACATTACCTTGGTCCTAACTCACGTACTCTTCCACTTTAAGTCATTAGTGTCTTATCCATAGGTTATACTATTATATTTTTATTCACAATGAGTAAGGGCCCATTCTTAATCCGATGGAATGAACTTAAACACCTTCTTAGGGAAAAATACTCTCGAGCCACTATTATCTTCGGTGGGAACGGAGTAAAAACATCACATTGGCCTTAATCACATGCTCTTTCACTTTAAATGATTAATATCTTATTCATGATTAATTCACAGGCATTTAACACATTGAGGTAGATAAATACATCACATAGATCAAGGTCCTTAATCTCCTCAAAATCCTAATTTCACATTCCTAGCATCATTCTCTCATATTAATTATTCAACCACCAATTAGAATATATCATTCTCAAATATCATCATTATTATCATCCTATAATTCATGGTCTAACTCTCATGTCGTACACATACAATAATAATCTTATCCCAAGGTGCTACTCATAGAATTACCAAAGCCCTAATTTCACAGATAGTCATAATTCTTCCCATAAGACTCATATGAATACCAATTCAATATGAATCCTCATAATACCAATGTTAGAAACATATCTAGAATTTGGATAACCTATAGGGTTTTACACATGGAATAATAAGATTATCATTTTAGGTTACTATGCCCTAACTAAACCATTATCTCATTTTGAAGAGCCTAAGACAAACAATAATCCTCCCAAATACTTCTCAGGATATCATTATCATATTTTAAATCCACCGAGCACATTATAATAACAAAATATCCATATTTACCCATAATGACCAAAATGCCCTTAAGGATAACCAATAGCCTTTATTTTATAAAATCTTGTACCTTCATGACCCATTATTTTTTCAAATCCACCATTTATCATCATACCTCATAAATATGCTTATGTCCACTTATCATAGCTTCTTTAGCCCACATTTCATGTCATACAATATAATTCCCATAAATACATCATTGGCATAATAAAATCATATCCATAATTCTTACCCATTCTTACTTTCTTTCAAACATATATTCCATATTATCACAACATATCATCAACAACATACATTAATTCATATAGCAACAATACTATGAAAATTCACACAACCATACAAGCAATTAACACAAAAACCCTAAAACATCAATTAGTATCCATACCAACTTGGACACCGGGCTCTAAGCACGTAAATCCCAAACCTCCTTTTCTGAGATCAATGGAATATCACCTACAAAAAATGACATAAAGCGCGGTTAGGTTTGAAGAGTATAACCGAGGAAAAAGATAAGGTAAAGGAGGGTAAAAATGAAAATAACCAGAGTCAAATAAAAGCTTGAGTTGTGTGATGGAATGTATGATGGAGCTATGGTAAAAATTTGGTGGTGTTTGGATAAGGTTTGGGGGTAAAAATTAGGGTGTAGGGACAAAATGGGAAGCTACACCGACGTGCTACAGGTAGTGAATACCCAAGCCGAGAGTTGATATCGTGCACATCCAGGCTGTGCAAAAATTCATGGTCATGCTCAATCACTAGCAGAACAAAACTTATTCAAACAAGTACGCACAGGCGTACGACTGGCGCTGCAAAGGTACACAGGTAGGATGTGTTGAGTTGCATGGGCATGCGATAAAAAAAATTTAGTGTTGTACGGCCATGCTAGAGGCTGTGGCTGTATGTATCACAAAAATATGATAGATACGAGGAAGCAGAGAAAAAAAAGGAGGTAGTCGGTGGCGATGGGGAAGGATGGGGGTGACCCTAGGTGGTTGGTCCACCAGCATTGGGCGGTGCATAGTGGCTGTGGTGGTGCACAGTGGTGATGGAGGGTGTGCGACAGCAAATTAGAGCAAGGAAAAAGGAAGAAAAGAAGAAGGAAGAAGGAAGAGAAGGGGCTCATGTAGCGGTGGATGGACACAAAATACGTAGAAATGAGGAAAAACAAATGAGGAAGGAAGGAGAGTGAAGTAGTGTGTATATATATATGGTGGTGGCATGCTATGGTGAAAGAAAATGGCAGGGGTGGCAGGTCGAGCATGAGAGATGGCAATGGATATTTTCAACGAAGGTGTCTAGGAGGTGATGGTCAAGTGTTGGGGTGAAATTTTCAGAGGTGCAGCATGAGATGGCGATTGTTGTGTGTGTATGTTACTTGAGAAGGAAAAATGGTAGGGGAGGGTGGGGGTGTGTGGGTGTGTGCAGGTCGGGTAGCACAAGTAGAAGAAAAGGGTAAGGGATGATGGATGATGGATGATGGTGGTTGTAGTGGTTAGAGTGATGGTTGATGCAAGTTAATTGCAAAGATTAGTATGGGGTTGTCATATATCACGGTATAAGAAGAAGATGGGAGAAAGGAAAAGAGAAAGAAAAGGAAAAATAGAAAAGGTTTTAGATTAATTTTAGATAAGTTTTGGATTAGCCAAAATAGGTAGGATTAGTAATAAGTTTTAGCGGAATTAAGATCGGGTTATAAAATATGGTTTATCTAGGTCAAAGATTTAGATTCGGTTAAAGTTTTGAGATTGACTAAGGCTGAAATAAGATTTTCTCTAGATTAGAATCAAATTAGGGTATTAATGATACGAGATTAGGCTAAGAAAAATTTTAGGGTATTACAGCTGTAATACCCCGTTTTTCAAAACAGTAATTGAAATGCCCCAAAAATCCTAATTTCTATTATCTATTATTAAATAAGATTTTATGAAGGAGTTTAACCAAAATAATTTACTTTTATTAAAATAAGAGGAAGTTAATTAGGGTAAACTAAGAGGAAATTTATAAGTGTTCTAAAAAGAAGGAATGTTGGTATTTTTAAGCTAATTAATGATTTTATTTAGAAATTAATTAAATAAATTACTTTATTTAAATTAAGAAGAAAAAAATATTTTCAAAATAATATAAAATTTATAAATAATTTAATTGGAGAAAATTAGAGTGTATTGTTAATTTAAAATGGAATTTAAGAAAATTCTTTCAAAAATCCCTAAATGAACCTAAAAATAGAATTTAATTATTATTTTGATAATTATATTTTATTAAATATTCTAAATTACCCAAATTATACTAATTAAGCCAAACACTAATTTTCCTAATTTTTTTTCCTTTTTCCTTCCCCCTTTTTTTTCTCCCTCCTTTTCCTTTTTCTTTCCTTCCTTTTCTTCGTTTTTTTTTCTTCCCCCGACTTGGGCCGGCCTGCCAGGCCTAGCACCTTCCCCCCTCGCGGCCCGTCCCTCTCCCGCGTCCCTTCTTCCTTTTTTTCCCGGCCGGTTCGGCCCGCCCCTTTTTCTTTCTTTCTTTTCTTTTCTGCTGGACCGCCGGTCCAGCCTCTTCCTCTTCTTCTTCCTCGCGACGTCGTCGTCTTCGCCGTCTGCAACCGAAAATCTCGCTGGGAATCTTAGCTTCAACAGCACGCCATTTCCACTGGTCATTTCGCCCTTTCATCCCCGTTGACTTCCCTGCAAATGTGACCAATCGATTTAGCCATTCCCGCACGCAATCCTCTTCTTCTTTTTCTCCGATGGGTCTCGGTCTGCAATAGCAGACCTGCGCCGGTCAGCATCGCCGGACACGCAAGAACCTAACCCCCCTAACCTCCCTCGAAGCTTGTCGTTTTCCGTTCAATTTTTCCTATAAATAGCCCTAACCACTGCTTGAATCGGGTTCGAAAAACCTGGAACCCAGAGAAACCCCGTCGCGCCGCCCCGCCTTCAGTCGCCATTTCCTTCGCCGTCAGCCACCCCTGCCGCCTACCCTTGCCACCACGATCTTCCCTGCACCTCCCTCTACACAACCACCCCTCGTAGCCTCCCTGCCTTACGCTGCATATTCCGCCCTGGCCGTGCAAAAATTCCTCCCCGAAACAGCCCTTCCAGCCCTACGCCACCTTCGTGCCACCGCCGCCAGCCATACCGCAGCTTGCAGCGCCGCCACCACCCCCCAAAACAACCAGAGGTTCCTGCTCTACCACCCTATACCTCCCATTTCTCCTAGTTTCCCCTTCCCTAGCCTCCACCTCCATTTTTCCCCTCTCTTCCCTTCCTCCACCGCCGCCGCCACTGCCGCCGCGCCACTGCCGCCGCGCCACCGCCGGCGCCACCACCTCTCAGCCAGGTTGCCCAACACCCTGAACCCTTAATCTTAAAAAAATAAAAGTGATTAATGATTTAATATTATTAACTACTATTATTAGTATTAATATGATTAATATCAACATTATCATTATTATTACTAATATTATTATTATTACTAATACTACCACCCTTATTATTATTACTAGGACCCAATCCTCCCCTAAGAACTTCTAATTAATGGTATTAAGCAATACAAGACCCTATTAAGTTATTGTTATTATTAATATTGCTAGTATTACTATTATTATCCTTATTATTATTAGCACTACTATTATCGTTACTATTATGATTACTATTATTATTATTATTATAGTTATTATTATTACTCTTATTATTCTTATTGTTATTATAATTATTATTGTCATTTATTACTATTATTATTTTTTATTACTATTATCATTATTATTATTATTATTATTATTACTATTGGTGTTATTATTATTATTAATATTATTATTATGAGCATTATTGTCATTATTACTACTATTGTCATTATTATTATTATTATTATTATTATTATTATTATTATTATTATTCCCATGTTTATTACTCTAACTATGACTGATGTTGTTATTATCTTTGATATTATTATTATGGTAGTATTCTTACTATTATTAGTATGATTAACATTATTATTATTATTACCCTTATCATTATTATTATTATCATTATCGTTACTATTACTATTATCATGGTTATGTCATTATTATTATTATTACTACTATTATTATTATTGTTATTATTATTACTATTATTATTATTATTATCTTTGTTATTATGTTTGTTGTTATTGTTGTTGTATTTAATGCATTTATTATTTTATCGATTATTACCATCGCTATTATCCTTAACATTATAATTTAATATTATTACCTTAGTATTTTTTGTTATGCTTAGTATTGCCACAACTGTTGTATTATTATTATTATTATTATTATTGTGATTATTATTATTGTTATTGTTATTATTGTTATTATTGTTACTATCATTATTGCTATCATTACTATTATTATTATTATCATGGTTAATACTAGTGTCATTAGGTTTATCTTTCTAACTATTATTATCACTTCAACTATTTCTATTATTATTATTTTCGGTATTCATACTATTATTATTATTTTCATCACTATTGCTACTTCTACTATTATTATTATTATTATCATCATTATTATTGATGTTATCGCTAGGATGATTATGGCGGTGTTATTATTTTATTATTATCGGTAATATTACTGTCACTAATGCTACTGCGATTTCAATTATTATTATCATCATTATTATCATTTTAGCCATTATTATTCTTATTATGAGTACTATTACTATTAGTAGTATTCTTATTATTGTTATTAGTAATTATTATTATTATTATTAATATTGAAACCCTCACCTTAATACTCTGGATTTTGCTAAAACCTACTTTAATTAGTGATAATCTGTTTAAACTATTGTGAGAATAGTAATAACCCTACCCTTTATTTATAAACCCCTGTTATTAATATTAGCCTTAGTATTAGGCCATGATAGGGGTAAGATAGGAAAATTATGGTAATTCCGGTAGAGGGAGATTAACCCTTAGCATTTCCCTCTTATAGGTGAACCGAGTCAAAGCCCCCAGGAGGCGTAGGAGCGTGCTCCAAGCCCGGCGCCGATTTAGGTAAGGACGTAACTAAGGCCACCTATGTGTATTGCATGTTTTACCTGTCTTGTATGCCTTGTGCGGTTATATGCTATAATCTGTATATTATCTGTGTATTTATGTAGCGCAGCGTGAAACCGAGGTATGTTATCGTGCTCTTGTCTGTATGTGCTAATATGGTATGATACAAATATAATGTGATGTGATGTGACCCCTACGACTCATGCTAGGATATTTGATGAGGTGTTGTGGAGTGGGGACTTGAAAGAGAAAAACAAGCAATTAAGATAACCAAGGGGAAGTATGTTGGTTAACGTAGGTATGGACGACCTAGGTAGTCTGTAATCTGTGAAATGATGAGAAAAGGGGAATTAAATAAAATAGAAGAGTGGGAGAAAATAAGGTTGCATGGGAGAACTAGAGTTTTGCATGGGAATGATAGAGTTGGCATGGTGGAAATGATAGGGTTTGCATGGGGAGGTTAAGGTCCGCATGGGGGCAAACCTTACGTATGAAAAGTTACTTTGGGACATGGGGAGGCTAATGGAAGGTCTGTTTGGGAGTCTGGAGGCCCGAGGTGAAAAATAGTACGTAGGGTCATATAAGGGTACATAGGGTTTGGGAAGGAAACCCTAATTTGAGAAGGTGGAAAAAGAAAAAGAAATTAATAAAATAAATGAGGAGGAGTGAGGTATGAGGGAGAGTTGAGTCTGAGGGTCATGATTTGGGTTTCCAATGCGAGAAATGTGTTAAGTATGAGAGTTACAAAGGGTGTTTAGTGGCCTAATATAAGCGCGGGAGATAGCTCGGTAACCTAAACCGAGTAGGGATATAGCTAAGGCTGAATGTGTGACATGTGTCCTACGTGCCATGGATGTTCTATATGATTTATGTGTCGTGGTCTTAAAAGCCATTATTCTAACTGTTTCATGTGTGGCGTGGCTTGGAATCGGGTTGTGTGCATGTGCCCTCATTTGTATGTGATAGTACGCATATACCTTCAGTTTTGATGTGATGTGTTGAGATCTCTGGCCATGCATGACAAAGGTGAAATGCCCTCGAATAAGATACATTAAAACACTAACGACTTACAGAGAAAGATGTTGAGCCGAACCCAGACCGATCCACCGACTATAATAGTGGCAGGAAATGTGCCCTCGCGACCGTTCCACCGGCTATAATAGTGGGGGGTTTCGTGCTCAACAAACCAAACGTAAAAATTATAAGATATGGAAAGATACCAATATTTACAATGGAATACCTTGTGAGTCGGGGCCAGACCGGTCCACCGGTAAATAATAGTGGCAGGGTATATTACCCTCGCGACCGTTCCACCGGCTATAATAGTGGCAGGGCATAACCCTCGCGACCGTTCCACCGGCTATAATAGTGGGGCACCCGCACTCACATGGATCGATAAAGACTATATCGTGTATCATTATAATTATCTGAGATCTGATGAGAGAGTTATCTGATTCGTGACCAGCATTGTTCATCTATGTTATTGTTTATTATTCACATGTTATATCTGCTTGTTCATGTGTTTCTGTGCATGTGGGCCTTAGTGCGTCTGTTCCCTTACTCAGTACGTAGCGTACTGATCGCCCGTTTCATGGGTGCTGCTCATTCCCACGAGCAGAAGACCCGTCTGAGTTTTGTAGGTAGGGGTCGATGCCTGTGGCATTTTCAGGGCTGAGAGTTGATTCTGGATCTAGCTTGGGGGCCGAAAGTGACGTGGTCGGAGAGCATCCCCTGTCTCGTTTTCTTGGACTATCATACTTTGCTATTTCGTTATTTTATGTTCCCTGATATTTGGGACTTTTCAATTGCACTTCGGATTGTAACGCTTGACTTTCGCACTCTAATTTCTTTAAACGTAAGCTTTACTAATGACTTGTCTTTGGTGCTATTCTTTTTAGCCTTAGCACTTAGTATCGGGTCGGTAAAAGCGAATCGATCTGGTACTAAGTGTGGCGGTAATACTCCCGAATTTACCGTTTTATCTGTTTTCTTCCGCTAAACCTCTTTAAATTAAACGAAATTTTTCAGTAGTAAATTTGGGGGTATTACAGTAATTATAAATTTATAATCGTATAATTAATTATAATTATTATTTTAGGAGACTTAATCTTAAAAGTGTTATTATTTTTCATATTATTTCAACGGTTTAAGTATAAATTTAATTAGGTTAAAATTTTAATAGAGATTAGGTTATTTAAATTAATCCTAATTTTTACCCGTAAATCTTATTTTAAATTATTTTATTAATAATCTTTTGATCCGTAATAAAAAAATAATTTCCAAAAAAATTATTCTCGATTATTTTACTGTTTCCGACTATTTTTAAACTTACCCAAATTCTAATAATTTTTCTCGAACTATTTTTATATCTGATATTTTAATCTATCTAAATTAAATCTAAATTTAAATAGATAAATTCCTATCCTGTATTATTCATTTACTCGGTTACCCAAATATATGTCTTAAATATTTTTCTATCTCCTTAGTATATTTTATACACATATACACTCCACCCAGCTGCTCGTTCCGTCTATAATTTATACACACTTACACACGCATATTCTGCACATTATACACATATACACACGCACACGGCACAACACCTCACAACACCACCCTTCCTCCCCTTTATTTTTTTTCGATTAATTCACACCAAACAGCCCCTCTCTGCACCTTCTCCCTTTCTTCCTTTTCTTCCTGTCTCCCCGTCGCACAGCACCCCATCGCAGCTCCCTCTCTGCTCCCCTCCATTTTCGATCATCCAAACAACACCCCCATCGCATAACCCTACATGCACCTTCTCCCAGCCCCGACCCACTGTTCCTCCCAGCTCCCTCCTATTGTCTCTCAGCAACCCACCCCAAGCACCCTCGACTACCACTTCGCATCCAGCAGAACCGTCACCCCCGGTGTAGCCCTGCATCCCCTCATCAACCAGCCTCCCACCGCGTCACAACCCTACTCCCAGCTCCCTCACCGCACAGCAACCCGAGCAGCAGCCATCCACCATCACCCTTGACCTGGCAGCCCCGAAGCTCCATCCCCGAGCCAAATCTCGACCAGCTTCCTCCCTCTGTTTTCTTCATCCAGCGCCCCCTGCCACTTCCACCACCACCCACATACATAGCCAAACAGCCCCTTTCTGTATGCATATACACGCACGACAACCACCAGCCAAGCCAGCCCCTTCTCCCTTTCTTCCTTTTCTTCCTGCACCAACAACCATACCAGCACCCGTCGCCCAGCCGCAGCAGCCACCACCAGCTGCCACCCAGCCCCGCCAGCCTCCAGCCGCCCTGCACCGCCGGCCAACCACCACCTCTGCCCCTTTTTCTTTCCCTGCCCTGCCAGCTAACCCCCCTCAGTTAGCCCTTGCAGCCCCCAACTTGTGTGCTGCTCACACTACGCGCATGCAGCGTGAGTGAGTTGGTTTATTTTAATAATGTTTTAGGTATATATATATATATATATATATATATTGAATGTAAGGTTATTTTAGTATTTTTGAAAAATATATATTTTTATATTATAATTATTATTTTATTTGATAGACATTAATTCAATAATTCCGGTATTATTTTTAGGTACAAAAAGTTGATTAGCGGGATCTGATAAATTTAGTAGGATACCGCTATTTTTGCATTTTTGCTGGAATTTAGGTAACCGTTATACCTTACTAAAATTATAAATATTGCGTGATAACACATTAGGGTTTTTGGTTGATGAAATATGTTAAGCATGATTTACTTTGATATAATTATGTGTTAATTATCATTATTATGAAAACAGATAAAACGAGCATGTTATATGATATAAATTATGCTGGGTATGAAAGTATGTTTTAAAATGATTCTATTGATGGAAAAATAATTTGTATGATAATTACGTATAAAATAATAGGTTGAGCATCCTTAGAAATAATTATGGAATAATTAATTATGGATGTGTGCCCTAGGGGCAATTTAGTCATTTTTATGTATTATGATATTTATCTTGAAAATCATGTCTAATATGTATTAGTTGTTTTTGAGTATGTGAGTATGTATTTTGGATGGATTAAAGGTGTGGAAAAAGATTTTATGTGCAAAATTATGTATAAGGGCAAAATGGTCATTTGACATATCTGATAAATTAAATTGTGTAATGAATAATTTAATTATGGTGTTTTAGCTTTTTCATGGCAAATGAATAAATAAAATGGAATTAGTTTTTAAATAGATGATAATCTGGGAATTTTTAGCCTGAGGGGTATTTTGGTCTTTTTGACCTAAAGTATCCAGATGTGAATAATTGAGCCTAGGATGGCCTTAGTATATTTTAAATGTTGGCTTCGAACTTAACCTTGATTATTGTTGTCTCGAATAATTGGAAATAAGTAAGAACGGCTAAGTATGAGAATTTAATGTATCTGTATTCTTTGCGATTTTGTGGTCACCTTAATAAAATATTAATATTTAGAGTGAAAGACCTCGAGATCGGGAATGGTGGCTCCTAGGGTTCGCTACCCTAAGGACGTGGTTTAGCCCACGGTTGATATGGATTTTTGCTGGTGTGCCTTAGTGCCCCAGTCAGGCCCTACATATTACTCTATTTTGTTCTGCGGACTAATAGGGGGTATCGATACTTATGGATTAGGTGTCCTTGTTGGTAGGGTACTGTGTTACCTTCGTGTACCAGTGCGACCAGGGTACCTTTGTGTCCTTGGGTTGATAATCGGTAGGATACTGTGTTGCCTTGTTACGCCAGTATGACTGGAGTACCTTTGTGTCTCTAGGTTTATTGATCTCCCCTCGAGAAAGTAAATAAAAATGGAAATAATATGATTTGATGGAAATAATGATTATCGGATTATTGGATTGTTCGATAGCAGCCTTCGTGCCTACCTGAGGTTTCGGTAGTAGCCTTCGTGCCTACCTGTGGTTCGGTAGTAGCTTTCATGCCTACCTGAGGTTTTGGTAGTAGCCTTCGTGCGTACCTGAGGTTTTTTGTGTTTTTGGTAGTAGCCTTTGTGCCTATCTGAGGTTTCGATAGCAGCCTTTGTGCCTACCTGAAGTTTTGATAGCGGCCTTCGTGCCTACCTATGTTGATTTTATGTCTGTGAGCATGCCCGTGATATTATGGATCTTATTATGTTGTATCTATAAGTTTACCTGTGACGTTACAGATTTATTATGATGTACCTATAAGTATGTCTGGGATGATATGAATCTTAGTAAATTATACCTGTGATGTGCGTGATTAATTGGGAATTTATGCTGAGACGTGAATTATGCTGAAGTTGGGTTTCAATTATTACTCAGAGAGTATTTCTGGGATGTTTAATAATGAGTTTGGCTGTTTCAGATAAATGAAAATGAGTAGTACGTGACCTTGATAGAAATTGATCATTTGAGTGATTATTGTATCTCCATCATCGTATTTATATGTATATATCTTATACTATGTTAAATGTATGCCTTGCATGTGTTCCATGCTAATTTATCGTATTAGTTTGGTATAAAGGGTTGCTCAGTACCGTAGTACTGAAGGGTTCATTTTCGTGGGCCCTTGCCTTTCAATGGGCAGTGGACTTTGCAGGTTAGCCTCTGAGCTCAGTCAAATGCTAATAGTTCGGATTTGGGAGCGTAGGACTATCCGGTGTTTCTTTTATTTATCTTATTTTCAGTTGTATTTAGACTCTTGTGTCCTCCTGTAATTTCTCTCTTGAGTTTCATAAACTCTTAATGTCGTTTTTAATTAGCAGTATTTATCTAACGTTCTTGTAACACCCCCAAATTTCACTCCTGAAAAATTTTTTTTTGAACGAAATAAGCGGAAGCTAGGAGAGAATTTGGGAGATGTTACCGCCACATCTAACATAAGATAATGTCAATCATCTATCTCATGTTAGATGCAAGGCTAAAACCTGTCAAACAATTAAATCCGAATTTTAAAAGCATGACGGCGTTACGAGAAATTAAAAGTCGATTACAAAACCCTTGAAAATTTAAATACAACACTCGTAAATATCCGGACCGCTTACTCACTTAGGTCAAGCCTTCCACCCCAATTTAGTAACCGATCAACCTGCATCACAGGTCTGCTCCCCACCATCGGTGGATCATCAAAGGACTCATTCAAACAGTGTAGTATCAGTACGGGTCCAATACTGAGTAAGTCTCACTACCCTATCTTATGGGAGAGACGTAAACTGTAACATCAAGTACATATTAAATTATGATACGATATATGGATACAATATCAGACATACTCACAACCCACAACATGAATCTTGTCATACACCTGTAGTAACATATGAAACATATGTAACATCCCATTTAAACATATAAGCATGGTATAACCAAAATATAAAGTGGCTCATGCGCCTCAAGTAGGAATAATCCATATTATTGGAAACTCAACGCGTGACATACTCACGAAATCAGCATGTAGTAATACAAATAATAAAAGCTGACCATAGTCCAATTAGACTTATTTCCTTTGAGTCTTTATTAAAAGTAGTCATTTCACACCACAGTCTTTATCAATCCACGTGAGTGCGGGAACCCCACTATTATAGCCGGTGGACCGGAATATATAAACTCAGGGCAAAACGCTCCTGACCACTATTATTTGCCGGTGGACCGGTCTCCAGGGCAGAACGCTCCTGGCCACTATTATTTGCCGGTGAACCGGTCTGGCCCCAACTCGTATGGTGTTTCATTATAAGTGCTTGTGACTCATTCTTTATTCTCATTAATAATATATTCATTCCACACATATTCTTTAATAGTCCATGTGAGTGCGGGAACCCCACTATTATAGCCGGTGGACCAGAAAGTATACACTCAGGGCAGAACGCTCCTGACCACTATTATTTGCCGGTGGACCGGTCTCCAGGGCAGGATGCTCCTGGCCACTATTATTTGCCGGTGGACTGGTCTGGCCCCGACTCACACGGTGTTCCACTGTAAGTATTTAGTATCTTTCCCATGTCTTATAAATTTTACGTTTGGGTTGCTGAGCACGGAAACCCCCACTATTATAGCCGGTGGACCGGAAATCATACAGGGCAAAACGCTCCTGACCACTATTGTTCGCCGGTGGCACGGTCTCCAGGGCACCCCGGCTCCTGGCCACTATTATTCGCCGGTGGACCGGTCTGGGCCCGGCTCAGCATCTTCCTCTTTAAGTGATTAGTATCTTAACGTATCTTATTTGAAAGTGTTTTACCCTTGACATGCATGGCTAACTATATCCACACCTATCCTCCCAAGAGGGCCCGTCCCATATCTTGGAACTCGTGCACCCCTTATCACACCTCGATATCCATTTCCCTCTATACTCACACATAATAAAAACCAACTCTTAAGGGTGTGGGTGAAGGCCCAACACCTCGTGACATCAGACTCCACCCGCCATTAGCCTCAAGGGTTTCCCTTGAAACCCTAATAGGACCTATGTGGCCCAACCCCCTCTTATTTCACTACCATTAATTCATTTATCCTCAACACCTCATCTCACTTAGTTCCAATCCCAAATCATATCGCTCTACCCATCGATTCCACCTGTGACTCAAATCCTAGTTGGCCACTTCAACCCTAGTACCTTTCTTTTCCCACAAGTAACCTCTCCTTTTCACCCAATATTTCTTCTCTCCCAAAACACCCATAATCATTCCTCACAACATAAACTCTCACTCTCAACCCGCACCTCACTCACCGTTAATCGTTTTTACTTCCGCCTTTTCTGTATTACTAATTCTTCCCAAAACCCTAATCGGGTCCCTTATACTCCCTTTTAGCAACTCACTTCCCAATTATTTCTTTCTGCTCTTTTATCTCCATGTCATAATAATAATAATAATAATAATCACCCTAGCATGCATGTCCTAGAGGATTACATCATATCACAGCACATCATAATTACCACATATGGACATCACATTCATGCCGTAAGAAAACGCATAACACATCCCTTAACTCGAAGCTGCGCTACGCATAAAACACATTAAGGACAACCATACGATACACAACCGGGCATGGTATATATACAAAACATCTAAGGCATGCAAGTCACATAACACATAGGGACCTTAGCCACATCCTTACGAAATACCCATAAGTAGAGGTAAGTAGAGAACTTACCTGGATCCGAAGCTAGCTACGCGAGATAAGAGGGAGAGAGAGATCACTAACTCGTGGATCCACGATAAGGCTTTCCTAGATCCGATAGAAATCGAAAACTAAATTAGAAACTATCCTATCAATCAATAATTTCAATTATTATAATTTAATCGATACAAAGAGACAAACTATTTTATTATTATTTTTTTTTTTTGGAAAAAACGTGTCCAAAACTTAGGACTTAAAAGCATAGCTCTATTAAGATTTAAGATTAAATATAAATCAAAACAAATTAATAAAAATACACTTAGGGCATTTAAAATTAATTTGGAAAGCCCGAGAAAGAATAATCGATCATAAGTTAATTTATTGAAAATAACTTATTTATTAGGTTTTACAACAAAATAAGTAACACAACCATCTACATAGAACCAAATCCAAACCGATTAGGTTAAAACATGATCTAAATGATTTAAAACCCAAAGGTAGAAATCGATTAGATAAAACACGCATAGTAAAAATTAATTTTATAAAATCATCCCCGAAAATAAGGCCAACGAAAATTAATGAATCGGGACAAGGGAAGGCCGGAGAAGCTTCGTCGGAGGACGGAGACGGCTCGCCGGTGGTCAGCGAGGCTCGCCGGAGCCGGACGGTGGCGGCACAGCCTGCGCGGTTGCTGCTGTTGTGCGCGACTGCTGGGCGTGGCCGTTTCGGTCGCTGTAGCGGCTGCTACTGCTGTGGCTGCTGCGGCTGCTGCTGCTGTGGCTGATGCGCTGCGTCGCCAGCGGTGGTCGGCCGTGGCCAGCGAAGGAAGAGGGAGGAGCTGGGGAGAAGAAGAGAGGTGGCTAGGGCTTCGGGACAGGGGCAAGGCGCAGGGCCAGGGGGTCGGGGGCTGTTGGGGAAAAGAAGAGAAGAGAAAGGAAGAGGGGGAGTCGGGGCACCGACGGTGCTATTTTTTTTTAAATACAAGTATAGAACAAATACTAAATATGTAAAATTGTTATTAGAAGAATTTTACCTAATATTTATTTAACGAAAATTTATTTTGAACGGATCCGAAGGCTTAGAATTGATATACAAGCTATATAAAGAATTTCGGGAATGTTTTCGAAAAATTAAACAACAAACGTAAAAATTTATTTTGATTACGGAAATATATTATAAGACCTCGAAATAATGTTTAAAAATATATACGGAAATATTTAAGTCAAATTCTAATAAATCGAGACTAATTTAAATAATTTCTGAAACCGATTTTTCGTAATTGAAAAGCGTAAAACAGAAGAAAATTAATTTCAAAAATAAATTCTTAAATAAATCTTTTAATTTTAAAACTTCCTAAAAATATTAACGATTTCCGAAACTAAATAAACTTAAAGTCGGAAATATTTTCTACAGATAAAATCATTAAAATAAATTTAACTATTTAAACAGAAATTCTATAATTTAAATAATATATTTCGTTAACGAAATATAACTTCAAAACAAAGCCGTAATCACATGACGAAGTTATAATCGAAAACGAATTTAAAATATTAAAAATTAAAATACGAGAAAGAACGGGAATATATATTTTTAACCGAGACTCGAACTCATAAGAATATAATAAAATTATTGTCGTTAACGAATTTATCTAGAATGGTTCGCAACGACAACGATTAATTAAATTCAAATATGAATTCGAAATCGTCGATAAATCCATAAAACGAATCAAAATTAAAATAATTAAATATTTGCATCAAATTACGTTAATCAAATAATTAAACTTAATAATTTGGATTTTAAAAATACGGGATATTACAGTTCTCTCTATCCTGATTTCTGTAATCATGATATTAATTTAAGCGGATTTATGATTTTAGCCTTAGCAATTGGTATGAGAATGGTAGAGGAAACCAGACTCGTACCAAGTGTGGCAGTAACACCCTTTGTTTTTATTGTTTTAGCTTCCGCACTTAATTCTGTAAACGAAATTTTTCAGTTGTAAATTTTGGGGTGTTACAACAGCTCCCCCTTTTTCTTACGATGACAAATATTTATGACATTGTCTGATGTCAGCATATACGGATTGATAAATTGCAGATGGTAGTGACATAGACACAAAGATCGACATTTGTCCTTCAACCATCAATCCAGGCTACCTTATAGTTAGCCCCAACATTAGGTTCAGCCTTCATATGGCTATTCTCGGTACTAGACTTATGATTCTTAGAATCTTCTACAGGATGAAGACAGAGATGATTTGCATGTAATTCAAATAACTTCTTGCATTATAAATATTTATATGTTGTTATTGTAAATATTTGTAGTATTAGTGTTTTGATTGTTAATTATTTATAAATATTTCAATGGTGCTATTTTTATATGTTATTATATATTTTAAGGAATTAAATAAATCCGTTGAAATTTTTGTTTTTGTGGATGCACAACATTTTAAAAGTTGTTTCTAAAATGCGTATAGGGAATGACATGTCGTAGCTATTTTAAAATTTTTGATCTAATATTTAAATATTCATAGCAAATTTACAACATATGGGCGCTTATAAGGATATTAGTGACGACCTTTTGGTAATAAAAAATTGATTTTAATTAAAATTTTTGGTTAATATTTACATTTTTGTGATTTTTTTCAAATGTCGTTGCTAATATTAGCGACAACAAGTCATGGAAAAAATTTGAAATTATTTAAAGCCTTCAGCAAAGATTTAGATTTTTTTTATTTTTTAAAAAAAAATCTATCGTTGCTAATATCTGTATTAAGGACAATGTTGGCGTCCCAACAATATCAAAATTTAAAAAAAAAATGATAAAATTTTGGACTGCATTAATGTCTAATAGTAGAGTTGAAAATAATCATTGGTAAAAATCAAATCGACGACCATCATTTTATGTCTCAATTTCGTCATCTAGAAATGAAATACTATAGACATGGATTTGTGATCGCTAAAAATTATTTTCCCAGCAGCGTAATTTCTTCCGGCTAGCATATGTATAAGGGCTTGTTTGGTATGGAGGTAATGAGGGTGAAAATAATTTTCCTCTATTTTATATCTTTTATATTAAATATTTAATAATAATAAATATATTTTTAATAAAATATCCATTTTATATTAAATTAAGATCTAAAATGAATATTTATTAAAATAAAAATATTTAATTTTAAATAAATTATATAAATTATAAAAAATATGAAGATATTTTTCTACCCCTATTACTCCCCTAATCAAAGGAGCACTAAATCCTAAAACTTCGTGGCTAAATTTTTAATCTTTCTTCTCTCTTTCCTAAATCACGACACGATTCTTTGATTTATATTTTCTTATATAATTGAAACGGAAGCGAGACTCGAGGAAGGCAAACTGATCGGCATGTGTTGCTTCATTGTCGCCCGCCGCGCCCTGATAAAGAACGAGTTTGTGATATGCGTGCCTGACGTTGAAGCAAGGGGCACACTAAAGGTGGTCAATGTCAATGCTAATATAATTATCTTGCCACCATCTGAAAAAAAATATTGTTATAACAATGTCTATTAGTAATAATAAGGTTCCTTCGTATTGTTTCTAACAATGTCTCCGACTCCATGTTACAAAGCTATCGCAAAATAAATGTATCCAGTATTTTACTACAGTTTTCAATAACTAGGCAGAATTTAAGATCATTATGTCTTGCCTCCGAACTGCAATGCTGCCCTTCTATTTCAAGCGGTCCTATTTGTTGACACGAACCCGACCCAAGCCTAATACGTGGTCCAGCGCCAGGAGTCATTACCCGGGTCCGGGCTCACAAGTCCAAGTGGTCCAGGCCTCCAAGGGACATAACATGGGTACGGACTCACGGTACTTCAAGTCCTAGTATCGGGCATTGATAGTAACGTGACGTAAGCCCCCTAAGGACCAAGAAGGCACGGATAAACCCGCGGATTATGTGGTCTAGTGTTATTTACGGAATAGATCACTTGGCTTAATTACTTGGTTAGTTGAGAACCCCCGTGAATGTATGTGCTGTCAGTGGAGGAACAGAACGGAGGTTGGAAAATTGAATGATCACTTGAAAATAAACTTTGTATTGAATTCATTTATATTCGATAGACATGATATATAAATGAAGCTTATAGTTATTCTCCACTTTTGAATATACGAAGGCAGCAGTGGTTACAGAATTGAATTCATCTATATTTAGAGCAGGCAAAAGTTGACCCAACCCGAAAAATCTGACGAATACCGACTCGATCCGTCCGAAATTTGATCCGATTTTATCCGAATAATTAAGAACTCGAAACTTATCCGACCCGATCCGATACATATCCAATATCCGATATAACCCGAGAAATCATAAGTCCGAAATAAACCCGACCCGACACACTGTTTACCCGAAACCCGATATAACCCGAAAAGTTATAAATCCAAAATGACCCGACCCGATCCATTATTTATCCGAAATCCGAAATTATCCAAAAAATTATAAATATATAAAGATTCGACCCGATACTACCCGAAAATTAATATTAACCTATTACTCTAATTTTTTAAAACTTCATAAAATATAAAATAATATAGATGTATAACTATTACTTACATCAAAATCTAGAAACAATATACTTTCTTAAAGTATATATCACTTATTATGTATATACAAGTAAAATATCTATTGATACTAATATTGAAATACAAAAATAAAAGTAGAGGAAAAAGGAAAAACTCTATCATGTCATTTAAATATTAATTCACTCTCATGTAGTATCATAAGATAATAATATTGTAAATATATTCAACACTTTAAACTCAAGTTACAAATATAAAAGCTTTAAAAGACACCATATAAACACTTAAAAAGCCTCTAAATGTACATTTCCATATCGATAGCTTAAAACACAATTATGTAAGCCTCAAAAGGCACTATATAAACACTTCAAGTACCTATTTAATCCAATACACAAAAATACAAGCCTTAAAAAACACCATAAGATGATGATGATGATGATAATAATAATAATAATAATAATAATAATAATAATCCAACATCTATAACCCAAAATACAAAAAAAAAATTAAAAGGCACTGTATAAGTTTTTAAAAAGCCTCAAAAGGCACACATCTAGTACTTCATTTACCGAGCATACTAAACTAATACAAAACCTGAGTTTACTACATATTGGTAGCGTAAAGTATCAAAATATTATATAATTGATATGTCTATCTTCCTAGAAGATCAAAATACATTTGGCTTAGCACATGTTGATAGCTCTCCTAAAAAAACCATTGTATAAAAGATGATGAACCAAAATTTATTTTCGATCCCTTGTCTATCAAGTCTTGGGGGCTAACGCTTTCCACAAAATATCAAAACATACGCTTCGATATCAAAATATAAGCATCCACTTGATGCTAACCTGCATAATAAGGGAAGTGCAAAAAAAAGTGTCAAGTTCATTCAATGACTTTAGTAAACCCTCAAAATATCCAATTAAGTTTCCACAAATTTAAGCCACTAAGGACATGCAATAATCAGCTCAGCAACAAAAGTAAGGAACAACCAACTTAGTAAAAATATTGTAGCATAAAAAAATTACCTCCAACTCTTCAATTAACCTCGTTGTTTGGTTCAGAAACTTTTACAAGAGAGCCATCTTTTTCAAGATCTATGCAAATACCAAAAATATATGTTATTTCATAAAAAAAATATAATCATAATAAAATATTTGGATTTACATATTCAAATTACCTCCATATCCAAATAACCAATTATGTGTTGTTACCAACACATCAACATTTTTTGGCAAAAGAGAATTTCTCCACTTATTCAATATCCTACCACCCATACTGAAAGTAGACTCTGAAGCAACTGTGGTGATTGGAATAGCGATAATATCTTTTGCCATGGAACTAAGTATCGGAAAACAACTAGATTTATCCTTCCAATAAGAAAGCACATCAAGTCTAACCAATCGCTCCATTCTTTGAATTTCATGATAGCTCTCTAATTCGGTTTTTCCAATATTGCTAGCTCCAAGAAATATTGAAGAGTCAAATTCCTAAATAAAAAGAAACAAACAAAAAATAAGACTATGTATATAATAAAAAAGTAAACAAATAATAGGATGAATATAAAAGATATTAGTAAACTTAATATCTAATAATAATAGTTTACCCCTATGTCATCATTTCTTTGACAAGTATTGACTTCTCTTTGAGTAGGATTCGACGTGCTTGGAACACAAGAATCAACTTGGCAATTATCATCATAATACTTGTATAAGTCAAGAAGTTGAGCATATACTTCTTTGGCCATCCGTGAACCCTTGTCGGTTCCATACAATTTTGTGAAAGCAAATGTCACGAATTAAAACTTGTAACGTGGATAAAAAATTATAGCAAAAGCTAGAATCATAGAGTAGTCAGACCAATATTTCCCAAATTTTTCATACATCTGAGTTGCCATTCTACTAATGTCCATATCATCACACGACATTGCCTTCTCTATGCACCTTTGAATGGTCCACACGTTAAAGAAGTATAGATTGGATGTCGGATATTCAGTTCCAGAAAATAAATTTGTGATATCATCGAATGGTTGTAACAAATCATAAATTTTTTTTTTTTACCTTGATCCACTCACTACTTGAAATATGCCACTTGAAATTAGGTTCATTGAATGCATAATAGTCCAAAACACGACTATAATGTAATGCTCCACTTAGCATCAAATATGTAGAGTTCCACCTGGTTGCAAAATCCAACCACAACTTTACAGAAACAGATATGTTTAACTGCACAGCATATTCATAAAACTTAATTATCCTACCTTCTGATCCATCTATATACTTAACACTTTCTCGAACCTTCACCACACATTCTTCAATGTTTTTCATTCCTTCTTTAACTATCAAATTTAAAATATGAGCTGAACAAGGAATATGGAAAAATTTTCCATCACACACCAAGTTTCCAAGCAACTTGGATTTCATATTCATAATCATATTGATCATATTTGATGCATTATCCACAGTCATGGTAAAAATCTTTTTTTCAATGCCCCAATCCATTATCAATGAATGTAACAGATTATATATCTCTATACCAGTGTGGGGAGGAGGACAATGGCAAAAACTCAATACCTTAGAGTTCAATTTCCAATTATCATCAACACAATGTGCTGTGAGAGTAAGATAACCACGTCCTATACATGCTGTCCATATGTCACAAGTTAAACAAATCCTACTGGAATTTTTTCTTAAAGCCACTTTAAGAATTTCCTTAAATTCAGCATGCTTCTCTAAACAAATTTTCTTTGCGGTATTTCTACAAATCAGTTTGACATTCGGATTCAAATATCGATGGAATTTTCTCTCTCCTTCATACTCAACGTGTGAGAACGGCAACCCGTGTTTCATAATCGACTCACAAACCAACTGACTATATATTTTTTGATCAAAATGAGATGTAGTCATGCAGGACCCGACAAGATTTGTGTACTTTGAACAACTTATCAAATGTCTCTTAAAATTAGATGTGCCATTTTTTGATTCAGCTCTATATGATACCTCTTGGCAATGCTTACATACACCATGCAAATTCTTTTGAACATCTTCATAACAATTATATTCTTTCCATACCTCAGCTTTTCTCTTTAGATTAACAGGGACCCAGCCATCACCAATTGCATTGGGGATGGTAGTTGGAGTTAGCACTTGATCATTTTCAGTATATTCAGAACTAGGAGCTGCAATTTGGAAAAATATAAAATTAATAAGAGATAATATTATGAATCAAACAATAATAAGTATCAAACATCACTAACGTTAAAGATTAAAGAAAAATTAATACCTCTACTACCAACAGATGAGAAATCATAAGTGTCAAAATATTCTTCTTGTTGTGGAGTTCTAAAATTTTCCTCCATGAATTTTAACACTGTAATATTACCAAAGCATACATAAATTATTTATTATTAACATAGCAACATATATTATTTCATACATCACAAAATTTAGCAGTTAACATAATATCTTTTAATCTATCAGTTACATAACCAAAAATGTGTTCAAAATAAATGCTACCACACCCTCAATTCTCAAATTATGCTTTGAAGTCTCATGCAACAAGTTAAACATTATTTACTATTAATAACTTGTCTGTTATTTATCAGTTATTTTAATTTTCATTTTAATTTTTCATCCCATGATGTTAGAGAACTAATACACATCCGGGCTTTGACCTGCCAAAATTTTAATTGAATCTTCAAAAATGCTATAGTGGAAGAATTGTCATCATAATCTTTTCGGTTAGCTTTATAAGTCATAGACTCATAGATGAGAACTTCCATCTCCTAGCCTTTAATACAAAAGTGAGGAATTGATTTTATTTTGGCTTGAAATCTAGTGTGTTCACATGAGTAACTTTAGGATGGATATCACAATGGTGGTATGCTAAGGAACTCTAAAGACTAGATCGGCAGTATTCATGATTGTAACATTGTAGAGAGGAAAGGAGAGCTAGAGAATAATAGTAATTTATCGTTTCTCTGTTGTGTAGACGTGTAGTTGCTGAATGAGTTGGGGGGACTTCTTGGGTTTAGTAACAGAGTACATTTATATCTTTAACTGGACTAGGTTTGATTTTATCATTTTTTTGTAGAAAATTCCCATATTAATAATCCTCATCTTTATTTAAGACTTATTGATTAACAACTTATTATGGATAGTTACACTTACTGTCTCGAATCTTATCACTTAGCAAATATAACCTTGTTTTACTTTTGGTAAATACTATCATTGGATATAATACTTATTACTTACTCAATTATTTTGAATATATACTCTCCTTCTCTCCTTTTTTAAGACCAAAATATGAGTTATCACTTCCCTCTAACATACCTTAGTTTGGAAATAGATGCCGATAAATACGCATCAGAAATATAGCAGTATATTAATTAAATAAAATCAAATAACAGTGGTTGGAGCCTTATACAGTATATCAGTTATTTATCCACTAGTTCTAATATATTCCTCACAGCATCACCACTCACCTCGCTTACCACGATAATCTGTGGCCAGATGACCAACGTGGCCACGAAGAAAACACTTCTCCGGCAGAAGAGAAGCCAAGGCAGGTAGGGCGTAGGGGCGACGGGTTAGAGTCGTTTGTCGGGGCTAGGGCCCACGAACAAGAAAAGAGAATGAGGGGGAGGATGAGAAGGTGGCTCGGCTGGGAGATGCTACGTGTAGAGGAAGGGTGGCCCAACTGGGTTTTTGGTGGTAGCTCGGTTGGAGATGCAGGAAAATAGAGAATGTGGCTGGGGCGTGGAGACTGGTGGTGCTGGAATAATGGTGGTTGGTTGAGGGCTGGAGTTGGGTGAGGTAATGCAGGGAGAAGAAGAGGAAGAAAGTGGTGGAGAAGCTGGAAACTGGGAGGGCTGCGACGGGTGGGGGAGATGGACGTTGAAAATGAAGAGGGGAGGAGGTCGGTGGAGGACTGTTTGGTGAGGGAGGTTGGCTGGAAAAAAAAATGCAAAAAAGAATGGCGCACAGTCCTGATCTTGAATGAAGCATTGGAGCAGAGGTGTGTTAACAGGCGTTTCCGTGTTTGCCTGTTTCACTGTTTGGCTCGGGGATGAGACATGAGAGGGTGAGGGAGTGTGTGTCACTGTCGGTGTCGTGCAGGCGTAGACGGAGTAGCTGAAGCTTAGGCATGAGATGAATAGGTGATGCCTGTGAGGGTCTGCGTGCGTAATGGCGTGTTAGTATAAGAAAAAAATGCAGGGAGGCAGAGCATGCTTACTGACTTATTACCTTACACTTACTCATTCAAGACATTACGCTATAAAAAAAACATAGAGTAGGTTAAAATAGATTGATTTTATATTTTTATTTTAGATTTAATTTAAGTAAATTAGGATACTAGATTGTAGAATAATAATTTGAAAAAAATAATTCGATTTAAGATAGGTTAAAAATAATTGAAAAAAGTAAAAATAATTTAGGATAAATTTTAAAAAATTCTTTTATGTTACGGATCAACGGTTATTATTAAAATAATTAAGATAAAATTTAGGGGTATAAACTAAGATTAAAATTAATAGTCTAATTCTATCAAATTTTAACCTGATTAAATTTATATCTAAACCATCGTAAATTCGTAATAATAAACCTTCTAAAATAATCATTAATACTATATTAATTAAAAAATAAATAAATAATGTCAATTAATTCTAAGATATTATTATTAATTACTAAACATCCTATCCAAACTCACTATATTATTATTATTACTGGCATTATTATAATCATTATTATTATCATTGTTGTTATTATTATTATTATTATCATAAGAAGATGATGATGACGATGATGATGATGATTATTATTATTATGATTGTTATTATTATTATTATTATTATTATTATTATTATTATTTTGATTGTTGTTGTTATTATTGTTGCTGTTATCCAACCATAATTTGACTTACACTTAATTATACATGTGCATATTGATTTAATACCAAACTAAAAATTAATTTATTGAAAAACTATATAGCTATTTTGATGCTTAACTAAGAAAGTAAACTAAATTTTACTTACACACACACACACACAATTCTTCTATTTTTAATTAATCTAAGTATTAAGATACAACAATAACATATAAAATATGTGAAACAACTTTAGGTTTCTAATTAAACTATTAATTTTAGTTTATAATAAAACTACTCATTTTGATCTATAAGACTACTATAAGGTTCTAATGAAACTACTAACTTTAACTTATGAAACTAGGTTAAGATTATAATAAAACTACATGCTTTAGCTTATGAAACTATCATTTTGGCTAATGAAATAACTCGTTTCACCTTATAAAAGTATTCTATATTTCTAATGGAACTATTCTAAGTTTCTAATGACATCGCTCATCTAATATTATGAAACTAGTCATTATAGCATATTCATAATACTCTAAATTTCTAATGAAACTACTTGACTTGGCTTATTAAACTACTTAAAGTTATTAAGGAAAATACTCATTTTAGTTGATGAACCTAGTGTAATAGTTTTATGAAGCTACCATAATTGTTCTACGAAACTATTAGTTCTAAATTCTCATTAGAAGTAGTAGTTTTTACTAGATATGCCCTCAATATATATTGTTATCAAACATGGATGAAACTACTCGAGTTTACCAACTTAAATGATATATTCTTATCATCTATTCAACTTGGGAATGTTAAGGGATTATGATTTATGAATGCTTGAAAAGCCAACATCATAATCTGATTTATCAAATATTAGAACATACTTGTAATAATATATATGTGATATAAATATTGTTAATATGCTTGTATTGATGAACATATCTAAAGGAAAAACTACAAATATAACTATTATTAAAAGTAGTATTATTTCGCTTACAAAATATTGTTAAAATAGAGACGAAGAGAATAGAGAAGAAAAATCAATGGTATGTAACCTTCATTAACTAAATTGAGTGTATAACTCTGCCAAATCTAAATGGCATAAGAAGAATAAAACTTTAAAATAGAGCTTCAATACATAGTTTGGGTTGAACCAAATACATATGATTTCTTTCAACCCTAGGTTGACCAAATACAAAATATATAACTTTAATCCTATGCAACGGAAATTGGTAAGGAGCATTTTAGCTTATAGAAGAACAATATGATACATAGTCTAACTAAACAGTTGAGACCAACTGAATACATTAACCTAAAAAGAATAAGCTTGAATTATTAATTACCCGAACTAATTAATAATACAATATGATGTTTGAGTTAGAAACTAATCATTACAATATTAAGCCTAGTGAATATAGAATATGCCCCATGCCATCTTCAATTCCACGATCTAGTGACCAAAACCCAAACAACTATGATATGAACCAATTGCCATTGTAGCTTAAAACGAATATTACATAATTATAATTTATTCAGTTATTCAAAATATAGTTATCAATAATACTAATTCTAATATTTGAAATATTTAGGAACAATTGTGTAAAGGTATATATATAAAGATAGATTGTATCATAAGTAAAATCTAATCAAAAAAAGGAAAAGTTTTATCAATTCTATTATAAGTATACATAAATAACAATTTTTAGCCTTAAACACTATATGTTAGTATATATACCTTACAATATAATACCTATAACATCATACAAAAATAAGAAAAATCTAATGTAAGGATATTAATTATTCATTATAAAAATTAAAGATTAATATTTTTGTTACATCAACTATGTTAAATAGTAATAAGTCAATATGAGTTGGTCCTTTGTCAATAATGGTCATTATTACTTACTTTATCTAATTTTTATTTGATTTAGCTTGATATGATGGAAATTAAATATAAAAAAATAATGTGTTATTATTATTATTTTTCCATAATTGATATTTAATAATTACTACTATTATAGTTGTCATTATTTTTGTATCATCATCATCATCATCATCATCATCATCATCATCATCATTATTATTATTATTATTATTATTATTATTATTATTATTATTATTTATTATATGAATTAAAATTATGTTGATATGATGTGATCAATCTATTTGAAAAATAATATGATAAGTACAACCTTAGAAACCTTCATTTGTTATCAATTATCAATGGTTATTGTAAGTTAATATTATGTAAGGACCGTACAAAATATAAATATAATATACACTTAAAATAATATTTGAACTCAATATGATATGATCAAGCTAATAATGGAGTTGAATTATAAGTTATGCCTTAACATAAAAAAGAAAAGTAATCTGATTTGAAGATATTTAAATTTAGAACATCAAATAAATCTTCAAAGATGAAATAATGACAAAAAATTCTAATGCCCCAAAACAATCTATATAATAATTTGCTTTTAATTAAATAAGATAAATTAAAATAAACAATCTTAAAATAATTAGTCTTTAATAACATTTTGGAATAAAAAAAATAGCACAAGCATGAGTGCATGACTCGTTGCTAAAATGACCCGAATCCGATCAAAACTCGACCCGAAAATATAATAATTCGAACTCACCTGAGCCCGATCCGAATCCGAACCGAAATTAGAATAACCCAAATTTATCCAAATTTGAGTTAATCTGATCTCAACCCGACCCGATCCGATAACTTAAAATGACCCGAGATTATCCGATACCAAGTTGATCCGAATCAAATCCGATCCGACCTGATTCGATAAAATGATCCGAGATTATCCGAAACTGATATGACCCGATTATTATTTAACCCGATCCGAAAGTGACCCGACCCGTCCGATTGCCAGCTCTATCTATATTACTTCAATAACTCTCCCCGGAAAAAATTTATGGACGATTACAGACCTAAAGAAAAAGAGATACGAGTAAGGTGTCCGTATTTTTTTATTAAAAATAGTCGTCTTCGTATTTAAAAAACTATCGTTATATCTTTTAAATATAATTTTTGATCGTTAATTTATTTTTAAAATATAATATATTACGTTGTAAAATTATAACGGTGACGATATATTTAATTTTTTATATATAAAACGTACGTGTATTCGTAAGAAGTAAGAACAAATTCAAAGAGATTATAACTTTACATAAATCTTTTTTTTTTTATCTATAAAAAAAAAACCTATCACAATCGCTTTGTCAAACGCGACCTAGCCAAGTGGGGAATAAATAGCGATACAAGCGGCGCGGGGTCCTTCATCGACCGATCACAAAGGAAAGAATACTTGTAATCGGGTCCAAAAAAGACCTTTTTTTTTTTTTACACAAAACATATTCTAAAAGCCCTGCGGTCAATATTGATATAAATAAAGTCCCCGAATGCACTCAAAAGCGGGCGATGTAGTTATTCTCCGAGAAACGACGACCACAGATCACGTAACAAATAGTACCGACTATTTTTCCTCATATTATCAAAAGATACTTTCTTTTTCATCGTCTTCTTCTTTTATATCTTTTATCTTTTTCTTATGCCGACAAGCATTTTCATCGAGGTTTATCCCTAAGTAGTTGACCCATTTTACACCCATGCATGGAAGATGAGACTCGTTTGATGTATGAATTTTAATTTTTATAAATTATAATTTAAATATTTACAATATGATTTTAAGTTTATTTATTATTTCATAAAATCATTATTCACACATGAATTAAGTTACTAATGAAATAATAAAACCCATATTTTTTTAATCAAAATGTAAAAATGAAATTAGAAATGGATATCTAATTATGAATTTTGAAATTTTTGTCTTACATACTATGTTGGTAGCATACAAATTTTGAGCATTAATTGTTGTTCTCACATATTAGCATCATTAATTTGCACCTTTCAAAACAACAATATATACTTAGTCATAACTCTATATTTGTTTCTTCAAAAAAAAATCCAAAATTACAAAGTCAATTTGTTGATTTTAGATTTTTATTTATTTATGATATTTAGAATTGAATACATATATTTAGAGTAATTAAAAAAATGTTATATATTTAAAAGAATTTTATATATACCCAAAAAAAATACAATCCATATTAACTCATTATGAATCAACTACTGTTTACATAATTTGCCTTCATTATCCAATAAAATGAGACATGGTTTAATATCAACTTCTAAATTCTTGCAATTATAAATAACTCAAGATATTCACTACCGTTTCTCAAATCTACAATTAATGTTATAAGTTAGTTTTTAGCTATTGAAATGAAAACGGAATCTTAAAAATATATTATAAATTTTTTTAAAAGTATTGTTGACCATTATAAATTTTTCTATTAAGCAGTTATCAAATTATTTTAATAATTTAGTTCACAATTTATTAAAAGATACGATTCGTGTACATCATGTATGTTCATACCATTATAAATATCTTAAAAGCATATTACAATATCTCACATCAACTTTTGGGCTATAAATAAATTTGAGCATGTGATTTAAGAATTCTTGTCATTTGTAGATAAATTAAAAAGGTATATTAATAAATAAATATAAGAGAACAAATGCCCAAAGTTTATTGAAAAAATATTTTCTTTTTCCCTACTTTATGTTAAGGCTTCAAATGGAAAATCACGTACAAAACAATGTAATGTGTTTATAAGAGAAATTAAATTCTTTAACACCAAATGTACCTTTTCTTAACACAATAAAACACAAAAAACTTTCACTTGAATCAATTTTGACTTCTGGCCTCATTTCAAATCAACTTTATTCGTATGACAGCTTTTGGTTGGAATTACCCTAAAAAAAAACATCAACTGGCATATCATGAACTTTAGAATTATCTTACCTCTTTTAACTTATGCGTTAGATTTCATTTACTTGTCTCTAGTACTTTACTAATCCTAGCTTTGAAATCTTGAAAACAGTATATAAAAATTGTTTAAAAGAATGGCATGGAGTTACTTTGTGTAGTCTGAGTTTCATCTGTATATGTTTTCCAAGTTAGAAGCTAATCAGGCTCTCTATAACCTCCTATGCTTGCTAAGAAATTAGGGAATGTGAGATCCTACATGCTACGTTTGAGTCTTATTTTTTCTTGATATACAATTTTTTCCTTATCTTATTCCTCCTCTTCCTACTTCTTTTAAATTATGAGTGGATGGACAAATTCTAATTCTATTAGATTTACATGAATTTTTTTTATTGAAGGTATCTAATTTTATATTTTTAGTTCTATAAAGGAGTTTGTAACCTTTACTATTTGTAGCCATTATGTGCTTGTTTGGTTAAATGTAATTTGATTGAAGCAAACACACTAGCATAAAAGAGTTAATTAGGGATTTTATTCATTTCTACCAATTATTTCATTACATCATATGTTGTAGTTTTTCTATCCTACTTAGATAGTTTAGTTGGGAAGAAGTTGTTGTAGTGATTGTCTGAATTCGACTATTTGTATTTGTTAGTATAACACCTCGCTTTTCAAAAACCTAATTTTTATGAATATTAGTGTTGATTTATAAGTTTCTACTTTGAATTTTATGTAGATTAGATTATTTTATTTAAATTGTGATTCTTTATATATATTTTTAAATTGTTGGTTTGTTAATTTCTATGCTACCAAATAATCATGATTTTTTACTTATAGAAGGATATATGGATCTAGCTATAAGTTGTATAGACATCAATCATAATCCTTAATTCCTAGTCTCCTTCCACCAATTATCAAGACATAATTTCTAATCAACAACAAAAGATTTATCAAAATTAATATAACCAAAATCATCACAAACCACAATAAGAGATTAACTCAAGAAAAGAAAAAAATCAACATTTTTTTTGTTACCAGATTGTCGAGTTTCTATTTCCCTTTCCTAAGCAAATTATAATCAGCCATAAGTATATCATAACAAACTTTCAACAAATCATAATCTTTCTCAAGTTGTTTAGTCGTACATTTGAAACCAAAGAGCAACTTGTTATGTTGCAATCTAGTTTTTCAAGCAAGTTAAACTCCACCTATGGCTCAAGCTTGTTTTATACTTCAAAATTCTTCCCTAAATACTAAACTTGATCATCATTAGTCCTCATTTCTTCTCATTCTTGGCTTGACCTTCTTCTATGTTTATTAGCTTGACAAAATACAAAGAGTTATTTGATCCAAATAAACAAAATTCTCTCCCTCTCATTCTTGCCTTTAATCTTCTTTTTCGATTCCCTGTCATGGTTGCATAGTAGCATTTCTATTCGATCTTTTTTACCAGTTTAGTTCTAGTTCTTCCAAAATTTAGTAAGCACCGAAAATGTATTCAAAGCTTACGTAAGTTTTGTCTTGCACCTTTGCTATAATAAGAACAATTATCCTTCATACAAATATTAACATCATAATCTTCAGTTGGTCCATGATATAGATTAAGCCTAACAACATTTTTTTTTATCTTTACAATGAAAAGCAACAACATAGAAGTTGCAATATAATTGTAGGGAGAATGCCAATTCAACGAAACAATGCTCACAGTTCACTGCTGTATTATTGATCCATCAGAGTTTCAATCTTCTTAGTAATCTTCAGCAATAAAAGGATTATCTCAGTGAGCTGCTCTAACGACTTTACGCTTGATTGATACTCATGTTAATAAAGCTCATATATAATTAAAATAAAAGTAAATGTA
Source organism: Tamarix chinensis (assembly GCA_030549775.1). Classification (NCBI taxonomy): domain Eukaryota; kingdom Viridiplantae; phylum Streptophyta; class Magnoliopsida; order Caryophyllales; family Tamaricaceae; genus Tamarix; species Tamarix chinensis. The sequence goes on from CM060178.1 coordinate 83,638,163, forward strand.
AAAATAAAAAGTATATTTATATTTTTCTAAAATGACTTTCTTTTTTATATAAAAAATTAACAATAGAATGACTTACTTTTTGATACGGAGAAAGTATAATTTAATACTTATATATTAATTAATTAATTTAATGTTAATTTGTAGTAATTGATAAAAAAATGGATAATTTTAAATTTTAAAATGTCACATCCAAAGAATAATATGATTATTTAAATACAGACTAAACAATATAGTCAGTCTTGAGCATGATTTGTTATTCTTAAAAGTTTGGGATCTTATCTTTTGGAAATAAAAGAATTGCACATACATTAAAAGTATTTTCTTTTAAAAATAAATACACGATTATTCAAAAAATATCAAATAATAATAGGAATATCAAAATATTGTATTTCATTCATCATCTAAGTCCGAAGTCCGAACAAACAAGAAAGAAGAAGGAACCGATGCTGATCTTGGATGTAATAAAGGTTTAGAAAAACGATATCGCCACAAAATTTTATGGAATCAGATTAGTTGCACCGTCAACGTTCGTCTCGTCTCCTAATCCAAAAGGGACAACAACAAACAAACAAAAAAGACGAAAGAAGAAGACGAGGGCTCTTTAAATAATACTACCCAATTTCTTTCTCAACGAAATACAGATTAAAATACTCATAAATACGGTGAAAAGGATTGTACCAGTAATCGTCGGCTGCCGACACTTTTCAGTGAAAAACCAACTATGGCGTTATCTAGTCATTCTTATAAAAACACTGCCAGACACCTCTCAGCAGCAACCGCAAAAGCCTTTCGCTCACTTCTCTTATTGCCATCCGTAGTACTGGAAATCCGGCAAAAGAAGATAGCACCCCCCCCCACCCCACCCCACCACCTCAAAATAATAAAAAAAGTAGTCAGGAAAACCGTCTGATTTTACCTCTTGGTTCTCTGCTGCTAAAGTAAAGTGCACTACTTCTCCTAAATTGTTCTTCTTCTGCCGAGATAACCAGAATTCTTTAGCATATATATGCTCTTTATTTCCTTCGATTTCAGTAATCTCTTCCGATATGGAGTAATTCATTCCTTTCTGTATTGGAAATTGAACTTTCCGGTCTTCCGTGTACTGGGTTTTGAAGAATTTAGTTACGACTGTGGAAAACTACTTCGGGGTTCATCATATTGCTCTTCAAATTCGTACTTCCTTGTAGAATCTGTGCAGAAATCAGGGTCAATTTCACTAAACTATTTCTGGGTTCTGGGTTCTGGGTTCTGAATCTCAATCTCTGTTCTGAATTCCCGCAGAAGTTTCTGCATTTTCTCTTTTAAAATTCTACACGAGCTCAACTTCAAACTCTAACTGAAATTCCCACTTCTCTTCGCTCCATTCCTCGAACTTCCCAAATTAAAATAAAAATAAAAATGATGCACACCCCAAAGTCAGAATCAGACGTTACAAGTTTAGCGCCATCATCTCCCCCAAGATCACCGAAAAGACCAATCTATTACGTTCAAAGTCCATCGAGAGATTCATCACATGATGGCGACAAGTACTCAATGTACAACAACAGCCCATTAGATTCACCGTGTCATCCGTCGGACAGCCGTCATTCTAGAAACTCATCAGCCAGTCGTTTCTCAGGGATTTTCAGATCATCTTCAGGAAGAAAAACTAGTCGGAAAAAGAGTAGCAGCAACCATAATAATAATAATGAAAAAGGTTGGCCTGAATGTAAGGTTATCATGGAAGAAGGTGATTATTATGGCGATGATGATGAGAAGGGATTGTCTAGACGTTTTCAGGCTTTGATTGGTGTTCTTGGGTTTATTGTCTTGTTTACTGTTTTTTGTTTGATTATTTGGGGCGCCGCTAGGCCTTTTGAAGCTGAAATTTCAATCAAGGTATGCATTTATATCGAGTTCAATTACTAGTATATGCGGTATTGTTCCTTTTTCATCCCTTTAATTTAGCAATCATGCATATATATCTAATATATTGATTAAATAGTAGTTCGTGCATAATATATCTAATAACTATGTACCACATACGAGTAATGAGTATTGCATAGATTGAGCAACTCGCAGAAAACAGTAGATGCCACTTGCATCCGTATTGAAATTCATTGGTTTACTTTTTACGTGGAGCACTTGGTCCTAGGATGTTCTCTAATGTTGCTTTTACAGCCACATTAAGTGACACAGGGACCATCCAATCATAGAAACATTGTATTGATTGCATAATGACAACGTGGTCATCCAAGTTAGGTATAGTAGGTATTATTCTTTGTTAATTTTGATTCATAGAAGGCCTAAAAGATCAATACTATGAGCTATATAAACTCGGGTGCAATAGAATAGGCACATGAACTCAATAAATTGTTGAAATAAGTAGTTGGAAATAATAATATTAAGGGAAGGATGGATGCTCTTGTTGGAGTTGTATCCAGAAATCTGATCTTAACTGTTGGACTAAATTAACCTCGTGAATGATGATGATGATGATGATGCTGACGCATATGCATGAAACTTGAATTGAAATTTATATATATATATTAAATCTTTCAATGCAAAATAATCACAAGCTGGTTGAGTAGTAGATGCCCTTTTTGATGGCAATTACTTCGCTTTAACCACTTAGCTTAATTCTTAGGTGGTCCTGCTGGCCTTTATACAGGGACTTGTTAGTTCACACAAGCCATACTTTATACAATCACATCAAATAGTTGTTAGAGATCAATGCAATTGCCATGTAGCAGCTATATATATGTGTGTATGTAGATGTTGGTGAGATTGAAATTTGAGAGGAGAGGAGTACTGGGGGTGGGGTGGACATGGACCGGGCCTTTAATGTGGTCAATTGTATATTATGATTAGAGCCTAGAATTATGCATCCATGAAGGCTGCCGCTTTAAGCTGTGCATCAGTTAATTGTTCCTGTTTAGAATATGACTCATATACTATCTGTCAAATTCAGGCTGGCACTTAATTAACTAATTCTGATGAATAGTCAACTATCTATGGAACAGAGTTTGAAACCGAGCAGCTTTATTTTACAAGAAGGATCGGACTTCTCTGGAGTACCAACAAAGATGATAACTATGAATAGCACCTTGAGAGTCGCCATATACAATCCTGCTACTTTCTTCGGCATTCACGTCACTTCAAGCCCCATTCATCTGATCTACTCTCAAATCACCGTCGCCACGGGTCAGGTACGTACACGATCTGCCGCCTTTCTGCCTCCTCCAGCCCCATGTCCTTAAAAAATTCCAGTACAAACGTATACCCATCTGATGTTCCTGCTCTATTCTCATTCTCATGTCTATACATACCTGGGCGCAGCTAAAGAAACACTACCAACCAAGAAAGAGTCACAGAGTTGTAGCCGTGATATTACAAGGAACAAAGGTACCTCTATATGGAGCTGGGTCAAATATAACCCTATCGTCATCAAATACGGCAGAACCTGGTCCTAAAGTTCCATTTATCTTGGAGTTTGATATAAGCTCACGCGGATATGTGGTTGGGAAGCTAGTTAGGACCAAACACAGGCAGCATATATCATGTTCCTTGATGATTAATTATAGCACCACTACTTCTAATTACAAGCTTATTAAGTTCAGAAAGAATACTTGCTCCTATAACTGATTATAATACTGATGGGTTTTGAATCTCTTCATCGATGCATGGTGTTTCAAGTCTCTGTCTTGCTAGAGCGCTTCGTGTGCCGGAATGAAGGTGCATTGTGTGTTCAAGTGTAATTAGTATTGTACAAAGTTTATTGGTGAAGTATTGCTGTAATTCTTGAGTGCTTGTTTGATATTTCATCGGATAAATGTTAAAAAGTGGCTGGACTATTTCTTGTTACTTTAAGCTTTTATGGAATCGTAATATACAACTTGGTGCAATCAAGGATGCGTTACGTGCAAAATTGGACATCTTTATCCATTTTGATATATCTGCATTCATGTTCGATCCACCAAATACAATTATCTAAACGATAATTTGAAAAATCGGATTTTTTTTATGCTCAGATAAGAATCATAAATTTAACAAAGAAATAGTAATAGCCTACTACAATACACATAATACAATATAATGTCTTATAATACGGAACAATACATCTAAAATATAGTATAATATGATCTCTCTCACGTTCCAAGTACAATACAATACAGGTTCATCTTAGGTATTTAATACAATATATCAAAAGAAAAAAGAAAAAAAGAATACAATATAATGTATATAAAAAATAATACAATACACTAAATAATTGAATATTTGACCGGATCCTCTCTGATTACATCCCATTACCAAATCAAATTTTTGTTTACAGATTTTTTTTTCGTAGGACCCCTACCCCTATGGATCCCCGCTCACCATTTCATGATTTTTTCCCCCTTTCTTGTGATGCTAACTTACCTCATATACCTAATAGATTACTTTACTAAAGCTGAACCGATTCCTTGCTTGCTATTATTTCTACTAGAATTTAAAGCACATAGCTCGTGGGTGATAGATAATAATAAATAATTTATATCAGTTCTAATTCTTACATACATTAGTTAAATTTTGATTCCTTGTTTTATAAATCACCATAAATTCACACCATAATTACACATTCAGAGTTAGAAATCAATGTTAGGATTATTGTGGTACTAAGATACTCAAGTTATAGCTAAAGTAGAAATGAAAATGAGAATTTGTGTGGAGGAAATGAATTTATATAAAGATGTTCTACAACAAAAGAATTATAACAATGTCTTTCTAGATTAAGGATAGTATAACTATTAATACGTTTCTCTTAAAGTAGGAGATAACAAAGCGAAGACTAATATTAGGAGAAACTTAACCCCTCTCTCTCTCTCTCTCTCTCTCTCTCTCTCTCTCTACCTTTTGTTTTCTCTTCAAAATGGGATACATGGATGATGAGGAGGACACACACACGCGCGCACGTGCACATACACATATATATATATATATATTATGATGCCCCAAAAATTTCTAATCCCTAAGTAATTAGTTTCTTAATCCCTTTCTTAACCTTTATACTTTGTTCGAATACCTTATCTTTACCTCTCAAACCCTCATTATTACCCTTTTACCCTACAAGCCCTAAATTTCAATTTAGTTGACCGACCAATAATACTCCAAACTCTTTTATTTAGGGTATCCAACAATCAAACGCCAACCATAATTGATCAAGTAGAGCTGAGCAGTTTTCACTATTATTGATTTTATTAATTTCTTTTGAAATCAAATAAATTCCTATGCACAATATTTGGATATATTTGGGTTCATAGATTAATTCCTCATATTTTCCTATTTTTTCATAAATTTTAGGAATTATTCATTTTTTTCATTTTTTGTCATTAACTAGACACTCTACCTTACTCATTCTTACACCCCATGGTCTGATCTCATGTGTATTCAACCAAAAATCTACCTATTATCACCTTAAGCAACATCCACCAACTCTCTTCTACTCTCTCACGTATGCCAATCACTCACATTATTCCTTTTGCTTGTAAGCAACCCCTCCCATAAGAGTTTTCTCCCTCTCTCTCCTACCCATTTTTGATAGCTATAAGGGGATATGCCCCTTTGGTTGGTCATTTTACACTTAGCCAAAATTCCTATCTTCTTCTTGCTCCCTCCTCTCTCCCATCTTATTGTTCTTGGCTGCCCCTTTTGCCGAGCCTTCTCCTATCCTTCTCTCTATTTTTTCTTTCATCTTCTTACTGTTAAAGTTTTAAGTTTAACTCTTTGGTGCTTGTTTTTAAGTAAAATAGAGTTAAGGTTAGAGATTGGAGAAGGGTTTTCAAGCATGTTCCAAGCCATATCAAAATCATAGATGGTTTTCTCCTCCCTTTAATCTTTTCTTCTATTCTAGCCCTTACTCTAATTCTTGTTGTTTTTGTTAAGGTGATAATTAGGAGTATTTTTTCTTAAACAACAACGTAACCTTGGTAAGGATACATGTCTCTAGTTAGGGTTTAATTTGTTATGCGTAAGCTTTATGAATTTTCAGGTTATCATATCTTATACTAGAAATTATGTTTACCTTGTATTTTTATTTATATCCCTGTATTGTTTTATAAATTCATGATTTATGAATTTTTTTAATAATTTAATGTAAAATGTCTATTTTATGCCTTGTTAGGATTTATCATAAAATCTCAAGCATGATGGTATATCATGTTATATTAATATATCATTGGATAAATAAAATTAATTATGTTTAAATATTATAATGGTCGTAGTATGTTGAGGTTGTAAGATTTGGGATTTTAGGATGTGGTGGTTTAGCCATGGGATCATTTTGACCTTTGTGGACTATTTTAATTAAATACAATAACATATTTGAGTTGTTAATAATGTGAGGGTGGCAATATGTTATTTTGGTAAATTTTGGAGACCTATAGAATTTTATAAATTGTATAAGTCTTAGCCTTAAGGGTAAAGTTGGCCTTTTGTGAATTTTTATGGAAAGTAATTATTTCATCCTATTCCTTTAGGTTATTAGAATAAATTTAATATATAATATGTTAGGATTTGGATGAGTATGACCTAAGTTATGAAAATGATAAATGTAGAGATATATAGGTGAACTAGGGGTATTTTGGTCCTTGTAGGTTAAATATAAAATTTTGTTATTGCATGCATGTTATATGGGATAAAATATGATAATTATAATATATAAAGTGTTTTGATAATTTATGAATCAAGTAAGGTATATTTTTTCGAAAAATAGCTTAAACTGAGAATATTTTGGGGTAACATCAGGATTTTATATATGAAATGTTGGAGTTATATTATAATTTCGGATGAAATATTGTTATATGGGTTAAGCTGTGAGTTAGTTATGAATTAGGGTTTTAGTGAGATCATTATGGTATTTTCCCTTGGGTAATATCACTTTATGCTTGTTAGCTTGCCTTATGTATTATCTTTTCTTCAAGTAGTTATAAAATTTATAATTTTATTAACCTTGGTATATTTCTAATTATTTTAAATAAAGATAATTGTTGGAATGAATTCATGATAATTGAATATCCTTATAATAAGTTAATAAGTAGCTTTCCTCATGGTTAATCAATGGTTGTAAAAGTAGAAGTTTGATGATATTTAGTAAATCAAGTGATGCATTTTTATGTCCTAAGTGTTGTTAATGATCTAATAAAATATTACTACTTAAAGTGAAAGATCACATGAGATAATACCAAAATGATTCCAAGTGTTGATATAATTTGATTATATATTGTCTAATCCTAATGGAACCAAAGGACCACACTCACCTCTATTTGAATGATCTTTCATCTTATAAGGGATATGAATACTCAAGTATTAGAAGTTTACTAGTGTCCCAGGTGTGTTTTATTCCTATATGTGTGTGTATAAGTTAGGTTGACTATCTTTGTTCCATCTACTAGGGAAAGCAGAGAGTAAGTGTTACATATTAGTGAGGTTGACTATCTTTCTCCCATCCACAGCGGAAAAGAGGAGATGAGTAGTTGTATTACAAATGGTTTATTGATCTCAATGTGACTAAGTAAATGGATTTATGTGATCACCTAATGATGAACTTTAAATCCAATGTTTTCTTGGATCGTCTCGTATCTTGAGCATCTATGCATGTATAGTATATATATTTTCATTAGGTTGATTGTTCCATGTATACTTTTTTTTTTTATGGATGTGTATTTTTACCTTACTAAGTACATAAAGTACTGACAATAATTTTTATGGGTGCTACTAATTTCCACGAGTAGATACCACCTTGTTTACAAGTATATGTTGATTTAATGTTTTCATTATGCTTACTTACGGTGACAATTTTATGTGATGTTTCAAATGTATAGTTATCTAGATATCTCTTTATCTGCACTTTTAGCCCTTTTTTTCCATCATATTTGTTCTCTAATTTCAATTTTGTAATATTTTATCATTGAGGAATAAAGTTATTTGCACACATAATCTCTAGATATAAGTTATTTTTTGCCTTACACCCAGTAGAGATTGGTTATAAGGAGTAATTTTTCTATATTTGATTTTCTGTGACATCTAATATTTATTATTAATGCTTTTGCAATAATGAAATTTTTTTATTGTATATATATATAGATGAATTGAGGAGGTGATAGAGGCCTCCACACACTTCCATCATTATCTTCTGCGTATTTTCATTACCATCTTCTACAACCTTCTATTGTTATTTATTTATTTGCAACTTTTAACTAATCTTTTCTTAATCCATAATCTCTTATCTATAATCCAATTTAATTGACTAATTCTATCAAATTATTAGTAACTTTTGTAATAATGTTTCCTAATCAATTAAGGAACTCCTACTTGATACATTTGTTTACAATTTTTTCTATTTAAAGCAAAAGTGATTTTTGCTTCCATAATCTCCTACTAGAAGTCACTTCTTCTTTTTTCCTCCATAGACTTGAAATCTTCCTTTTTCTACTTCTTATATCTTTGTGAGGTTAATATAGGATTGACACAAGATAAACTTGTCCCTATTAATAAGTTGAATTAACATATCTATTAGGTTATCTTTAGTATGAATTATATATATATTCACACTTTCTTCTTCCAACTTCTTATGTGTGAAGGGATAATAAACTTGTATGTGCTTGGTCTTTGAGTAAAATGCTATATTATTTGGTAAGTACACATCACTCTAGCTATCAAAAAAATAGAGGAATCTTCTCTTGTTTGTGTTTAAGCTCTTTCAGCAACATTTGTAATCAAATTGCATCATTAAAAGTATATGGAGCTACAACATATTTTTCTTTTATAATTAAAGTAGCTATGATTGATTATAGTTTTGAAACCTAGATTATAGCATCATTAGAAATATTAAACACATACCCTGTGGTGGAATTTTTTTTGTTAATATCACTAGAAAAATCTAAATCAACAAAGTCCCTAATATTAAAATGTGATCCTCCATAACATAGTGTAACATTTGAGGTACCCTTGATGTATGTAAAGATCCTCTTTATAGCATTTTAGTTATATCTACTAGGATTCATCATGTATCGACTAACTACTCCCACTACTTGACCAGTGCTTAAAATTATCCAAACCATGGAGAACATTAAGCTACCCATTACTGGTGCATATGATACTCGGGACATCTCCATCCTTTTGACTTCACTACTAAGGCTCATACTTGATGATAACTTGAAATTAATAAGCAAGAAGGGTATAAATTTCCTTACTATCTTGCATATTGAAGCATTGTAAGATATTCTTCAAATATTTATTCTAAGAAAGATAAATCTTCATATTATTTCTATCTTGGTGAATTTATATCCTTAGTTATTTGTTTGTAAGTCCCAAGTACTTAATTTCAAACTCCTACGCCAACTGTATCTTTTAAGTATGTGATATAATCTTTGTCATGCCTTACTACCAACATGTCATCAACATATAATAGGAGAATGATGAAATCCCCGCCACCAAATCTCTTACTACCAACATGTCATCAACATATAATAGGAGAATAATGAAATCCCCACCACCAAATATCTTGATGTATGTAAAAGTATTTGCGTATAGTTTGTTATATCTAAGGTTGATGATGAAGGAAGCAAATCTCTTATACTAGCATCTTGATGCCTGTTTGAGATCATATAGAGATTTATTCAACTTGAAAAACAAGTTCTCTTTTCATTTTTCTTCAAAACATTCTGGTTAGAGCATATATATCTCATCTTTAATATTACCATAAAGAAATGCAATTTTCACATCTAACGACTCCAAATGTAAGTCATATGTAGCACACATAACCATAACTATTTAAAATATTGTAAGTCTTAGAATAGGAGAACACATTTCATTGAAGTTGACTCTTTTTTCCTGAACAAATCCTTTTACTACTAACCTAACACAATACAATTTGTTACCGATGGCCTTCCTTCTTTATGGTAGTGGAAAAATATCCCATATTTTATTCTTATGAAGGGAATAAATTTCTTCTTACATTGTTAACATCTATAGAGAAGTGTCTTGGTTTTTAGTAGCCTCCTATAAATCCAATGGTTTTCCATCCTTTGTAAGTACACGGTATTCAACATTTCCCTTTGTAATATATTCTAAGTGTAAAGATGGGTTTTTTCCTCTCCTAATTTAACCATCAAATTTATGGAATTGAAAAATCATCTTGGTTTTTTTTCTTTATGTTCTAGTTCTACTTTAGAAGAATTCAGAACTTTATGTTATGGTCATTCTTCAACTTGAACTGCAGTTGTTTATCACTTTTGCTTCTATTGCAGTTTATCTTTGTAGAATAATATATATCTATTAATTATAACCTTTTAGGAAGTGGGATCCCACATGTGGTACCCCTTATCTCCATCAACATACCCTAAGAAAATATATTTTTTAGATTTTTGATCTAGCTATGATATTTCTTGGGGATTGTACACGACATATACAAAACTTTTAAATCTATGCAAGCAAGAATAATCATCTAACTTACCATGCCATATCTCCATTGTAGTTTTCAAATCAATTGGGTTGATGGCAACTAATTGATTACATAATAGAAAATTTTGTTTGCTTCAACCCAAAATGACTTGGCTAATCCCGCAATTCTCAACATCGATGTTGGTCATTCTAACAAGTTTCTATTCATCTACTCTACTGCTTCATTTTATTGTGGAGTGAGTGCCATAGTGATATATATTTTGAAACCCTCTCTTTTAGATAATTTATCAAGCTCGTCACTAGTATATTCTCCTCCATTATTAGTTGTCAAGTACTTGATCTTTTTTCTCAACTTTAAGCTCTACTTGCATATTGAATTATTTGATAGCGTCAAACAAGTTTGCCTTTTTCTTGATTGGATGCACTCAAAATCTCTAAGAGTAATCATCAATGAAAGATGCAATATACCTCCAAGGTCAGAGTGAATTAGCTCCAAGATAAATTAGTTTCTAGCAATAGTGCTACTGAACTTCAATATGTGTTGCTTACTCATAATGCAATATATTTTTGAGTCTAAGAAGAAGCTTTTGCTTAGCTAAAATCTTCAAATCTTGTTCCGATACGTGGCCTAGCTTGTGGTTCCACAATATCATTGATTCTTATATGGAACTTGCTGATGTAGGAATTGATTCCCCTTCTTGCATTATTTCTCCTTTAAGCATGTACAGATTAGTAGCTACATTTTCCACTTTCATTACCACAATCATACATTTAAAAATGTTCATGATCCCACCTTTAACATGGATTTTATACCCATTACTATCTAATAGTCCTAAATACAATGGATTTTTCTTCCTGCCTTTTATTTGTCATAGCTCCTAAATGGTGTGAATGATATTATCAAACATCTTTAGTTTGATAGTACTAATAACATCAATCTCCAACACATCATCGTCTCCAACACATATCCTATAAATATAGGTCCATATTGACGGAACCATTCTGTATTTGGAGTCTTATTCCATATAACTCCTGAATCCATGAGCCAAACATTAAGAAGTCTTATTCTAGCTTCAATACCTATTTTTTTTCTCGCTATATAATAGTTCACCTTTTTCTGAGGTATTTTCTACAACTCCTTGATTTTTTGGTGAGGCATAACCTTTTTCTTTTTCTTAGTAATTCTATTTGAGATGCCAAAAATCCATATTATACTATTCTTTCTTGATACAGTGATAACACTTGACATTATTCTTACTTCTTAACTTTGATATACTCTACCTATAGATCCCACTAGGACCACAATTCATTGATCTCCCTCTCATCACTACCAAACCCTTAACTTGTTGTGAGTTTTGTTGTGTGTCCTCCTTACCCTTTCACCTACTTTATTCTTCATAATTTGAGGATGCAATTTCATCAAAGGATAGGTATTATAAAATATTGGTTATGTTGATGGTGAGTTGTTTATATGAATTAGGTGTACTTTAGAGCATAATTTTACCATTGATAAATTGAAAAATGACTAATATTTGGATAATGTTCACTCTAGATATATACATGTTTCTATGGATTCTCTATGCATATTTTTAGATTTTTTGTTAGATTCGTGGGTATTGCATCCATTGGAATTTTATTTTATAGGTGCATTTAATGGATGAAAATAAGGCTAAGATGAGTCAATATGAAATCTTTAAGCAGGCATTGTATAGAACCGAGCATGCATATACCCTCATTAATTTCAAAGACAATAACATTTGATTGAAAAGGTAAATAATTTTTTATTTGACTCAATCTCAGTTAATAGAAGTGAAAATATCCAAAGTTATATATATTCTTATCATCTTTCCAAAACATACAATATTATCTCATTTCAACTTCGGAGAAATAAGTTATGAGCATTTTTCTAAAAGTTGTCTAATGCACCGGTGTGGCACAATTATACATTTTCCATGAACAAAACATGCAACGAGTCTAGAAGTCAAGAGCAAGAATGACACACGGCCAAGATGGCTCATTCGTGCTGCATAACAAAGGCTAAGAGCAATGAAGCCACATGGCCCAGCTATGTGAGGCTAGCATAGTCGTGCAACAACGGTTACTCCATGATCTCACATGACCCTTACCATTTCAACAGTCAATTTTTATCTAGATTTTAAAAGGATAATAGGGGTGATTATTAATTTTTATTTTCTCTCCCTTCTTATGTAGACTAGAGACCCCATCTTTGTACCTTTAATTCTTGGATTCAAATCATAGTTTTAGTTTGAATTTTAGTTGGTGCACTCATCTTTGACAGTGAATTATTAATCTATGATTCCTTCTTTCTATCTTTCTCTTTTTATTTATTATGTTTAATATTATTTATATTTCTGTATTTTATTTCTTGCATTTTACTACAATTATAAGTGAATATATTTTTTTTTCTAGAATTGAATTTAGTCTAAATTGTTAATTAATCATAAAAAGTTTAATTTTTATTCCAATTACATGAATTCTTGGATCTAATTGTCGGTTCTCTATCTATGGTTAGGTTACTTAATCACCGACTTAACTAGCCATAGGTATTTAATTAAACAACTAAAAAGTAAAGATTAATAACTAAAAATATAACAATTGAACAGGAGAATCGAACCATGAAAGTAGGTTAGATTCTCTTGGGGATTTTATTGATTTAACATGGAATATAATGGCTTTAATTTGATTTAATACCATAAAAATATGTTATTAAATTGGATTATGTACAACAATTAGGCCTTCAAAGAGATATTAGTTAATTTAGGCTATTTCACCATTTTGGATTTAAGTAATTATTTGATAATTAAATTGATTATTAATTAATTACCAATTTATAACAACAATCTAATTCCAAGCTTTTAATTATATTTTTACTACTATTAGTATTACTATTTGATTCTATGTTGTTATTCAATTTCTACTCCCTAATTTTGATTTTTCTAGACAGTCATAAGTTGTGAAGATTCAGTAATTAACAATAAGTCTCCGTGGAGACGAACTTGACGTACTATAATGGCAGTCATACGCTTACATTTTGGCCCACCAATTTTTTGGCACCGTTGGTGGGGACTTCGGCTTGTTAATATTGAACCTGACATTATTTAGTTAGGCTCAACTTTTATTTTTCTATATATTTTCCCCTTTTTCTTTGATGTGTACTCATCTAATCTTATCTCTAGTGGTTCTCTAGCACAGTGCAATTATAATTTATTGAGGAATCAAAAGCTAATAATCATGAATTCTCGTTTGGCTTAGTTAGATGTACAGTTAGACATTCTATATTAGAAAATGAATAATTTGATCATTAATCACGTGCAGGTCTAGACCATTAGATGTTATTATTGTGGGGGACCGCATGATAGTATAGATTATTAGGTAGGTAATTTGTTTTGGCAACCACATGAACAAACTAACTATGTGTGTAATTTTGATAGGCACTAATTCGTACTCAAATTCCTACTACTTGGGATGGTGTGATTATTTTGACTATTCATGGTGGAATTAGAATACCATTTCAATCTAGTATCCAATGTGGCAGCCATTCCAAGAGTTCAAATTCCAAGCTTCGGTTCAAGAGATAAAGCCTAGTTTAGAGGAGAACGTGTCTAAGTCCATTGATGAAAATGGGGCCAATATTGAGGAGAAAGCATCATGGATGAAAGATTTAGATGCATCATTTAAGAACTTGGGGTTGAGAATAAGGCGGTTAGCTAACAAGTTAACTTGAGAAGATCAAGGAACATTGCCTAGGAATACATAGATAAATAAAAATTAGGATGATATATATATATCATTCTATTGGGGAGAATAGTGGCTCGGAAACCTTTTACCCTAAGAAGGTGATATTTTTAATCTATGTTTCACCAAAAAGAATAGTGTCTTGGGAGTGTTTTTTTCTTGAGAATGTGATGCTTTTAATCTCCGTTCCACAGGAAAGAATAGTGGCTCGAGAGCATTTTACCCCTAGAAGGTATTTCAGTCCATTTCATCGGATTAAGAATAGTGGGGCTTCTACTCATCTTGAAATGAAAATATAATTGCATAACCTATGGAAAGACACTAATGATTTAAAGTGAAAGAATATATATATATATATATATATATATATATATATATATATATATATATATATATATATATATATACCGGGGAGAATAGTGGTTTGAGAATGTTCTGTCCCAAGAAGGTGATGTTTTCATATCCGTTCCATGGGATAATAATAGTGGCTCAGTTGTTTTGTTCCTGATAAGGTACTTCATACTATTCTACTAGTTTAAGAATAGTGGGGTTCTTGCACTAAATGTATATAAAAGTCTGAAAATGGATTATACCTGATAAAGAGACCTAGATCATTATCTGTCTCATGAGATGTTTCATTTATTTGCTTGTATACTTATCATTTGTTGTGAAGCATGTGCTAATTGTATGTCTATTTCAATAGTATTATTCCCTTACTCAATACGTAGTATAATGACCACCCGTTTATGGGTGTTGCTCATTCCCACGAGTAGGAGAACCTGATTCTTATATGCAGGTCTCAGAAGATTCCCTAAATGATTATGTTACTTATGATACACTATGTAGGGATGAGTGACCTTATCTGTACTGCGTATTTGGGTAAAGAGTAATGTTATCCGATAGTTGTATTTACCCAGATACATTTTTGGACTATTGATCCATGGTATCCCTTCTTTTGTATTTTGTGTACTATAATTTGGAATTAAACTCCAAACTTATTATTATATGATAAATGTTTCTTTCGTTCTAATTTCCTTGTGTTACTTTAATTGTTTTAGCCTTGTGATTGATGCAAGGATGGTTTAATAAACCAATTTATGTCAATTACAAAGGTAACCCCTGATCTTTTACTTATATAATTGTACCATAAAATGAAAATTTTTAATAGTAAAAATCGGGTTGTTACAAAGGTTCACAAGTTTATTTTTGTGTTCCTACTATTAATGCTCAAATTTTTGGTAGGCCTAGTGAATGTATGTCCTGTTAGCATAATATATTTCTAACATTTGAGACCTTAACCCCCATTCCCTTTCTTTGATTTCCTTCTTCTTCATCCTTTTATATTTTATTCTTTGAGTTGCTTAGAGAAAAGAAAGGTTCAAGCACAAAGGAGTTGATAGATTGGTAAAAGGATTAATATTTGGATGGTTTTCACTTTTGATATATACCTGTTTCCCTGGATTTTCTATGCATGTAGTTAGATTTTATGTTAGATTCATGAATAATGCTTCATTTGATATTTTATTTTGTAGGTGCACTTAATGGAAGAAAATAAGGCTAAAATGAGTTAATATGAAGGCTTTGAGAAGGTATTATAAAGTACCTAGCATGTTTATGGCTTCATTAATATCAGAGACAATTACATTTGAATGAAAAAGTAAAAATTTATTTCTTTGATGCAATATCAATTTGGAGAAGTGTAAAGAGAAAAAGTTATAGATCTTCTTCTCATCATTCCACCACATCCAAGATCATCTTGTTTCAACTCCGGACGAATAAATTGTGAGCATTTCTCTAAATGCTATTCAGTGCACTGGTGTGGCACAACTATGCACCTTCTTGTTCACTAGATGAGGCGCAAATGTGCACCAAACAAGACATAGCCATACACAAAACATGTAGTGAGTTGAGAAGTCAAGAGCAAGAATGGCCCATGGTCTGACTATGTGAGGATGGCACTACTGTGTAACAATGGTTACTGTACAATCTCACAAACCCATCCCATTTCAGATTTTAAAAGGAGAATGGGGTAATTATTAGTTTTTTTATCTCCCTTTTTATGTAGGATAGAGACTCCATCTTTGTACATTTAATTCCTAGATTCAAATCTTAGTTTTAGTTTGAATTTTAGTTGGTGTACTCATCTTTGACAACATATTTCAACATTATCAATCTATGGGTCCATCTTTCTATCTTTCTCTTGTTAGTTATTATATTTAATGTTATTTATATTCCTATATTTTATTTCTTACATTTTAATGCAATTATAAGTGAGTAGGTTTCTTTTCTAGGATTGGATCTAGTCTAAATTATTAATTAATTATAAATTATTTTAATTTTTGTTCCAATTACTTGAATTCTTAAATTTAATTTTTAATCCTATAACTGTGTTTGGGTTATTTAATCACTGAATTTATTAGGCATAGGTATTTAATCAAAGACATGAAAGTTTAAGATTAATAACAGAAAATCTAACAATTGAATGGGAGAATTGAACCATGAAAATAGGCTAAAGTCTCCCTAGATTTTATTAATTTAGCATAGAGTGTAATGTATTTAATTTGATTTAATACCATGACAATAGGATATTAAATTAGATTAGGTACGAATATTAAGCCTTAAAAGAGGCTATTAGTTAATTTAAGATATTTCACCCTCTTAGATTTAAGTAACTATTTGGCAATTAAATAAATTATTCATGAATTACCAATTTTTTATGACAATCCAATCCTTAGCTTTTCATTAGATTTTTACTATTGTTAGCATTACTATTTGTTTTTTTTGTTGGCTATTTTCTATTCTCCAATTTTTATTTGTCTAGATAGTCATAATTGGTGAAGATTTATTAATTAAGTGTATAGTATTCTCTTTAAGAAAATGTTATTGTGTAGTGATTTAGCCTTATATAATTTTGAGAGTGTAACACCCTTATGTTTCATAACTAAAAAAAATTTGTTTTACAAGACAATTTCTTCTTAAACTAAATAATAAAAGCAAAGTGATACTACCATATGTAACATATGAGAGGTATAGCTAATACCTAACCTATGTTGGGTGTAAGGCTAAAAGTTAATTTCATATCCCAAGAGTCAGATATGGTCATCATGTAACCTGAGTTTGGTATAAGGTTTATAAATCTTTATAAAAACTAAATACGAGATCAATAAGATCTAAAAAGGCTTAATAAGAGTAAAATGAAGTAGAATGTAGGATCTTAAGGATTCAAATTAAAATGCTTATTCAGTCAATTGAGTACTCAATTTTAACACCCCAAAATTCACAATTTTTTTTAAAGTGGAAGAATTTAAAATTGAAACCCGTGAATTATAGGGATGTTACCGCCACACTTAGTACCAAACCGGTTCTCTTTGACCGTTTTAGTACCAAGTGCTAAGGCTAAGAAAAGATTATCATTAAACTTAAAACAAGAGTTTATGAAAGAACTAGAAAGATCATAACACTAAAGATCAAAATATGCGTAAAGAATTGTAATTCATATCCAAAAGAGAAATAAGCTTGCAACCGATAAAAGGTTCATTTAAAATACTCGATACAAGTAATGAATCATAAAAGGGTAAATTTGATACAAAAGAAATAGAAGAAGAAGATAAAATAACAAGAAAAGTGCATCCGGCCACACTACTCTCGAACTTGGAGCCAAAAATGCTCAACACACAGCTCCGCCTGATGTCTCGCCCACCTGCGCAAAGTTAGAAGGGCCTACTACTAGTGGGAATGAGAAAAACCCATGAAAAGGGTGATCAATAAGCTACGTACTAAGTAAGATAACTGTACACTAAGGCCAATACATAAAATCACATAAATAACGTAGAAGAAATAAAGAAGCATATAGTCCAACATGATAACGTAATATCGAACAATCATTTGGGGAGATACATAAAGGCCCATTTGTAGTCCGGATTAATTATTTAATTAATCTCTGATTAGAACTCATTTTACACTATGCTTTTTATCAAATCCATGCGAGTACGGGAACCCCACTATTATAGCCGGTGGACCGGATACATATAGGGCACATAGCTCCTAACCACTATTATAGCCGGTGGACCAAAAACACATAGGACATAAAAGCTCCCGACCACTATTATAGCCGATGGACCGAAAACACAGAGGGCATAAAGCTCCTGACCACTATTATTTACTGGTGGACCGAAAATACACAGAGCATAAAAATCCTAACCACTATTATTCGCCGGTGGACCGGTCTGACCCCGACTTTCATGGTGTTCCACTGTAAGTACTTAGTGTCTTTCCCATGTCTTAGCACAAATATGTTCGCTTTTGTTGAGCATGGAATCCCCCACTATTATAGCCGGTGGATCGGAAACGCACAGGTACAAAGCCTGATCACTATTATTACCGGTGGACCGGTCACATATAGGACATCATTCCCTAACCACTATTATTCTCCAGTGGATCGATCTGGGTTCGACTCAACAATCTTACACTTTAAATGATTAATGTATTACGGTGTCTTATGCAGAAACATTACCCTAGACATGCATGAATTACTCCCTTTACACTTATCCTCCAACCGACCCGTATTATACCATGAGAACTCTATACCTCCTAACTTGCCCTACAACCTTTCCTCTATACTTAAACTCATACTAGAACTCCAACACCGAAATATGTAGGTCAAAGCCCACTACTACACACCTCCAAGTCCACTTATTTCCTTACTCTAGGGTCTTTCCTCAGAAACCCTAATTTAGGCCTCAGTGACCCATCTTACTCCACATCACACAACCCAAATCATTTTAACACTCCACACACCACAACTCATAAATTCAATCCTCACAATTACACTTTAATCACCAAATACACATGATACTACAAAAACCCTAAGCAGCCACACCAAACCCTTATTGTCCACACAAACCCTAGCTTGGTCTCTTACGTACCCTTATATTGCTCCACGTACTATTTTTCATCCAAAGTGTTCAAACACCCAAATAACACTTACATTACCTTCCTCACACCCCAAATCAACTTTTCATACGTAAACTTTACTCCCATGCAGATGCTAACCTCCCCATGCAAACCTTCAAACTTTTTCATGTAAACCCTAAAACTCCCACGTGAAACCCTAGATTCAACTATGCAAACCCTAGATCCATCCATGCAAAACCCTATATTCAATCCATACAAAACTCTAGATTAGATTCCTCCATATAACACCATAAAAGCTGCCATGCAAAACCCTAAGTCCATCCATATCAAACCCTAGTTTAGATTCTCCCACCATAAAATTTGTCATGTAAAACCCTAAATCCATCCATATCAAACCCTAGTTTAGATTCTCTCGTGCAACACCATAAAATCTGCCATGCAAAACCCTAAATCCATCCATATCAAACACTAGTTTATATTCTTCCATACAAAATCCTAGATTCTCTCATGCAAAACCATAGACTCTCCCATTCCTTCATTTCACCTTCACCCCTTATTCTTCTTCCACTAATGGATCATTAACATTTTTAGGTCACTCACATCCCTTGGTCAACTCACTTCCTTTTGGTTAACTTACTCCCCTTTGGTCAACTTATTTCCCATTTCCCATTTCCAACCTTTTCCCACACAATAGCATTTTTATACATCCTCACATGCATGTCTAAAGGGTTACAAACCAATCATCACATACCACAATATTTCATCACATATACATAATACACATGCCATTTAACAACATATGAACACACTTCAAATCCACGCCATACTACACATGAAATCAATATAATGATAGCCATAGGATGCATAACATACAAAGCATATAATGCACATAAACACACATAAGGCCTTAGTAACACCCTTACCTAAAACGACACCGGTCTTGGAGCACGCTTCTACGCCTCCTTAGGGCTTTCACTGGTCTCACCTATATGAGGAAAAAACTAGAATTAGATCCCCTCCTACCAAAAATACTATTAATACTAACTTATTCTAAGACTAAGCTTTTGATAAAATAATAATAATAATAATAATAATAATAATAATAATAATAATAATAATAATAATAATAATAACCATTAACTAATTACTAAATTTGGCTAAAAAAATATAAGAATTAATAGTAATATTATAAAAGTTGATAATATAAGGTTGAAGACTTTACCCTAATAATAATAATAGTGATACTAAAATAATAATAATGATAGATAATAGTAAAAATAATAATAATAACGATAATAATAATACTAAAAATAATAATAACAAAGATACTAAAAATAATAAGAATGAGAACATTAATAAGAATAATAATAATAGTAACAATAATCATACTAATAATAATAATAATAATAATAATAATAATAATAATAATAATAATAATAATAATAATAATAATAATAATAATAATATGATTCGAAATAAATGGTAAAATAAGGGCTTTGACCCTTCACCAAAATAATACTAATAATAATATTAGTAACATTTATAATAAAATTTAGTAATAATAATAATAATAATAACCATAATAATATTGCAAAAATAATAATAATAATGGCAATAATAGTAATGATAATAATCAAAGATAAAATGAAGTAGGGTTTCGACCCTACATTGAAAATAATAAACTTATTAAATAATAATAATAATAATAATAATAATAATTATTATTATTATAATAAACACTATTGATAAAAATATTAATAATATTAATACTAATAAGACTTGATATTTATAATACTACTACTACAATTCAAAATAGGTACAATAGGGTTTCAGCCCTATATAGAATAATAATACTAACATTGAAAATAATAATAATAATAATAATAATAATAATAATAATAATAATCGCATAACAATAATGATAATAATAGCGACACTAATAGTAAAATAGTTGTAATAATAATAATGGAATAATAATAATAATTTTTAAATAGTAATAATAATAATAATAATAATAATAATAAGCACATGTTAATAATAATAGTAATATTAGAAATAATAAGAATAATAATAATAATAAAATCGAAATAAAAATATAATAGGGCTTTGGTCCTCAGTAGAAATAATAATAAAAACATTAATAATAATAATAATAATAATAATAACATTAATAATAGTAATAATAGTAGTATATATATATATTCGAATAAATGAAATAAAATAAATTAAAGCTTGTAAACATAGGGAAAAAGGATTGAAAGGGTCTAGGGTTCAACCTTAGGCTAGCGGTGATAGGCGGCACTGGCGGTGGTGCACGGCGGTGGCGGCGATGGTCAAAAAAAGAGAAGAAAAGGAAAAAAGTTGGATGATGAGAAAAGGAGAGGTAGAATGGAGGTGGGAGTTGGGGCGTTTAGAGTTGCTTAGGTAGAGAGGAGCATAATGGAGGTGGCGGCACAACCAAAGGTGGCTGCACACGGCGACGACGGTGGTGGCCGAAAGAGGAAGAATAAGAGAGAGAGGAGGAGAGGGAGGAAGAGGAAAATAAAGGTAGGGGAAGATAGAGGAGGGTCTGCAGAATAGACTGGGAGGTGAATGAGGCAGTGGCAGTGGCGGTAGTGGTGGCGGACGGCAACGCGAAGGGTGGTAGAGGTGGAAGGAAGGGCTGATTGGGAAGCAAACTTTACACAGTCGGGGTGGCTTGTGCAGGGAGAATTAAGGAAGAAGGGCGGCGTAGTTAGTTAGAGGACGGTGTAGGGAAGGCTTAAGTGGGTGGCGAAGTTGGCTGGAGGCGGCGAAAATGGTGTCTGAAGGGGCAGCGGCAAGGGGTAAAATTTTCTGAGTTGAAATCAAAAAATCGAACAGGGCTAATTATGGGGGTATTTATAGATTTTAGAAGAGACGGTAGGGTTTTGTGGGTTGGCGTGGGAATAGGAAAGGTTTGTTCGGGCTCACCGGTGGCGAGGTTGGCTTGCAAAATTGTATGGATGTGGCAGGGTGTTACGTAAGAATAAAGGAATCGTGTGCGAGAAAAAGGGAGATGTGGCTGGGTTAAAATGGCCAACGAGTAAGTAGGGAAGAGGGAGAAGTGAAACAGCTGGTCAACAACGCGATCGGTGGCAAAAAACTAGGGACGTGGGGTGGCGGTGTTACCAGTCATCAACGACGGGGGAGGAGGAAGAAAGATGAAGAAAGAAAGGTGGGGCTAGACCGGCGGTCTACGGAAGAAAGAAAGAAAATAAAAAGAGGGGAGTCGGGCCGTCGGGCTTTAAGGGGGAACATTTTAATTGAAATGCCACGTTTGTGGGGGGAAAAGAGGAAAAATGCGGCACTTTGGCTGCCGAAGGAAAAAGAAAAGAATGAAAAGGAGTCTGGGCCGCGAGAGAAGGAAAAGAAAGAAAGGGAGGGGCAGCTTATGGGGAGGAGAAAAAGGAAGAAAGGGATTGGGCCACCGACAGGCCCAATCGGCAAGGAGAAGAAAAAAGAGAAAAAGAACAGTGTGCTCGGTTATCTCTCCCCCTGCTCGAGCTCCCTCCCATGGAGTCCCAGCAGGGCAGCTGACCGTTTGCTCCATCGAGAACCCCTCCCTCGCTCTTCTCAGGCCTCTTCTGTCCACTTCTCTTTTCTCTGCTGTAGCGTGCCTTGATTAATTTTCCAGACCTACTTAGGTCGAATGGGAAAAAAGAGGAAGGTCCAGCGAAATGGCCGAGCACTCGAGAAGGCACCAGTGTGTGCTCTTCCAAGCCCTCGAAAAGGGTCTCCCTCAACGGATTCCTCACCAATTGCCTCAAGTTCTGCTGGTTCCAGCTCCAGTTTTTCTGGTAATTCGATTGATTTCGAGTCGAATGCGAAAACCGGTGCCCTAATTGAAAATGTCGAATAGCCCCATTGTGCGCCAGGAACAATTTCGCAAACCCCAATTCAGATTTCCCTCGTTGAGGAACAATGCCCAGCAAAGGAAAAGCTCCATGATGCGAGCCCTAATTCAGAAATTCCTGAAGACAGTGATTCGATGGCCACACCTGGGTCGCAGCTCCAGCAGTGCGCCCAGCGCCAGCCTCGACTGTTCGAAAAGGATTTACCAGCATCAATGCCTTCTCTTCTTTCAGATTCGGATGAAGAATTAATTGGGAACCAGACTTTTAACAAGGATTCGATCCAAGCCCAACAGAAAAATCATCCTGCAGGTATTCGAACAGAAAAAGATAATGCCCAGGTACCCCCTTCGAAAACCAGAAATTTTGCTGAATTATTCACTGATATTTCTGCGAAAAGATGTGAATACATCCCCCCCAGTGGTGATGTTGTCTGTGTTTCCAGAAAAAATGTGCATCCAGTAGATGACACTTGGGGAGCATGTCTTCTTGGTTGTTTCGTGGGTATGAAGCCCGATAAATACCATTTGGGTATTGTTAAACACCTAATCAAAAATCAATTTAGATATATCATGCATAGCACTGGTTGGGTTATTCTGAAATTTAATGATCAAGCAGATAGAGATCAAGCTCTTGTAGGTGGCCCTTACATCATTCGGGGTAAAGCTTTTGTGGTAAAGGAAATCCCAAAGCTTTTCTCATTTGGGAAAGAAGAAATCACCAAGATACCTGTTTGGGTGAGGTTGGTGAACCTCCCATTGGAAATGTGGAATTGTGGCGCCATCAGTGAAATCGCTTCGTTCATTGGAAAGCCCATTCTCATTGACGATTACACTCTGGAAAGATCAAAAATTGAGTATGGAAGAGTGTTAGTTGAAATAGATATTAAAGGAAAATTACCTGCAGCTATCAAAGTTCGAAGTGAAGATGTTGAATACATGCAGCCAATTGAATATGAGGACCTCCCTTTAGTCTGGGATAGGTGTGGTAATTTGGGGCACTCCTCGGCAGTCTGCATAATTAATCCCCTGCCGAAAAAGGCTGATATAATTAATCATATTTCAAGCAGCAAGCGACCAGCTCCCCAGGAAGGGGTTCAGCCCCCTCGAGTTCCTGATACCACAATGGCTGGGAAACAGCCACTGCAGGGCCGTCCACGCAAAACCAAACAGACTGTGGCCCCCTTGGATCGACCAGCAGCTGAAAAAATTCAGAATTCGAATGCTGCTAAGGGACAACCTCTTAGACCCACTCTAGAGGAAGTGGTTCCAGATTCTCAGCCCCTAAGATCAACAGGGACACTAGTAAAATCATTTCAGCTGATTCTGACTCCACTCAGCCCCCTACTGCTCCCCCTCCTCTTGTTACAAAACACAACAGGGGTGGTACCTCTCGATAGGCTGCAATTAAACCCACAGTGGTGCACGAACAGGTTGAAGTGGATGGATGGCAACAAGTTGTCTCTAAAGCAGCAAAAAGAAAGAAAAAAATCCCAGTAGGGCACCTTATGAAAAGGAGCTCCAATCGTATGCGTACATCCAGACCTGCTAAGGTATCATGAATATTTTATTCTGGAATATAAGGGGAGCGGGCTCTCCCCTGAAAGAAAAAGCCCTGGCAAAAATTAGTAGGGATAATTCTTGCTCAATCCTTGCTATTTTTGAATCCAAACTTGACAATATTAAGTTACAACTCTTGATAGAAAATTTTTTCAGAGGTTGGAACCATTATGATAATTTTAATATTCATCCTAATGGTAGACTTCTGCTGCTATGGAACCCGAATTTTATCCAATGCAGGCTGTTGGAGGTAACTCCCCAATCCCTCACTGGATTGATGGTTGATCTAAAGACTGGAAAAAGTTTTACCCTCACTGTGGTGTATGCATTTTATACTATCAAAGACAGGAAAATGCTCTGGGATTCGATTATGTCTTTGGCCAGAAATATGCAGGGACCATGGATTGTTGGAGGGGACTTCAATTGTCCCTTGAATTCTGAAGATAGATGTAGTTCAAGGCCAGTCACTGATTATGAGACTGCGGACTTCAAATCTTGCTGTTTGGTATCCCGGTTGTCTGATGTACACTCTACTGGCTGTTTTTTCACTTTTGAAGGTCACAAGGTCAAGAGCAAACTAGACAGAGTTTTTATGAATGCCGAGGGCTTTGCCAACAACCTCCAGGTCTCAGCCAACTTCCTTCCTCCAGGTAGTTTCTCAGACCACACTCCCTGTATTGTTACTATGGGGCAAATTCGGCCAAGAAGAAAATCCTTCCAATTTTATAATATGTGGTGCGAACACCCCAAATTTGATGCTATTGTTCGAAAAGGCTGGAATCTTGATGTGGATGGCACTAGCCAATTTATTTTATGTATGAAGCGTTCTGCACTCAAAGGTGATCTAAAGAATCTTAATCACCAAGAGTTTTCTCATATTTTGTCCCGAGCTAATGATGCAGAAAATCAAATCAAGATTGCACAAGAACAGTGGCTGTCGAAACATTCTTCCCCTGAACCCCAGTTGCTACAGGTTCTCCGAAAGAAGGCCAACTTCTTGAAGCAAGCCGCAGCCAGTTTTCTTGCCCAAATCAACAAAAATAAATTTTTGTTTGGCATGGATCAAAACTCCAGATTTTTCTATGACATGTTGAGAGAAAAACAGGTTAAATCCAGAATTGTCAGAGTTTACCGAAAGGATGGCACATTTACGCAGTCTAATAATGAGTTGGAAAAAGAATTTTTGTCTTTTTTTCCAGGACCTTCTTGGTGTCTCTGCTGCTACAGACCCTCCAGAAGTAGGTGTTATTCGAGCAGGTCCCCTGCTTTCTGTAAATCATCATTCAGCTTTGTTGAAGCCTGTGTCCAATGAGGAGATCTGAGCCGCCTTATTTTCTCTAGGGGACACCAAGGCCCCGGGGCCGGATGGTTTTTCTGCTAAATTTTTCAAACACTCGTGGAGTGTTGTGGGTGAAGACTTTTGTGAGGCCATTCAGGAATTCTTCTCTTCCCAAAGGCTCCTGAAGCGCATCAATCATGCAGCGATTGTCCTCATTCCTAAAACCTCTCGAGCTACTGCGGTTTCGGACTTCCGCCCTATTTCTTGCTGCTCAACTACATACAAGGTGATTGCTAAAATCCTTGCATCTCGTATTGCTGAAGTTCTGGGTGATATTGTCAGTCACGAGCAGGGGGCCTTTGTTAAAGGTCGGCTCATGACAGATAACATTCTGCTTGTTCAAGAAATATTGAAAGAATATTCCCGCAAAAGAACAGCCCCGAAATGCATGATCAAAGTGGACCTTCGGAAAGCTTATGATACTTTAGAGTGGGGCTTTATAAAAATTATCTTGCTTGAGCTTAACTTCCCTCCGATGTTTGTCTCCTTGATTATGGAATGCATTACCACTACCAGTTTCTCTGTGAAACTCAATGGGAACTTGTGTGGTTTCTTTAAGGGGGCAAGAGGGCTGAGACAAGGGGATCCTCTATCTCCTTATATATTTTTTTATTTGCATGGAGTATTTTAGTAGGCTGATCAAGCACCTTACAAGAGCACCGGGCTTCTCGTTCCATTCCAAATGTAAGCCATTGTCTCTTGCTCACTTAGCTTTTGCGGATGATCTCCTCCTATTCTGCAGGGGTGACTTAGCTTCGGTGAATGTTCTGTTAAAAGCTCTGGATATGTTCAGTCAGTGTTCCGGCTTGAATGCTAATCCAACCAAATCACAGATCTTCTTAGCGGGTGTAACTCCTCAGATACAACAAGGTATTCTTGGTTGCACCGGGATGACCAGAGGAATTTTTCCTTTCCGTTATCTGGGGGTACCACTTAATCCGTCCAAGCTCAGAGCCATTGATTATGAAAGCTTAATTAATAGTATTTGTGATCAACTTAAGATGTGGAGGGCGAATACTCTTTCTTATGCTGGACGCCTTGAAATCATTAACTTCATTGTGCAGGGGATTATGGGTTTCTGGATTTCGATTTTTGCTATACCCAAAGTGGTGATTAATCGCATTATAACCCTCTGCCGCAGCTTTCTATGGCAAGGTAAATCCCCACCAATTGCATGGAATACACTTTGCTTGTTGAAGAAGGAAGGGGGGCTGGGCATCAAGAATTTTATGGCTTGGAATACTACGTTCTTGTGCAAATATATATGGTTTATACAGGATGAGAAGGAAACCTTATGGACAAAATGGATTAATTCACATTACTTACATAACTGTGAATTTGAGCATTTTGTTCCCAAGCATGGTACTTCTCATTTCTTGAGAAAGCTTAGCCGCATTTTCAGAGATTTGGTGCAAAGGGCTGGTTCGGTCACTCTAGCTAAAGCTCGCATTGCATCTTGGGGCAGCTTTACAGGATTCTCAACTAAAGCAGCCTATGAATTCTTTCGGGACAAGGCCCCAACCTGGAGCAATTACCGCACTGTTTGGCACCTCAACAGAGCCAAACGTTATGCTTTTCTCCTTTGGCTCTCCTTGCACCGAAGGCTTTACACCAGAGACCGTCTGAATTTTACAGAGGAGCCAAAGGAGTGTGTTTTCTGCCTAACGGATCAAGAAACACATGACCACCTCTTCTTTACTTGCCCTATTATCCAGCAGGTGTGGCAGCCCATTCGATCGTGGCTAGGCATCACAAGGGGATCTACCACCCTTTGTAGTGCAATGCGGATCATTCGAAGGAACTCAAGGCGTCAACACAAAGTTTGGAAAGCTCGAGCACTTGCACTTGCTGCTTTGACCTACACTTTATGGAGGAACCGTAATGACATAATCTATGGCTCTAAAAGTTTTGATCCTAAGGGGGTTGTAATGTTAATTCAGAAATATGTTTATAGCGCCCTCTAGGTTTTGAACTTCTCTGTTCTGTATTTGTAGTATTTTTGGGATGATAGGGTACTAGTTATTATTGAATTGATGTACTCCTAACAAGGCTTGTTATTCCAGGGTATGCCCTGTGTACATGTATTTTTCTCTATGTTTATATATTTACCTCATGTTTCCCGGTAAGGAGAAGAAAAAGGAAAGAAGAAGAAAGAAAAAGAAAAGAAAAGGAAGAAAGAAAAAGGAAAAAGGGAAAAATAAAAATATGTGGGTTAGGGTCAATTAAATTAATTAGGCTATTTGGGGATATTTAAAAATAATAATATTTAAATCCCTTTTTAGGCTAATTTATGGTTTTTGAAAGATTTTTCATAAATTCCATTTTAATTAGCAAATCACTCTAATTTTCTCCAATTAAATTATTTATAAAATTTCTATTAATTTGGACCTACTTTATCCTTCTTATTTTAAATAAAATAATTTATTTAATTAATTTTCAAAAATAAAATCCTTAATTAGCTAAAATACCAAAATTTTCTAATAAAAATATTTATTATTTTCTTCTTGATTTGCCCTAATTAATTTCCTTTTATTTTAATAAAAATAATTTATTTAATTAATTTCTATAATAAATCCTATTTAAATAAAACTCTTAAAATAGGTTTTGGGGTATTTCATCAATAGTCTCAACCCCACATAAATAAAGTACAAGAAACTACACAATAATTGAACAAATGTGATATTAGTATGATGAGTGTACTGGGTAAGACCTAATTATCATATATAAACATGCTTCATGCAAAACACATATAGCATCATAATACATCATGTTGTTATTTGAAATTTAATCATGCATAAACAAAGAGAATAAAGCCAAAAGGTAACACTAGGAAATTAATTTTGATTAATATAAATCAATGCTGATAACTAACTACACAAGGGCAGCTTCAAAGCTAGCAATCTAAAGTAGAAGATAATATGACATCTATTATACCATGAGGGTATACCAAAAAAAAAAGAGGGAAACACAAATAATCTAACAAGCATGGAGAGGAACAAAGCAAAGCTTATAAGCATCTTTAGTAAGCATTTCAATCATATAAGGACATTTTTCCATCATTGTAATATGTTAATTTTTTGTAATCCTAATTCTAAGGTGATTAGTCTCCTAATCCTATCTTTAACCTTAAACCTTGTTTTGACACTTTATCTATACCTCTCAAATCCTCATTTTTATCTCCCTACCCTTTAGAACCCTATATTTTGTTTTAAACAATTGGTGATCGACCGAATGATAACTTTTGTTGACCAACTAGCAACATTCAAAATCCTATTGTATATAGCCTTAGGAGCTCAACTACCAACCTATTCCCATCAACTGTAGTTGGGTGATTACCACCATTTTGAATTTTATTAATTTCTTTTGACCTCAAATCAATTTCTATGCCCAATATTTTTATATATTTGAGTTCTTAAATTAATTCCTCACATTTCTCTAATTTTTCATGATTTGGGGGAATTGTTTGATTTTTTTTAATTTTAAACCATTTATTAAACTTTCTATATCACCTAAACCATTTTTAATCATTGTTAATTTTCTTACACTCTATGATCAAATTCTATGTGGTCCTTTCTCTTTCAATAAAAAATATAGCTATAATTATCTCAATCGCCTTCCACCAACTCTTTACACTCTCTCACTTATACCAATCCCTTCTCTTGCTTAAAATTAACCCCCATCATATTTCCCCCTCTATCTCTTACCCATTTTTGATAACTTATAGGGGGTGTGACCTTGGTTGATCATTTTCACACTTAACCATTTTCCTTTATCCAACTTTACTCTATTCTCTCTCCTCTCTTACTTGCTATTGGCTTGAGGCTAAGCCTGTCTTCTTTCTTTCTTTTCATTTTTGTTGCATCTTCTTACTTATAAAATCTTAAGTTTAACCTTTCGGTGCCTATTTTTAAGTAAAATAAAGTTAAGGTCATAGATAAGTGAAGGTTTAATCAAGTTTATTCAAGCCCCATTTTCAAACCTAGATGGTTTGTTTTACACCCCCTTTATATTTTCCTCTTCTATTCTAACCCTTGTTATTTTTTCTTTATCTAATTCTTGAATTTTTCTTTTTATGTAATCAAATTATGGAAGGAGTTTATTTAGGAGTAATTTTTTTCTTAGAGAATAGATTAGCCTTTGGTAATAATACATATCTCTAGTTTAGATATTTTTGTGACTATGTGTTATTTTATAGATTTTAATGTTATCATATTTCATGCTAGAAATCATGTTATGTTTTATTTTAAATTTATATACATGTATTAATTGGCAAAATGCATGAGTTTATAATTTTTTTTATTTTATGAGAAGTTGTTATATTTTAAAGCCTTGCTAGATTTTGTCATAAAATCCTAAATGTAATGGTATATTATGTTAACATATTTTTAATATTTGGGATGAGTAGATTAAAATATATCTAAGTATGGTAATATGTATACTACGTTGAAATATCAAGATTTGGTGTTTGTAGACCTTAGGAAGGTCTCGGCCATATAACTTTTGTGATGTTGTAGATTGTTATAATTTTGGCAAATCATATTTTTAGGATGATAATAATGTAAACAGTATTGTGTGTAAAATCGGTAAAATATAGAGACTTTAATATTTTTGTGAATTATGTGGGAGTTTCGGCTATAGGAGTAATATAGTTATTTTGGTGAGTTTTTAGAGAAAATAAATATATCCTTGTGTTCTTTGGGATTTTTACAACAAATTTGATATAGAATATGTTAAGTTTTGGATAAGGATGACTTAGGTTATGAAAATAATAAAAGTAGTGATGTAAGGGAAACTAGGGACAATTTGGTCTTCTATTTCGAATGTGGAAATTTGGGTGTTGTAGAAGTAATACATGGGCCGAAATATGAATATGATAATTTTATGAGAAAAGGATTATTTTAGAATAATAACTAAAAGGGTAACATCAATGTGTTATGTATGAAAATTTGGAGTTAAGTTATTGTCTTTGGATATGATGTTATTAATATTATTTCATGTTAGGGTGTCAAATTTGGTGAGTTAGAAAGCCTTCTGGATGAAGTTATGGTGTATTTGTGAAATTTGGGTTTATAAGCATATTATGGTCTCTTACTTTTTTAAGATTCCTTTATGTATTTAATAAATATTCTTATGTCTTACCTTTACTCCTTTAAGATGTTCAATGTATTTTAAGTGATACACTCTAAGTGTTAGATGTTATCAATTGTTGGAATAAATTCATCATAACTAGGGATCATGATAAACAACATTTTCATGGTAAGTTAATGATAATAAAAAGCAAAAGTCTAATAAAATTAAGTAAAGCAAGTGAGACATTTTTATGTGGTAAGTGTTAACCAATGTTCCAATACAACATTACTACTTGAAGTAAAATATTACATGAGACAATACTAAAATAATTCCAACTACTAAAATTTTCTAATTATTGAAAATTATTGTCTGGTCCTAATGGAACAAGAAAACCCTAGTCTAATCTATATTATTAGTCCACGACTTATAGGGGTATGCATACTTAAGTATTAGTGATCTGATAGTGGCCTAGGTGTGTTCTACCCTAGGTATGAGAGTATTAGTAAGATTTCCTACCTTTCTCCCATATATGAAAAAAATGGAAGAGTAAATGTTACATAACAGTGAGGCTGATTACATTTCTCCCATCTGTAGGGAAAGGGGTGAGTAAATGTTACATATTAGTGAGGCTGGTTATCTTTCTCCCATCTATGTGTGCTAGGGGAGGAGAGGAGAAGAATGGTTATATTACAAGTTGCTCCCTAATCTCAATGCAACTTAGTAAATGGATCGTGTGAATCACATATCGATAAACTTTAAATATGGATCTCTCTTAGATTTTCTTGTATCTTGAACATCTATACATATTAAATATCTATCTTGTCATTATTGCTTGTGATATACATGCCCTTTTCTATAGATGTGTATTGTTACATTACGTAGTACATAGTGTACTAACCGTCCTTTTAATGGGTGTTTCTCATTTCCATGAGCATTTATCACCTTGTTTACAAGATACTGTTGATTCAATGCTTTCATTATGTTTACTTACGGTGAGTGGTTATAGGTTGGTTTAAGTATATAGTTATCTAGATATCTCTATCTCTAGATTTTTAGTCCTCTATTTTCTATTATATATGTTTTTATCTATTTTTTTAATATTATATCATTGTGGGATCAAGTGCTTCCCACACCCAATCTCTAGATACGAGTTACTTTTTAGCCTTACACCCAACATAAGTGGGTGTATAAAGTATCTCTTCTATATTAGATGAAGCGTAACACCTAATATTTTATTATTAATGCTTCCATAAAAATGAAATATTTCAGTAGTAAATTTTGGAGTATTATATATAGGCCACGGGCATATGAATAATAGAAGTTACGGAAGGCATTGGTATATGGACACAAACTTTGAGGCATAAGCTTGGACATTTAGTCCTGCCACAAATAAATGGAACCCATGGGGCACAAATAATAGTAGTAAGGCATAAAATCCAAAATCATATAGGGACTCCAACATTCTACCACAAATGGAAAAAAACCAAGGCAAAAATAATAATCATAAGAACATACCACTTCACTGAAATGAGCATCTACACCGAGGGGTGTTACAAAGACTCTAATGTTATCCTAGACCGGAACTATAAATATCACCTTAGGTTAAACATCTCATCCACTAGAAATGGACTTTAGGTAAGGTAGTCTCACCAAGGTATTTTAGTTATTAAGTATGCATACCCACTTTAGAGTTGAAATTCATATAGAGTAGAAAAAATACCAAGCTATTGTACGACTATTAGCCCTAGTATTTTATAAAAATGTAAAATGATGGTTCAAAGGACCATATTTTTAAATGTCAACACATAATGTATTACACAAAGGGGGAATCAAAGAGCACATAATTCACATATCACATATCACATAATTTTTGAAGGTTAACCCAAGCTCTAAAGATGATCAGTGATCATTCAAATAATGAAAACCCGGCGATCCAAAAGATCACTCAAATCAAATAAATCAATGATCTACAAGATCCCTTAAAAATTTAGGAAACCTCTCAACATCAAAGGATAGATGCTATAGGAAAAACCTAAAATCTAAGGCCAAAGGCCATGAGAAACACTTTTTAGCAACCAAAGTAGTGCACCTCTTCCCAAGTAAGAGTTCCTAAAAATAAACTAAAAGTCAAACTTAGATTGTAATCCCCCAAAATTTTAGAAAACCAATAATTTAATAAATAACTTTTATTTGAAATAAATTAGCTTTTAAAATTATTTAGTTTAATTATTCTATGGATTTTTGAGTAGATAAATTTGGATAAGAGTATTTAATAAATTAAAAATAAATATTTTATTAATTCATCACAGTGTTCTTAATTAAATAATTTTTCAAACTAATATTTACTAAAAGTATCAATTTCGAACAATATATTAAATGATATTAAATTAAAGTATTTATTAAAAGTATTACATTTTATTATTTTCTAAATTAAATTAAATTTATTCTCCCCTATTTTTCTCATTTTCCTTTTCCTTTCCTTTTTTTCTTTTTCTTCTCCTTTTCCTCATTTTTCTTCTTTCTTTTCTTTTCCTTTTTCCCTCCCTTGGGCTGCCCGGCCTAGCTGTCTCCCCTATGCACTGGGCCACTGGCCCATCTCTCCTCTCTTCCTCCCTCTCTCGCGTGGGTTGTCCTTACCTTCTTCTCCCAAGCCCGACGCAGCACAGCCCAACCCATCCCTCTTTTTTTTTCTCCTAGACTGGACCGGCCGGCTCCCCTTCTTTCCTGCACCGGTCCAACCTCTCACACCTCCCCTTCCTTTCTCTCTTCTTCTACGCCCGACCACCTGCAATTTCGACGCCATGCCTGCCACCACCGAGCCGCCCTGCAACTGCCGCCACCTGCCACCGCACCTGCTCTCTCTTCCTCTCTCTCTCCCCGTCATTTTCTTTCCTAATTCGAACCAAACCAACCCCTGGACCACTACTCGCATGCCCATCTCCCTTTCCTTCTTCTCCCTCCCTTTCCCCTGCCACCTTGCGTCCTCTCGTCGGCCAACCACCTACCCCCTCTCTTCTCCCTCTTCTTTTTCTTACCCTCACTATCCCTTCATTCCCCACAATTTCGAGCCTCTTCTTCTTCCCTGAGCTCCTTCTCTCACTTTCTCCTCCCTCCCATTTCTTCCCTAGTTTTTGCTCGCCGCCGCCAACCGTCGTTCCAACCATCGTTCCAACCCCCTGCGCCACCTCCTGCCACCACCTCCTACTTCCCTGCACCATCACGCCACCCTTGAGCCCCTACACTTCCTCCATTCTCCCCCTCTTCTTTTTCTCCCCACTTTTCTCCCTTATCGCCAAGCCTCCTGCAACCGCCCCGTTCGCCGCCGTCCGGCCACCTCTACCTCCACCAAACCCACCATTCGACACCCTGCAACCCCCTCTACCACCACCATGCCTTAGTTGGTTGAAAACAGCCCTTGCACCCCTCCATTTTTCCCTCCTCTTTTCCTTCCTTCTCAGCCTCTCCACCTCAACCCACCTCGACAGCCATCTTCGCCGCCCTGCTGCCGCTGCCTCCGCCGCCCTATGCCGCGGGGAAACCATCCTTAGCCTCCACCTACACCCCCTCTTCACTCCTGCACCATTCCCTTGCCTTGAAACCTCCCCCATCTATCTTCTTTTCTAGCCTAAAGTCCCTAAACCGAGACATCTCTCCTCCCTTCTATCTCACCCCTTTCGACCCTTTTCTTCCCCCTTGTTCTACATGTGGCTCACGTTGTTCATGCAACGTGAGCTCCACATTGTTTTAGAAATTATTTGGCTAAATTTTGAGGTATATTAATGGTTAACTAAAGTGTATTATTATTAAATAAATTTTTATAAAGTTTTATCCTTTTAATTTCCTACTTCTAATATAATATTCATTGATATTATTTTTAGGTGTTGAGTTGCTAATTAAGCTTGAACCTTTAACCGGGATATCGGTAAGGTTCGATTTTTGCGGGATTAAGGTAATCGTTAATCCTCACTTAAATGCATGGAAAAACGTATGCTAGCACATTAGGGATTTTAGTATGCTTTTATGCATGTTTTATGTTGCCTAGTATGATATATATATGGTTGCTTATATTGATTGATAAAAAGAAAAGAAAAGAAAATTTTGATAGCTTTTGTGCCATGTGTAAAGATGATACTTAAGGAATGAGTTTGATATTTGATGAAAATGTTAAATGCTTGTCTATGATGTATTATATTGCTAATGCATGAATAATATTATTGTCTAAGGGTATTTTAGTAATATACTTGTGTAAGTATGGATCTAATATATATAGTTGCTAATGAGTATTATGTTGAATAATGACAAGTTGGTGGAGTTAAATGATAAGAATGAAGTGCTAATATTAGTATTTCATGTAGTGGTGGTAAATTCATAAGAAATGGTGTAATAAAGGGGTTAAGTAGAGATTTCATAAGTGAAAAGGGTATTTTGGAAATTTTGTAGCAAAGGGGTATTTTGATAATTCTAGAAGAGATCAGTAATTTTGTAAGTACAGGGGTATTTTGGTAATTTGAAAGAAAGGGGTAAAACGGTGATTTTATAAGCAAAAGGGTATTATGGTAATTTTTGAGGCAAAAGATCAATATGGTAATTTTATGATTAAATGGCAAAATGATAATTTTATAAGTTAGGGGTATTATGGTAATTTTATGAGTAAAGGAAAAGATGGTAATTTTTCAAGTAAATGGGCATTATGGTAATTTTAGAGGTAGAGGGGCAAAATAGTAATTTCATAAGTAAATGGTAATATAGTAATTTTATAAGTGAATGGCGAAATGGTAATTTCATAAGTAAGGGGTATTATGGTAATTTTGGGAGTAAAGGGGTAATATGGTAATTTTGGAAAAGAATGGCAAAATGGTAATTTTGGGTGTAAAAGGGTAAAATAGTAAATTGTAAAGTAAAAGGAGTGTTATGGTAATTTTATAAGTAAATGGGTATTGTGGTAATTTTGTAGATAAAAGGGTATTATGGTAATTTCTAATTTGGGAGTAAGGGGTAGAAGAGTAATTTTGTAAATAAAAGGATATTATGGTAAACTTGGGAGTAAGGAGTAACTTGATAATTATGATAACGACAAAAGATAATTTAGTAATTAAATTATGATTATAGAAGGGCAATTGGATAAGTATGAATGTATGATACTAGAGAAGAGTAATTTGATAAATTAACTAATTAAAGGGCATTATGGTAATTTTAATAATGGAGAAGGGCAATATGGTAATTATAATTATGAAGAAGGGTAATTTAATAATTGTAATTATGAAGAAGGGTAATTTGGGATTTATAATAATTGAAAAGGGAAAAATGGCAATTATAATAATTGAGAGGGGTAAAATGGTAATTATGATAAAGGAGAAGGGCAATTTGGTAATTTATCCAACTAAAGGGGCAATTTGATAATTTAACCGACTAAAGGATAAATTGGTAATTATTTAACCAACTAAAGGGGCAAAATAGTAATCATGATAATGAAGGAGGGTAATTTAGTAATTTATCCGACTCAAGAGCAATTTAGTAATTATAACAAAGGAGAAGGGCAATGCGGTAATCTAACAAACCAAAGGGGAAATATGTTAAGTGTAGCAATTATGAGGGGTGAATGGTGATCTAAAAAGCATAGGGGATAACTTGGTAACCTAAACCGGATAAGAGGTAATTTGGTAATTATACAACCTAAAGGGTAATAGGTAATTTGTCAAGTAAGCAAGGGATAACTTAGCAATTATATAAGTAAGGGGTAAATAAGTAATTTGTACCTAACATGTCATTGTGATTGTGGAATTTTATAATATGACTCAAATAACGTTGATTAGCAAGGTAAGAGTATTTGATAAATAGTAAGTATTACGAGAACGAATCTTAATTCGAAATTAGATGAGATTATGATGGCCTTAATGGTTTCTCTGTGATATCTTAGATAACCATCAAGATAAGAAATGACTAAAGATATCAGAACAATTAAAAGTGAATAAATATCTGATTATGATGCTTTTTGTGATCACCTTAATTAATACACTAATACTCAAAGTGAAAGACCTCGAGATCGGGAATGATGACTCTTTAGGGGTCGCTACCCTAAAGACGTGGTTTAGTCCACGATTATTCTGGTATTTGCTGGTGTGCCTTTGTGCCCCAGCCAGACCCTATATCTTACTCTATCTAGCTCTACGGACCTAGGGGGTATGCATACTTATGGATTAGGTGTCCTTGTCAGTAGGGTACTGAATAGCTTTATGCACCAGTACGACTAGGGTACCTTTGCGTCCTTGGGTGCGTGGTTGAAGGGTACTGAGTAGCTTGTATGCACCGGTACGACCGGTGTACCTTTGTGTCTCTAGTTCTTGATCTCCCATCCGAGGCAAATAAATATAATTATTGTGCTGATTAAAGAAAGGGAAAACACTAATTACGAAAGTGAAAGATTAATGAGCCAGGCCCAGTTGACTTATGATATGAGTACCGATCCACCAGATATAATAATGGCCCAGGAGTGTGTTGCCCTGGCAAGTGATTATGAGTACCGATCTACCGGATATAATAGTGGCCCAGGAGCGTTTTGCCCTGGATGATGATTATATGTATTCCGGTCCACCGGCTAAAATAGTGGGGGTCCCGAGCTCAATAAAACCATTTATGCATGTGAATAAAGTTATGGAAAAATACTAATCATTTATAGTGGGACACCATGTGAGTCGGGGCCAGACCGGTCCACCGGCAAATAATAGTGGCCAGGAGCGTTTTGCCATGGAGACCGATCCACCGGCATATAATAGTGTTTAGGTGCGTTCTGCCCTATAAATGACCGATCCACCGGCTATAATAGTGGGGTTCTCGCACTCACATGGATATAAAATATGAGATTGATTGAATGATGACGGAATAATGGCTTAAGGCCGAATGTATTGATTTTACACTATGACATGGCTTAAAGCCCAAAAGTATCGATCGT
Source organism: Tamarix chinensis (assembly GCA_030549775.1). Classification (NCBI taxonomy): domain Eukaryota; kingdom Viridiplantae; phylum Streptophyta; class Magnoliopsida; order Caryophyllales; family Tamaricaceae; genus Tamarix; species Tamarix chinensis. The sequence continues at coordinate 83,676,041 of CM060178.1, forward strand.
AACTTATAACTTGTTGATATGTGACAGCCTTGTTATATATGTGATTGTTATGTATGCACCTCTTATTATATATGTATATAGCTTGCATTATGTGTTGCATTGTAGGCCTATTTTTAAGTGTGGTATTAAAGGGTAACTCAGTACCATAGTACTGAAGGGATTCCCTTCATGGGGCCCCTAGCTATTCAATGGGCAGTGCCCCTTGCAGGTCTTATCAGGTGCTACTCAAGTGGGCTACGAGAAAGAGAGTAAGGAATTATCCGGTATCATTAGGCCTTTTCTCCTTCTCTTTTAAATTCCTGGTTTTTAATGTTAACGTTGTTAAAGTAACCACCACTGGTGGATTCTATTCCTATAAATGATTTGATGCGCTACTCTGATTTGAAAATGGATTGTAAATTGTGTTTTATGCTTTTAGCCTTAGTACTTAGTACTAGAATGGTAGGAGTGAACCGGTCTAGTACTAAGTGTGGCGGTAATATCCCCAGAATTCACGATTTTATAATTTACTTCCGCTAACTCTTTCAAATAAAACGAAATTTTTCAGTAGTGAATTTTGAGGGTGTTAGATAGATCAATAAGGCTTTAAAGTTCAACCTATCATATTATTCATCTATTTAGTCATTTAATAATCAAAATATACTTTAAAAACCTAAAATTCTATCTAAAGGTTTAGATACCACAAACTAAGGTAAAAATGCTAAAAATTAACTTTTACCGTTTGGACCAAACTTAACAAAAAACACAGATATAAATAAATTAACTAAGTCAAAATAAAGTCACACATGCATTTGGAAAAATCCAATATTTATGAACAAATAATTCATTGTTCAAAAAAAAATATAATTTTATACCAAGAAGCATGAATTTAAAAAGAAAAATACTTTATTACTATTTATGCTCTGCTAGTATTTATGAGGGTCAAAATGTTAAAGGTTAAAGGTTGAGGTTGACTCTAACATAAGCTAAAAGTCTTTTAGGGGTATTTATGTTATTTTTATGTTTAATTATCCCAACATATGATTAACATCAAATCAAACCTTATCTAGGGTAATTTAGGTGTCATTAGCCAATAATACTTTACATTTTATTAATAACATAGGGCACATGGTGAAAAACACCAAAAGCTTCCAAAATTTCAACTATAAATTAAATCATCAAAATGAGTAGGGATTGAAGCATGCTATCTATCACAGATATTCTAAAAATTTCAACCTACAACATGGTATACTTGAATTAAAAAAAATAAATCAAAGAACACACCTCTCACCCAAAGGGCCGAAAAATCCTAAACAAGGCCAATCATGCATAATCATTCTTAACACCACCAAAATCCTTCAAGTTATGTATCAAAATAATGGTATAAATTAAAAATATTAAGATGATATAATCTAATCCAACTTAAGAGCCAAAAATCACACCATAAGGCCTTAAGGCTAAACACACGAACTAATAACCAGACTCTTGATATCATTCATACACAACTTCAAACATGATTACATATAGTGAAAAGATCTCACCCTAAGCCTAAGATTCAAATTAGAAAAATGAATTAAAGGGTTAAATACCAAACAAACTCTCCCAAAATGCCTCCTTGAAACCTAGAACGTCAAAGAAAAGACAAGAGAAAACTAGTACGCAAAAATCCAATCAATGAGGAAAGGAGAATTAACTTATCTTTAAGATTTGGAAGGAAAAAAGCCTCAACTATGGAGGAAAAATGGAACTTCATCCACACAAATGGATTGGAAGAAGAAGGAAAAAGTGTAAAAAAAGAGAAGAGAAGAAGAGAAGAAAATGATTGAGGTTAAAAGGGTAAGTTATTATCTTGAACTTGAAACTAAACTAATCTTCATCCATGGTGGAAATGGGATTAATGTTTCAAAAATGGAGGGAGAAGAATAAGGGAAGGTGGAGGCACACAATAGGAGAAGAAATTAAGAAGAAGAAAGAAACTTTATAAGGTAAAGTTGAGAAGGGTAGGAAGGTCATCTAGGTGGAGTCTTAATCATTCAGAATTAGGTAGATATTTTGTTAAAAATATTAAGGGGAAGGAATGAGGGAATGAAGCCACATGGGAGGAAGAATACATGGTCACAAATAATCCCTTAAAACTCAAAATTGAAAGGTGGAGAAATAAGAAAGAAGCTTTGGCGCACTTAAGGACATAATGGTAACTTTACTAAGAAAATAAAACTCAATTTAGTTACTATAAGTAGGGGAAGCCAAGAAATTGTTAAGGAGGATAATGAGTGGTTCTAGACCATCCTAATCAATAATAAATGCTTGGAATTTATGTTTACAATATTAGGTAATAAAAGTAGCATTTGATGAATGATTTCATTCAAAACTATATAAATATATCTAAAAATTATAAAAATAATTTTATAACATTTTAAAATCATTTAGAAATCAATAATACTAAAATATAATGATCCCTAAATTTTCATAAATTTTATATGGTTAAATGCTTCATTTCGGGGCTTAAAAATTTGTTTAAGGTATATTAGTGGGCTATAAATGAGTTGAGCTAAACACCTCTAGGCACAGGTTCGTTTATTAAATGAGCTTGAAAAAGGGTTCTAACTTAGCTCGTTTAACTAAACAAACAAGCCGAGCCAAGATTACAAGCCTAAGTTATAAATGAGAAAATCAAACTTTTTGGGCTTGAACTTGACTTATTTAAGAAATGAGCCTGAAAGTGAAGCTTTGCTTGATTCGTTTAACTAAAAACCTTGAGCTGACACAAGTAGTTTTCGAGCCGACTCAACTCATTTACAACCTTATATATTGGTATGATGAATATATATATATTACTAAAGACTTGGTTTGACATTTTTAGAAATCTTAGGAGACTTAGAAATACATAAAGATTTCAAATAAACACATTTTAAAAGAGTCTAAAAATATTTAGAAGGCTAAAAGTAGCTCGAAAGTCTTATAGAAGTCAAACCCATAAGAAAGGACAAGAAAATGAAAACAAAATATTTTAATAATGTAATAAGGGTTTATAATTTAGTAAAGGTGTAACAATTTATTAAAATTATATAGTTTATTTTTCAAATACTAAATATCTTAACCAAGTCAGAGTTTTTGAAGAATAGGGCTTTACAAAGAGAGTATCTCAAATCTCTTTTTCCATCTTTTTCTCTAACACACTCGAATATACTTCATCTACTAGTGCAAATGTAGATTAGATATAACATTACCTTCCATCTCTTCAAAAGTGGAATAAGTTATATCAATGGACCTTTCTTTAATTTCTACCATATAATTATCGTTCCTCATAACTTCTTTCATTCTCATTTTCCACAATGAGATTTTTTATTTGAAAATAACTAGAGCCTTATTGATTTTCAAGCTTAATAAACATTACATCCTAGGTGACAAAATTGATCTATGATATACATGTAGCAGTTATACTTAGCTCTTCTATGGCCAAACAAGTAGCTATGGGACAATGAAATAAATATGGACTTGATCAATCCAATCCAATTACGAGGCGTGTCTTTGAAAATCCTATTGTTTCTAGCTTTCTATATGTCATAGATAGAGGTGACCAATAGCCTACATAATAGTTCTATCTTGAACTTCGAACGCTATGAGTGGTTACAACCTCAAGGAGGATGTAGTTCCAATAAAATTATGCTTCTCTAATCCCCATTAGGTGGCCTATGGTGTGGAAAATCCTGCCCATCATTTGACACTGCATAAACAGATAAGTTATTAACTTCTGCTCTACATAAAATGCATAACTCTGATCTTCAAGGGGAGCATACTTGTTGAGCTTATCCTTTGTAGCTAATCTACCACTTACTACCAACCATCCCATAAATTGAGGACTAGGTGTTGTTGAGTTCTCCCAAATATTATTCCACCATTGCACTTTAGGAGCTTTATTTCTTAAGACATTTTATTTTGATTTAATGATATATATGGGCTATGTGGATCTACATTTGTGAGTCTAGATTGAAGTGTGTTACGTAAATATAGAATACTCCTTAGTGGCCAAGAAGCTATTGCTAGAATCTCCATCTCCCAAACAAATTTAGTTTTAATAAATCTATTATGAATCCATTTGATCCAAATAGTGTATTTTTTATGAGCTAAGTTTCAAAGGTGTTTCCCTATGTCTAATTCATTCCACTTGCTAATGTCAATTATTCCCTGCTCCCCCTTCCTTTTTTGGTAGGTAACATGTGGTCTATGATATTGGTTAGGGCTGTAAACAAGTCGAGCCGAGCTGAGCCAAATACCCCTAAACTTGGGCTCGACTCGTTTAACTAAATGAGCCTAAAATAAGGCTCGGGATTGGATCATTTAACTAAACAAATGAGATGAGCTGAGCTTTTAACGAGCCAAGACAAGCCGAGCTCAAGAGCCAAAGATAAAATAGGAACTGAGTCTCAGTTTTTCAAGCTTAAACTCAGCTCGTTTAATAAATGAGACCAAAAGTGAGGCTTTGGCTCAGCTCATTTAACTAAACGAATGAGCCGAACTTAGCTTTTAACAAGCCGAGCCGAGCCAAATACCGAACTGGCTTAGCTCATTTACAACCCTAATACTGGTGATTTTTGCTATATTTACTTATTTAGTGCTCTCTATCTAGAGAAAATTTTGACATGTAACTAATTGTGACACCACCTTCTTGGGCAATAGAAAAACTTGGCTTTAGTACATCTTTATGCCAAAAATTATAGATTTCAAGAGTTGTAATCTTCCAGTATAGGAAACCATCTTCATTGCCTAGTGATTCACGCGTATCACAACTTTGTTAAGGAGGATTTAGATAAGCATTCAACTTGGTATTGCCTACTAGGACTCCCAATTATTTAAATGGTATGGAGGTGGGGGAGAATCTTAGGTATGAAAGTATCTCCTCTCTGGCTATTAGATGGACTCCTCCAAAATACACCTAGATTTTGTGTTGGTTTATGGTTAGACCCAATCGTCTACTAAAGTGATGAAACTTGTTGATAAGGCATTGAACTAATTGAAGGTTCCCTCGGTAGAAGAGCAACATATCATCTGCAAATGAGAGATTCACAATTTTCTCTTTTTTGCACTGAGGGTGGCCGTGGAAATTAGGGTCATGCCATAGGGTTTCCATGAGCCTAGCCAGGTATTTTATTACAATGACAAACAAATATGGGGAGAGGAGATCCCTTTGTCACATGGCTCTTTTCCCATGAATTGACTCAAGCAATTTACCATTAATATTGATATAGTACCTCACACTTTTCACACATATAATAATAACCTTCACAATATGGTTGGGGAAGTGAAGAGCCAGCATAATCTTTTCCAAAAACTCCCAGTGGATAGAGTCATATGCTTTGCATAAATCTACTTTCATCATGCACCTAGGTGAGATATGTTATTTTCCATACATGTGCAGGAATTCATGAGCCAACAATATGTTTTATCCAATTAATCTACCTTTTATGAAAGCCAAATAAGGTAGATCTATTAAAGAGGGTAAAATATGTTGCATCCTATTAGTCATAATTTTTGTGAAAGCTTTGTATAGGATTGTGCAACATGCAATTGACCTAAAGTCCGCCACATGCTCAATATTAGGAGTCTTAGGTATGAGAACAAGCATTTTTGTAGTGATAAAATCTAGGTGGGTGGCATTGAGGAAATATTCATTGAGGATTATCCAAGTTTCTTCTCCTAAAATAGTCCATTCTTCCTTGAAGAAGGATGAGGTAAAATCATCCAGTCCAGGAGCTTTGGTGTCTCTTATTGCAAAGATAGCCTCATTTACTTCATATTTAGAGAATGGTTTAAGGATTGAATGTTGTTTTTCAGTAATCATGATAGGGTCTTTCTTTAAAACTTGCTGAGATATTTCAACTGCTTAGGGATCATGTTGTCCAAGAAATTTCACATAGAAATCTCTAGATGTTTTTAAGACTTGATTTGGATCAAAAACTATTTTACCATTCTCTCCTTTAATGTTGTTATAATATCTTTTATTATGCTTTGATTTCATCATGATGAATAAAAATCTAGTGTTGGCATCACCCTTATTTATCTAATGAATGGCTACTTTTTTGTCGAAAGAGGCTCTCTTCACATTGAGAGAGTAGTTCACATAGCTTTATATCATCTTTCTCCCAATGTTGCGGCTCTAAATTAGTAGGATTAGCTCTCAGATTCATCTGAATTGTTTGCACAATTTTCTTTTGAGAATCTACCCTACTAGAGACCCCACTATAATGATCCTTATTTAGCTACATGAATCTAGCCTTGAGTGCATGTAGTTTATGTTTCCATCGAGTGTCCAGAGTTCCAGCATAAGGTTTTGTCCATTCTTTAGTAACAATATGTTGGAAGTATGGGTCCTTATATCACATATTATAAAATTTAAATAGTATTTTACCATATTTCCTGGGTTATTGGAATAAGAGGTAGTCTGCACAATCATCTGTGAAAGGTTCTTCTTTAAATTTAGCTGAAGAAGTGGAGTATTGGTTCAGCTATTAGTGATTAACGATAATTTTGTCCAACTTCCACATAATCCTTTCCTAACCCATTCTTCTATTGCACCATGTAAAGAGTGGGTCGTTAAATTCTAGATCATGAACCATAATATGTGATAGATAGTTTATGAAATCAGTCACATCTTGGATGTTGAGGGAATATCCTTGAAATTTTTCTTCATGGCTAAGCACAATGTTAAAATCCCCCAAAATAACCTAACCTTCTTATTCTACTTGATTTGTAACAATTCAATCCCACAAATCCCTGGGATCAGAACCATTATTGAAAGCATAAATGAAGGTGATGAAGAATATCTTTCCTTCGGTCGAATGAGCTTGTAAATGCATACCTTGAGCATAAGTCGATACCGTGTCTACCTTCCATTTATTCTTGTCCCATTAACACCATATGCATCCATTATTATGATAATCATAATTGTTGATGAAATCCCATCCTGGCCACAATCTTCCCTTAATGTCCATAGTCTTATTTGGCTTTATTCTTGTTTCCAATAAACCAAAAAAAGGAGAAATATTATTAGTTTTATACTACTTGACAACTTCCTTTTGTTTGTGAGGTTTGTTTAAACCTCTCACATTAAGATGGGCCATCATTAGGGTTGGAATGTGAAAGAGATATTATCCCTCTTCTATCTCCTTCATTCACTTGTAAACACCTTTCTCCTTCTCATTGAGTGAGAATAGCAAACTGATTAGACAATGTGAAATTCTATTTTGATTGCTTGAAAATCTCCTTTACACTGGTATCTTGAGATGATGAAGCATTAGTTGATGCATGGTCTACTTTTTCTATCTTCTTCTAAATGAAAAACTGAGGTTTGACATTGATTGAAGCAGCTTGATTGTGTTGGTGTTGGTGTTGGGCATTGGCTAATTTATGTTGCTTTGATGGATTTATTTGAGTAGTCTGAGTTTACTTCTTGAGGCAAGAAAAGCTAGTACATCTTGTAGTGTCACATTCATTGTAATATGCAGGTTTCCATTCATAGAGTATAGGTTGTAAGAGTATCTCCCCATCTGGATCCAATATATCCACTATATCCACACTTTTTTTTTGTAACATCTACCTCAATAAAAGGGTGTGCATAAGAGATTCTTTCTCTGTTCTATGTAAATCCATCCATGTATAAGGGCTTACTGACTACACTTGTAATTTGACTAAGCGAATCTATGTCCCAGTAATCTAACGGGAGATTTGGGCTTACTCCAACCTTTTTCATGTGAACTTATATACTTAATGAAATCTATTTGACGATGTCTTCCATCTACAACACATTAACCTACTTTGAGAAGTAATATCGTCCGAATGAATGGGGTAATCATTCTCTTTTTCCTCCATTCTTACCATTGATCCACTCCTACCAAGGGTATTCCTCTATGTAGAAAATGATCCTCTCCTCGTTCGGGTCATGAGGAGAGAGGAGAGAGATCTTTAGCGGCTAGAATTGTAGCTCTTTTATGTTTCACAATGAAAAATTATTCTTGTTGAACTTCCTTGTTTATTGCTTTGTCACCATTGTAATAGATGACTCATTTCCTTTAACTACACTTAACTATAGATTGAGAAATGAACTAGATAAAGCTAGTGCTTTGATACGACTTGTTAGGATCATTGTTGTACTATGTCACTCAATTTAAAACTAAAGTATAAATGGTAATGGGAATTTATTTAGAGAAAATAGAATTATATAAGGATATTTCACAGCAAAAAGGATTTCTTTTGACTAAGGAGAGTATACCTAATAATACTTCTCTCTTAGAATAGGAGATAAAAAAAAAGGTTAATATTAGGATAGACTTAATTTTTTTTCTCTTTAAAACTTTTTCTCTTTCTCTCTTTGTATACCTCTTTTTTTTTCTTTAAAATGGGATACACAAACGTTGAGGAGGACATGCATACATCTAGATGAACTAAGGAGGTGATGGAGGCCTCTACATACTTCCATCACCATCTTCTATATATGTAACACCCTAAAATTTACTATTAATTTTTTTTTATTTTACAACAACAACAATGAAATAATGGGCATTACATTGCATATAACATAGAAAATGTAATCCCTATACCCAATATCTATTGGATGTAAGGATAAAAAAAATAACTTGTATTTAAATATTACATGTAGGAAACACTTGATCCCATGATAATAAAAGATCACGAAAAAGAGAGAATATAACAAAAACGTTAGAAAACAAATGACTAAAAGTAGAGAGAGAGAGAGAGAGAGAGAAATATCTAAATAATCAAATGCTTTTCCAACTTGAATAAAAACTCACTACAGGTGATACATTGAAAGCACTAAACCAACAACTATATTAAATACAAGGTGGCATTTGCTTATGAGAATGAGAAACACCCATAAAAATGATGGTCGGTACTTGTTTACTAAGTAAGGTACCAATACACATCGATGGAATAAGTTATGTTTAGCATAAGCAACTCAATGGCAATATAAATATTATACATGCATATACACACATGATATGAGATAACTCAAGAGAAAACTAGATTAGGATTCAACATTAGGTGATCATAAATACTTTATATACTTAGTCATGTTGAGATTATGGACTCCACTATTAATAACCGATGGAATGGTGTCATGATATAAAAAAAAAATCCAGGGTAAAACACTCTTAGCTACTATTCCATAATCAAGGGAATTATATCACAATATATCACACCCTCTAGGACGTAAATACTTGAGGACTACAAGTATATACTCCTAATCTTTAAGTATGTAAACCCCTATGAGCCAGTAGAACAATCAATATAGTGTAGATTTAGGACCACTCTAGTTACTACAACAATAAAAAAAATACATGGGTACCACAATAACCTGACAAAAGAAATAAGATGAAGCACCTAAGTGTTTACTCACGTGATCTTCTACTTTGATTATTAATGTCTTATTATCCATCATGAAAAAAAATAACTCATACTTCAAACTTAGTGGATACCAACTATCATTGTTACGTGAAACATCGAGTATTTATTTAAAATACTTAGAAATGCAAACAATTGTATTTATTTAAAATACTTAGAAATACATCTTGATTGATAAAATCAAACATGTTATAATCATATAAAGCACAAATAAGACATAAGGAAATGTAATAAGTATAGAATGAGATAATACACAAGCAAAAAAGCTAGAATGCCATCGTAAAACCCTAATTCACATTTACGCCATAACACCACCCATAAGACTCACTAATGTACAAAATTTATCACAACTTTCCAAAATATCATATTAAGAACCATATCCTAAAACTAGGATTAAACTTCAATGTTTTGTACATAAAATTACGATAATATCCCCTAGGGTGTCTAAGCTCATTTTAAACCATTTTCATGTGATATTAACACTTGTGCTAATCATATTAACCCAAAGTAATCACAAGTCACACTTGTTATATTTTGGCCCACATAACATTTTTACAACATTCATTTTCCATAATGAACACAAATGCCTCAAAACTTCTTATTAAAATAACTTAATATGCACTCAACCAAATCCTATTATATATAATTTTATGTAAGAAACTCAATGAATAAAATGATATACTTATTTTCCACAAAATCTCACAAATCAAGCTAAAAACCCTAAAATTGATCAAGACTACAACTCCCAAATTTTGATTTTCACCAAACTTAAACAAATTAATATTCCACATCCCAAACATTATGAGATACCCAATGAAATAAATAAATCTTAATTATCAACAAAAGGCCCCAAACATTCACCAAGCAAGCCTCAACATAATATCCCTAAAAAAATGCTTTGACTCATGGTAAGCAACACTTAACAAACTTATTAAAAATAATTAAAACACATAGATCATGCTCGAGCTTTTACCACAAAGCATAGCATGAACTAACATGATATTCACACACAAATCATAAAATTACACTCTTCATGGAATTGCGATAATACATAGAGATAATCACAACATCTAAACATGATTTCTAGCAACAAAACATGCTAACATGGGATTGGGTAAAAGAGACACATGTTAATAAAATACCCTAATATAGATATGTATATCTTTACTAAAGGCTACACTCGTCTCTAAGCAACAATCCTCCTAATCACCTTATTACAATCACTTTGATCACCTAACAAGAAATGATAAAGGGTTAGATAAGCTAATAAAGATCAGCATGGATAAGCAAGGGAATGGAGGAAATTTAAGGTGCTATTCTGTTGTGAAATATTGGTGCATGATGAAGGGAGATGTGTGAGAGCTTGACATATCGAAGGGGCACATGTGTGAGGTTCCAAAACAACTAGGGATGAGGTTGTGTGAGGTTTGGACGATGGTAGGGATTAGTTGTGTGATGTGTGAGCTTTGAAAGTGGATGGTTGTGTGAAATGATGGTGTTGGTTGGGGGTGGTAGCATTAAGTGGTCACACATGTGGTTATGGTTTAGCATGGGTGGCTCAAGTAAGGTGGGGGTGGTTCGAACAATACAAGTAGAGCATAAACAATGGAGGAGGAAGCAGAGGAGTTAGGGGTTGAATGGTGAATAAAAACTAAAGAATAGGAGGCACTTATTAAGTTGGAATATTGGCATAAAAAAGGGAGGTAAGGAGGAGGAGGTATACGTGGTTGTGTGTTGTGTGAACTTAAAAAGCGAGAGAGATAAGGCATGGTTAAGGGGTTTTGGGTTGTAGAGGCTGGCACGCGATAAAGGGGAAAAGGGTCGTGAAGAGTGTGCAACAAAAGGAGGGTATACAACCCAACTAGGGGAAAGAAAATTTAGTTGATTGGTAAGGAGGGTTTAGAGGTTAAAATTAGGCATTTAAGTTAAGGATGAGGGTTAGATAAATAGAAACAGGTTAACACATAAAAATTAAGGTGAGGAAATTTTGGGATGTTACAGTATACTTCCGTCACCATCTTCTACAACTTTCCATCCTTATCTAATTAGTTGGAAATTTTGACTAATATTTTCTTAATCCAAAATCTCTTATCTTTAATCCATTTAACCAACTAACGCTATCAAATAAGTAGCCACTTTTGACTTAAATTTATCTAATTAGGTTTCCTAATCAATTAAGAAGCTTTTACTTGATAAAATTGTCTACAACTTTGACTATTCAAAGCAAAAGTGATTTTTCCTCCCAAACAAGAGAAAAGTGAAATAAAATTCGTCAACAACAACAAATCAAATCATTACTCCATAACACTTCTATATATGTTAATAAGAATCAATTTTGAACAACACAACAAACAATAAAAATGAGCATAAGAAACCAAAAGTGAAAGCGTGAAATTAAAACAAACCATTTATAACATCATCCGTTCATTTTAACTTCTATGCGTGGAATTAGAGATAAGTGTTTATTACAAAATGGAGTAGGGGATCATTAAATTAAGAACAAAAGATATTTTTTTTTTGTTTTTTTAAGGGTCACCTAAACTCTTAGCAGGGATCGAACTCGGATTATCCATGTAAAGCTTAAGTTTTAATATCATTCTAGAAAAATGCTAGATAATAACAAAAGTTGATTGAGGAACAAAAAAACATATAAGAAAAATAGGGAGGACTTTTAAGATAAATATCTCTCCAATGTGCTTATATCAGAGCGTTTGAGAGAGAAAAAGGATAAACAAATGATATGTAAATGAGAGAGCACAAGAGAAGGAAAAATTGAAAGAATGGGAGGGGTAAGAGCAAAAACAATGATAATAATGTTTGTTAGTTGGATCTCTCCGATTACTAATATTCACCGAGGCTTCTCAACTCAAGTAGTATCCAGGAAAGGGTGCAAAATAAATGATCGTGGTTTTATCCTTGTTAAGGATATGCCCTTAAATTGTTTTTTATAAATGTAGTTACTCACTTGTTTCCTACTTATTTTCCCCTTATAATGGTGCATGAATCCTAATGTGAGTCATATGACATGTCAACTATTTACATGCTCCCAAATTTACATATCATAATTTATTTCTTATAATTAATAGCTATAATTATTGTTCATAGTAATAAGTTACTTACATCCTACAATTCATTATTTATGCAAAGAAAATAAAACATTTTCCCTATATTTTGGTATTCTAATTTTTCTACTTAAATTATCTTTTTCTCACTTAATTAATCAAATTACTTTATTTTTCTAGGTGTATATTTGGCTAAATGTTTTATGTTCAAAAAATTAATTTTCAACTATAAATTTTAAAAAATTATATTAATTTTAGTAAATTTACTTATTAAATAAGGTTAAACACTTAACAACGATATTCAATAGCTAACAACTACTGCTCTCCTATTCATACACCAACTTTGCAACAACATACTAGTTGAAATCGATCTCATCCATACATTTCACACGACAAGACATTATTCAGACCATAAGAAAGAAAAGCAAGCACAATGTATTTGTCAAAGATAATACTTTAGAAAAAAAAATCAAAATTACATTTATATATTCTCAACTAGTGTGTATAGTACACTAGAAATCTTGTAATTTCTCTCCGTCACATTTTCATTCATCTAGGACAACATACTCAACCCACTTTCATTCACACTTAACAATTAACCACTAGAATGACCTCACTACAATAGTAAATAGATCAAGTAGAGTTTATCTAAGTCAAGCTCAACTCATTTAAATTTTTTAGTCTCGAGCTCAACTCTCCTTTACACGACTTAAGCTAGACTTGTACAAGGCTCGAGAGCGTCTCAATTCATTTAAGATAAATAAGACAAATAAACTCGTTTAAATTTATGTTCAACTCGGCTCATTTAACTATATACCTTGTTGTTTAAAAAATATATTTCTTAACTGAGCCAATTTAGCTTGTTTAAAATGACTTGATTATACACTCAATTATTATGGTTCATCTAAAAACTTAATTGATATATACGGTTAGATTCCCAAAACTATGAGTTTTATTAAGAAAGATATTAATGAGTTCATAATGAGCCATCTCATGATCTTATATAAATGAGATGAAGTCAAGTTAGCTAGTGAACAAATGAGCTAAGTTAATCTTAATTCGAACTCAATTTGTTTATTAAACGAGCATTAAGATAAAATTTACTTTTTGCTTACCTCATTTAATTACATAAACACATTAAATAAAACTCTTATCAATCTAAATCGAGTTACATTACAACTGATTTTATTCGTTTACGGTCTTAACCGAATTCTCAATAGCTTAGACATAGTCTCTACCATATCCTCAACATCCCAAACGCCTCAACCTTGTCCCAAAATCATAGAATAATTAAAATTCAATATTTTCTTTGATTGAACCTAAATACACCGAGATTTAGGCATTTTCAGTAATAATGAAGAAGAAGAAAATTATTGTTCCATAAACTGTGTAACGTTGTGTGAGAGAAGCCCTTCCTTCGATCGATCGTTGAGTATAGAACTACCAACTTATGGGCCTCCCAAAGGCGGCCGCAGCTTGCAGCATCGTTCCGAAATTGACGGAACAGTCGTCGTGTCAGAAATCAAGCGCCCATGTTCGCTATCATTTGACTTCTGAGCTTCCATAAAAAACCCGGTTCCATTATTAGCCTCCATATCTCGCCCTCACCTTCTGCCACTCAGTAGCTCGATCTCTCCTCGTAATTCCTCCATAATTTCTTCAACTTACTCGAATTGGGTACGACGCCACAATGGCCAGTGTTAAACCCACTTCGAAATGTATCTATTTGTCCCTAACTCTTCTCCTCCTACTCAGTTCATCCTTGCTTTTCGTCAATGCCTCCGAGGACCCAAAAACTGATCAAGCCAACGAAAATGACGATTCGATTGAAATCGAAGAGCTAATAGCAGTAGACGAACAAGAAGAGCAGCAAGAGCACCAACATGAACATGAGTCATTTTCAGATGCCAAGGTTCTAAGCAAAGCCCAGAGAATTGTGAATGAACTTAACGGCGATACTACTAAAAAGGTAATTGACGAGAATGAGTTCGTTTTGGTAATCGGGTATGCTCCTTGGTGTCCGAGGAGTGCTGAATTGATGCCTCAATTTGCGGACGCTGCGAATTCGTTGAAAGAACTGGGTAGTCCGGTTTTGATGGCGAAGCTCGATGCAGATAGGTATCCTAAAGTGGCGTCTTCGTTGAGTATAAATGGTTTCCCGACCTTGCTTCTGTTCACAAATGGGACTTCTCAACCTTATACTGGTGGATTCACGTCGTAAGTTCCTTTCTTTTGTTTTTTCTTTGTGAGTTTGATTTGAATTTTGATGATTTGTGTGGGCTGATTGGTCTTTGATTTGTATTTGACGGCATTGCTATCAAATTAGGGAGGATATAGTACTTTGGGTGAGGAAGAAGACTGGCGAACCTGTTGCTAGACTAACTTCAGTTTCTGAAGCGGAGAGATTTGTGAAGAAACACACTATATTCGTTGTTGGTCTCTTTGAGAAATTTGAGGTACTCAATTACTAGGAGATTTTTGACATTTTGGCGGCCAATTTTGAGATTCTGGTGGTAACTTTGTGATCAGTTGTGCTTCTAAAAATCAATTCTTTTTGGTTTACAGAAATTTGCTGACTTTTGGTTTTTATTGGTATCTAAGATTTCCGTTTCACTGACTAGCATTGAGAAAATATGCATGACTTCTTGATTTGGCTAAAGTAGTGTGTTTTTTTAGTTGAGTTTTAGTGGGGGGGGGGGGATTTGGTGGTGCTGAAATTCTGACGTTAACGCTTTGAACGATCGGTTCTGTTCATTATACATTAAATCTCCATTAATCGAGCTATCCCTTTTTCCTCTGTCCCCTCCCCTTCCCCTAATGAAAGAAAATGTGCAGATAAATGAGAACCAACCTCCCTTGAGCCAGTAGACAGCTACCTGTTACCGAAACCAGTTGAGTGTAACTCCTTTCTATTATGGAGAGTGCAAATTATTGTATCTTATGCATTTCCATGGATAATTACTCCTTAATTTTCAGAAATATCCTATCTAGATTTCTGCTGCTTTGGAATAAGGTTGCATGCATTTGGTCCTGCAAATAGCGGGATTCTCCAGGTTCACTTGTGGGTTTTTGTACTGATTTAGCTCTTGATGTGGGCGGTATCATCTTCTCTAGAGAACACTAAACTAAAATATAACTGTCTTCTACTTTAGTACTGTGATTTCCGTGCAGTTTTATTTAACATGCTGAGCTATTTCATCAAACTAAAGAAGAATATGCTTTATGGTTCATACTGATTATTTGTGCATGTGTGGCTTATTGTACATCCTTGTGTCACTACTGATTAGCGTGGGATTTTGGAGAGTTGAAGACTAATTATTGTAGCATGGGTTCAAACATGTTTGTAGATTTTTTACCTTATATTGCTAATTTTCTTTGTTCTTTTTCATCTCTTTACTTGCATTCTTGTCGCCATCCCGTCACCTCCTTTGTGAGTTGTCATGTGACCCCTGATGTATTCATAAGATTTGAAATTTGATTTGCAGGGTTCTCAGTATAAGGAATTTATCAGAGCAGCATCTTCTGATAATGAGATACAATTTGTTGAAACTAATTCAGTTGAAGTTGCAAAGCATCTTTTCCCTGATATGAAGACCTCACTTCCATTCGTTGGCCTTGTTAAAAGTGAGCCAGAAAGATTTACTGCATTTGGTGAGTCAATGACATTGGCAAGGCTGGTTTATGATCTGCATCTTAAGAGTCTTGTTTGAGGTTGGTTTTTATAGACAAGATTGAGTGGCTTAAGGTTTGGCTTGTTTAAGTTGCTTCGCTTCCTGTAGCATGGAACACCTTTAAGCTGATTCTACCATGTTGTTCATTTCTTTTCCCTTTATGGTGATTGCGGCCTTTTTTGGGGGGTTGGGGGGGGGGGGAGGCCGGTATGAGGGGTTCATGTCAGTATTTAGGTTCATGAATAGATTTATCTGAGTCAGGCAACACTCTTTCTTTTTTTTCTTTTCATATTTTTACTTTCAGTCCATTTGTTATTGCAAATGTTGTTTTATTTCTATTATAAAGACAATTTTATTGCATGAAAGAGGCATTTGTTTGTCAGATTACTTTTTTGGTCTGGCCATTTGTTTCATATATGATATGTTCCTGACACTTATGCATGGTATCCTTTTGCAGAAGGGTCATTTGACAGGGATAGTATGTTGAAATTCCTGGAGGACAATAAATTTCCCTTGGTTACCATTTTAACTGAGCTCAATTCTATCAAAGTCTACTCCAGCTCTTTTAAGCTTCAGGTATTCCATGTTATTGTCTCCTGTACCTGCTGTGTATTATACCATCATATCTGAAGAATAACTCCTTTCTCTCACAATCTTAGTTTTGCCTTTTGTTCTTCTCATCCCTTGTGAGTAAGCTACTTGATCGGATTTTGAAAGGTCTTATTGCCATATTGTTGTAGAAGGTTGTTAAACTGTGAGTAAGCTACTTCATAGTTTTGAATTGTTGTTATAAGGAGAAGTTTTTACTTGTATAGAGCAACAGGTTTTGAGATTTTTCTTTCTAGTTCCTCTCTCTTGTGGATGCAGCCCTTTCTGCACAGTTTATTCTATGATCATGTGATCACATGGTGCATGGTAAGGAGGTTTATTCCCTTGCATTTCCAAGATGTGTATGAGTATCAACTTTGAACATATTTAAGCTTTTCAGGGTATGAAAGAAAAGTACTTCATATGTCATGCTCGTGAGAATGAAAAATATATTTAGAAGTTAAATCATTTATGTATCTTACTTTGTCAAACATATAAATCTTTGTTGCTTGCCCTAGAGTTTGAAAGTGCATTTCTGTGTGTCTCTATGTTTTCAAGTGTTATGTCCATAGATGAAAAATCTTTTGAGGTGGTTTCCGTCCTCACATTCAACTATGTGAGACCTTGATTTACCCTTGCTTAAATACTCATGTTAGGTTTGATCCCCAAGGGTAGAGGATAAGCACTTTCCGCTTTCCCCATTAGGAAGAAAACATTAGGATTCTTCATGCTTCCCAAATAAAGTATGAAAATTTTTAAATCTACAAATCAGGACAAAACCTTTCTCTGTTTAGATATATAAGGGGAAAGGGACAAATCACTTTGGGTCTCGTACATGACCCAAGCATTTAAACATCTATTCTTGATCACAAAAACTCAAAATTTATGATTTAGGGTGGAAGATCTTAATGTTTTATTCCTTCATTGGGACTTTAAAAGCACACTGAATTGGGAGCTGAACCCAACAGTTATGCTTGACTAATTACTTACCCAGTTTTTCACATAGCATAGAAAGGATATTTCAAGGGTGTGCAGCATTACAAAGGAATGACTTAAGGGCTTCTACACGTTGATCCTACTCTTTCAGAATGTGTCCAAACTTGTGCAACAGCAGTGCTTTTAGTTGATACAAATTTTCTGTGATGAATATCTAATACATCTACATGATATAGCTTTATGTCTTTGCGGAGGCTGATGAGTTCAAGAATCTTCTTGAGCCTCTTCAGGAAGTAGCAAGAAATTTCAAGTTAGAGGTTAGTCTCGACATTCTTAACACCACCCTCAGGCGCATGCATCACGATGCTCTTTGTTGATTTATGCTGTTAAGTTCTGTTCTAACTTTCTTTACATGTGCAGATAATGTTTATATATACAGATATCAAAGAGGAAAACCTTGCAAAGCCTTTCTTGAGTTTATTGGGACTTGAAGAATCTGAAGACACTGTTGTTAGTTCTTGGTTCTCAGTTTTGCCTTTGGTGTTGGTGTTATATGTCAAATGATATGCTTGCTTAGTCTGCTGCATCTGTATGTTCAGGTGGCTGCTTTTGATAACAAGGTCAGCACAAAGTATCTCTTGGAAGCAAAGCCCACACCAAGTAAAATAGAGGTAGTGCTCCTATCATTATTTTTCCTCTGTGTTTGGAATATGATGCTATGAGGAAGTACTAAAGATACCTTGAATTGTTTAATTTCTTTCTATTCTTAATCTTGTAGGAGTTCTGCCGAGGGCTTCTGAGTGGCACTGTATCACCATACTACAAATCACAGCCTGCACCGGACAATGTGAGTACTCGTTGAACATAGCTTGATAGATGAAATGGCTGTCTTGCCTCTATTGGGTGTTGCTTTAATGTCAGTTACCTCACAAAAATTCATGTAACACTTGAGTTGGTGTTCTTATAGGCCATCTAACTTATTATATGTTCTTTAGAATCAAATGACTCAAAAGAAGACTATGATTATGAAGCATTCTGTGTGCAGTCTGCTATTTTACCTTTTTGCTTCTAGTCTGGAGTCTATAGAATTTCTAAAAGGCATGTCTTACCTTGTTTCCAGTGTTGCATCCTAGCATGTTCAAATGTCAACTTTTAAATAACTCACTTTACACAATTTTTTGCAAACGACTTCCTTGTCCTAGAAGTTGTTGCTGATGGAGATCTTAGCTTCACAAATCACTATCTAGGCATAAGAAATGTTTTTCTCCTAGTTAAAGCTAGCTCTTCTGCTAAATATTGTTTTGAGAAAACTGGACTAATAAGTTGACTATCGGTATAGAACTCGGAATCATACAATTAAATATCGGTTCCGATACGCAATATCGGCCGATATTTATCGGATTTTGGGTCGGCCGATACACGAAATTGGCGATACGCGATGGATTTAGAATTTCACGTATTTATCGGCGATTTATCAGTTATCGACCGATATATGCCGATATTTTACCGATATTTACTGATATTTGTCGATATTTACTAGTATTTGCTAATATTTATTGTGAAAAAAAAATAAAAATCACGCCGCGACAACCGCGACATATAAAATATCGTTCGCGACGCTCCGATACCGCGATACCGCAACCGCAACCGCAATCGCGACCGCGATTTTATTGCTTGCTCGGAATAGGACATTACTCATCAAAAGGAGACCTGTTAACAACGAAAAAAGTAAGATTTGCCTTTTCGCTTTTGCATGCGGACTCAATCCATGAGAGCTGGCTTACATGGAAGCAACTTTTTGAATCAATCAACTTATCCACCCATTCCCTGTTCCCTTGTGTTTTTCGTCATTTTGTGTAGTGTGTTTTTTATTGTTGTCTATTTTGCTCGCCTTCTCTTCTCTCTGCTTTGTCAAATGGGGGTTTCTTGAATCGTATTAGTGATGTGAGACCAATTTGTACTGCTTGATGATTTCATGGTTATGCTGATTGGTTGAGCTAGAATTTCTAGCAAGCTCTGAGTAACTGCATGTTCTGCCTACATGTTTGTTGGTTAGGGTGTCTCTTCTTATAATGTTAGGGTTGCTCCATTTTCACCCAGAGTTTATGGTTTGAAATTGTAAAAACCTATAAAATACAAGGTCAGTGCTGTACGCAAGCCTGCCAGCAGTCCCATGCTTTTGTATTTCCGTTGTTACATGATTAGAGCTCCCTTGTCACAGTGTAATATATATATATATAATGTATGTATGTATATGTATATATGCTTTGGTCTCCTTCTCAGCTATCAGTGTAACCTTATTTTAGATATATTTATTGTCCGATGGAATCCTAGTGTTTGTACGTCCTAGATTTCATGTTTTCCACTTCAAATTGGCTTGAAAAGTGGTTTTATTCTGGTGTGTTAGTCTCTTCTTATCTTCCCAAATCATAACTAAAAGCTGAGTCTTTCGACTGAGAGCAAATATCAGCATCTATAAAAGTTCATCACAGATACAATGTTGATAATGACTGACTTTGTTATATGCCATTAGAGCATGAGAATTCTGCTAGCATCTCTTTCTTTTACATGATGGAAGAAGGAAAATTTTTTTTGGAAGCTCCTTCAAAGACATTTTGATCAATGAGAAATATTTGGCCCCAGTGATTTAAGCACTTGTTTCCATGTCATCTGTGAGGCACAAATTTGACGTGCCATGATTCACAATTAATCTCTGTTGGATTCTGATCTCATATAATCTTAAATTTTCCAATGTCTGTATCCTTAACTTATTAACATAGCTGCATGATTGAAAATTGATTTTATGTGTGACTTCTTGATCCTGTTGAACCAAAGTTGGCCTTTTCTAGTTTATACTCTTTAGAAAAGATAGCTTTTTCCAATATTGTACTTTCCCTATCTGAATTGGTGTGTGTCTCTTATTCATGATACCCTGTCTCTGGATGGATGATTCCTGCTCTTCACATACAATTAAATATCGGTCCCGATACGCAATATCGGCCGATATTTATCTGATTTTGGGTAAGCCGATATGCAAAATTGGCGATACGCGACGAATTTAGAATTTCACATATTTATCGGCGATATATCGGTTATCGACCGATATTTGCCGATATTCTACCGATATTTACCGATATTTGCTGATATTTATTGGTACTTGCTAATATTTATTGTGAAAAAAAATAAAAAAATCACGCCGCGACAACCGTAGCATATAAAATATCGTTCGCGATGCTCCGATACCGCGATATCGCAACCGCAACCGCGACCGCGATTTTATTGCTGGGCTCTTCATGATTGCAAATTTTTTTATTTTTGTTTATTTTTAAATGTAATTATCTAGAATTTGAGTATTTGACAGATAAATTCAAATCTAACATCCATATATATGGGATTATAAAATTGCAGACAGAGACAACTGTCCAAGTTGTTGTGGGGAAGACATTTGATGAGGTTGTATTGAGCAGTTCCAAGAACGTTTTGCTAGAGGTTTGTGATTATTTTTACATTAGCTGAGACTTGTGTGATGGGATTTATCAGCAGTTTGATCATGTGATAGAGGGGCATGTTATTTCTACATTCACATGATCTAATAATTTGGATTAAATCAGCAAAGTGTATTTTCATGTTGCTCAGTATAATTTAAACTGATCTGTTTTTTCCTTAACTAAAGGTCTACACACCATGGTGCCTGAACTGTGAGACTACAAGCAAGCGAGTGGAAAAGTTGGCAAAGCATTTCAAGGCATTGGATAATCTAACTTTTGCGAAGATAGATGCATCTGTCAATGAGCATCCAAAACTTCAGGTGAATGTGGAGATTTATATTGCTGTAATTTTTCCTGCAATAGATTTTTGTATCACATGTTGATTATGTGTGACGCATGAAACCCTAGAACGTCTTTGAATTCGCAAGGAGTTGGCATTCAACCACTGAATGTAGCCATTAACTTGTTGCCCCTGTACTGTCATACCCTTCTCTTCCACACTTCCTGCTGCCAAGAGAGAACACGGGAAATGCATATACAGTAGCAGTTTATTGCCTGTGCTGACTTATGGCATTCCTACTGGCAGTGATAAATTCCAATCTCCAATTGCACATGCTTCCATCACCACCAAGACAGTGTACCTTTCATCTCTGATCATACTGCAATTTGACTGCTGTGATATCTGGAAACCATCCCTGGCATGAATATGTGCTGGGCTTAGTTAGCGGAACTCATTCGGCATGATTAGTTAGGAGCTAAAGAAGTTAGTGGCATGCGATGATTTAGGTACAAAGCTCATTCTTCTGGTTCTAGCCCACAGAGAAGGCGGTGCTTTTAATAGCCATGTTTGTGAACCTCCAGTTTGACGGATCTTCTAGTTTTTTCTTACCTTTCCCTCTCCTCACTTGTAGATTACTATGTACCCAGTAACAAGTCCTCAAGTTTGGCACGGTATGAAATGATAAGAATCATGTCTTGGATAAGATTCATAAGAAGCAAGTAGAGCTAAAGTAAAAATTCATTTTTCTGTTTGGTGAGGACCTTGATGTGAATAATAACAAGTGTGCTCGTTTCTACTATACATTATGTGTAGGATGAACTCTCTTGGCCTGTCCGAGGAGGGCATCTTTTTGTTTTTATCCTCTACCCCTATCCAAAACCATATACTGGACCACTCTGACGTAGTATCTGCTTTCTCTTTCCCTTTTGTGCTTATCTCTTTATTTCTTCCTCGCCACCACCCATGGGATTCTCTTTAGCATGCCTTGTTTGAGAATACGCCGTGTTAGTTTAGTTTATTTTTCGATATGATACTGCAGCAGAACATCATTTAGTATGAGAGTGATAGTGCGCATGAGTCCCCGATGTATGGATTTTTATCGATTTGGTTTCCGTCTTTATATAAAATAATAGCAAAAACAAACCACTCTTTAGTCTGAAATGCCTGTGAACGATAAAAAAAATGATAAGAAAAACATTCACAATATATATATCTATATATATCATTAGTCCGTTCGCTAATCAAATTATCATCCTTATTAGGAAAGAAAATAAATGACCAAATACCTGACCTTATGTATTAGAAAAGATCATTATTCTTTTTCTCAGATTACTACTTGATTAAGAACTTAGATATAATTACAGAAAATTGAATTGGTCTGGAATCAATAGCGAACATGACATTCATATGATGGGAGAGATTTATTCACGAATGTTTGAGCTTCATGCCTTGCTTGGAAAGAGCAGATAGCAGATGGCATGGTATTAGCAAATGTGACTAGCAAGTTTAGTATATAGGATCACATATTTTTTTGAAATGTGTTTGTTAAGTTGTACCTAACTGACGTCTATTCACTACTAATTATTAAATCCCTCAAATATGAGAAATGATGTTGAATGAACGCATCCCTGTTTATTTCATGTTTTTGTCATCTCGTCTTTATCCTCTGACGTGAATTCAAGTATCTCGCTGTCTGACCCAAAAAGGGGTGGGTTGGGGTGGGGGAGTGATCTATTTTGTTACCTGGATGTGAAAGTTGTGAGCATACTGGTCTTGTCAGAAATGTGCAAGTAGATGATACGACACTTCCTTTTCATACTGCAGGTCGATGACTACCCAACTTTGCTCTTTTACCCGGCAACGGATAAAGCAAATCCGGTAATCCAACATATCTATCGTAATTTCCTCGTGTTCTTGTATCTTCTAAGGCGATATTTCATTACCGTGATCTCTTGCAAAATTTTCCATGCAGGTTACACTATCTACTAAGTCAGGATTGAAGGAATTGGGGGCATTCATCAAGAAGAACACTAGGGCGGAGGAGCACACGACTAAAGATGAGTTGTAAGATAGTTAAATATACAGCGTCAACCTGGTAGTAGGCGAGGAATATTGGTTGTCCAGCAGTGGTTTGGATGAGAGCTGCGGTTTTCAGTCAATTCTGTCGAAAAGAACCGCTTATATCCCCTGGTTTTCATATCTGAGTTAAGTAAGCCATGCAACCAAGTTGGATCAGAATTTGATCCAGACATATATAGTTCTACAGTGGATTTTGTATTCCATGTAAAATTACGTTACATAGGATCAAATATAGTACTGCAGCGTTTAAGATTCCAATAGCCACAGATGTAGCACACTTCTCCATTGTTGCAGGCGTTCTGCTGATGGACAAATTATGCAACAACCTAAAATTATTAATTAACCTGGTTGTACCACAATGCTATTCAAGAGGTATACATGATAAAAGTAATAAATACTCTACATAAGACACAAACAAGCAAAGATTAGAATTTAAAAATATCCCTCAACCAAGGTAGGTTGTTTTTTCTCCTTCCCACGATCGTTGCCCTTCTTCTCATCAATTTTTAGCCCCTTCAAACCATCCACACAATCCCCAACCTCAGCTCGATCACCACCACCGTCACCTCCCACCAGAACCTCATCCTTCTTCACCACATCTTCCTCATTCCTCTCTCCGCTCACAACATCCTTCCCGACTTCACCTTCCCCAATCAACGCTCCCCCCTTCTTTGCCTCACAAGATCCAGGAGGATTCACTTCTTCCGGCGCAAGACCAACCAATGCATCGGATGCCGACGACGGAAGCTTCTCACCTGGCCATGAATCGTTGATACAGTCTCTCCTACTGTCTTCTTCTTTTTCTTCCTCTGTGGCGAATATTGAGGCGGCGCGTGAGCCGACTGCGGTTGCGGCTTTTAGAAATGCTTCTCTAATTGACTCTGCTGGTAACGCGCAGTCTTCAAGGCCTGCGTCTTCGAGACGAGGAGGACGGATCTTGTGTAGGATATTGAGATCTTCTTTTGTTGCTTCCATTTCTCCGATGTGTATGAGAGAGAATGAAAGAGACTAACTGGCGAGGACGAAGATCAATCGATCCTTTTCTGGTATTTGTGTGATTGAGTTGCAAAGATATGCTGTTGATGGATTAGGCTCAAGCGTTCTAGTTGAGATAGGGACGAGGTGCCGGAAGACTCTGGAGGTTTCTTTATTGGGCCGAGAGGCTGGTTTGTATTTATGGGCCTAGAATTGAATATGGTAAAGTGGCGGACTGACCCAATAGCGATGACTCGCAACATGAATTGTTGTGGACACGTGATATATTGGACGACGGATTGCCGAATGATTCTTATGCATTCTCTGTGCTGTTGCTGCATTTTAGATGCTTCGTATGGGTTTGCACTCACATTCACACGCATGTTCATAAATTTAATGCAAGGCGAGGATAGGGTCAAGTAGGGCTGTGCAAAACCGGATATCCGTATCCGGTCGGATTTTTTTTTCGGATATCCGATCCGATCGGATATTTAGTAACCTATATCCGTATCCGTATCCATTAATAGCGGATATCCGAATAGTCGGATATCCGAAAAATCGGATACGGATATCGGATATATCCGGTATATCCGATTATCTGAAAAATATTTATTTTTCAACAAAAAAGACTTGTTTATGACCGGATATCCGAAAATTTGATAATTTAAATTCGGATATCCGATATCCAAACATCCATATTGAAATATCCATATGTGGATATTTTAACCTGTTAGAATTAAACTAATATAAGTTCAAAAATTCAAAGTCCATAACAAATACAATAAATCAACAATAATCCAAATATGCGCATTGAAATATCCAAATGTGGATATTTTAACCCGCTAGAATTAAATTAAAATAAATTCTAAAAATCCAAATTTCATAACAAATACAACAAATCAATAATAATCCAAATATCTGCACTAAAATATCCAAATGTGGATATTTTAACCTAGTAGAATTAAATTAAAATAAATTCTAAAAATCCAAAGTCCATAACAAATACAACAAATCAATAATAATCCAAAGTCCAAAGTCCATAACGCAAATACAATAATAATCTAAGGTCCATAAATTCATAATTTTCTGGTTAAATAATTATATATATAATTTATTTAATCAAAAAATATTTATATATTTTATTTTTAAAAAATATTTTTGTTATATACCGGATATTTTAATCGGATCGGATAATCCGGAAAAATATCGGATCGGATATCCGCTCCGAAAATTTTTAATTTTGACCGGATCGGATATCCGCTCTGGTTTTTAAAACCCGGATCGGATATCCTAAACTCGGATCGGATTTTTTAAATACCGGATCGGATTTTCGGATTACGGATTTTTTGCACAGCCCTAGGGTCAAGGGCTTTAAAGTCTGCTATAAGGTGAACGCCATCAAATCTGGAGAGAGCATAAGCTTGCAGTATCGTTCTCTTAGAAAGTTGTCAAGCTCTTTAGCTACTCAGAATATATCTCTGATCATAGAATAGTGGCAGCTAAAGATTATTTACCTTTTTTTTCTGAAAAGAAAAGGAATCTCGTGTTAGGTTTATATAGTAATTATACATATCCTAAAAAAAAAATTTCCCCCATTGTCGCTGAATTTGATCTATTTAGGTATTATGCATGAGGTTTCTATTTTTCTCTGGGTAAAAGTTAATTTTTTTATTACCATAAATGAAGATAGTTATTACAGAATATAGTCTACTTTTTCACAGCTAAAAAAATAAATAAATCCTCCTAGTGGATTTGGCCCAAGGTCAATCAAATTCTAACAGCTCAAAGAGCCATGCATCCAAGAGGCCACCCGAGAGGCCAACCTGTGCACCATGCAGGTCTTGTCGAGCGGCAAGGGGTATTAGGGTTCAAACCAAGCATTCGTTATGGTGCAATCAATCATCCTTTTAACCAACCTGCCTCTTTTGCCAACCCTCCAGCCATACGATCACCCATAGCCATTTCCAAAGCCCCTTCCAACCATGGTGATCCTCATCTAAGGGAAGTAAGGAGAGTTTTCTTAGCATCGAAGGAACCATTGCGATCGGCTAGGGGTAGTTTTCTATGTTCGTGGATAACATTACAAGTGATGTCCCTAGAGGGGAAATCAAGGAGGTGTTTGCATGTGTAGGAAGGGTAGAGGATGTGTATATCAGTAGGAAGGTGAGAAGGGGGTTTAAGGGTTTGTTTGGTTTTGTGCGGTTTGGAGACTCAAGCCAGGCAAATGAAGCAGTAAGGAAATGTGATGGGATGCTACTGCATGGTAGCAGGCTTTTCGTGAAAATGGCCAGGTTTGGAAGATAGGGATAGGGAGCGCGTATGGACCTGGATGTTAGGGAAAAGTCGAGGAGAAGGATTATAGCAACGACTTGCACACCTGCGTGGAGGGATGGTAGGTCCTATGCAGCGGTCACCAGAGGGGAAGGCAAAGGAAGATATATCCAGATAAATGTGGATAAGGAGGAGGTAGAATGGTTGCAGAGGAGCATTATTGTGGAGTCCGATCGCCCGTTGCTGCCTGATCTCATGATTCAGAGGTTGATGTCAACTTGGAGTTCCATCTGCAAGGTAAGAGACTTTAGCCCGTATAAGTTCTTACTTACTTTCGACTCTATTGAATCATCTCTGGCGGCTATGAAGGAAGGCAAGCTATTATTTGAGTCATTTAGCACTACAAGGAAGTGGACGGAGGGGGAGGCTTACTGTATGAGGTAAACATGGGTGGAAATTTGGGGCCTTCCGGTTGTGGCATGGAAGGAGGTGGTGGTGCGGCAGATAGCTCATGGTTGGGGACGGTGGGTTTGTTGGGATGAAGATAAGGATTTTGGTGAATCCTTGGTAGCAGCTAGGTTCCTTATTGATACGCATAGAATGGAGGATAGCAAGGAACAAGTGGTGGTTAGTATAGAAGAGAAGGAAGTGGTTGTGCAGGTGCAGGAGATTGGACATAGTTATGTCACATTGAAAAAAACGGCGGAAGGTAAGTTCACTGCCTAGCCGTGCGTGATGGATTCCGATGAGGAAGAAGGAAGGTCAGTAGACGAGCAGCTGAACAGGCATAGGAGAAAGGAAGATGAAGAGGCATGCATTCACAGCGCACATGTGCACTATTTAGGGAGAGATACCGAGGTGGTGAGGGAGCAGTCAGAGAAGGCGGCGGACGTGATTGGCTTGTTAGCATGGGAGAGGGAGAAACCAAATAAGTGGGGTGAGGAGGAGTTAATGCAGGCTCTGTGTGGTAGCAGATCAGGAAGTGAGGAAATTATTTTATGGCCTGGGGGAGAGGAAGTGTGGCGGCTGCACATGCAAGAGAATGAGGTGGCATTTTGTCGTGGAAATGAAGAAACGTGGAAAGCTGGAGTAGAAGGGGCAGGTGAGTCATTTGGGCTGATTTCCATCGTGGGAAATTCAGAGTAGGAGAATGGGTCAGCCGACAAAAGTGAGCTGCAGGGCTAGTACGTGAAGATTAGTGAGGATGAGGTTGGTGTGGAGGGTTTTTCGACCGTTTCAGGTACCACAAAATTCGTAGGGGTGGGCCATAACATTGAAGAAGAGAGGAGATTAATTAAATGGAGCAAAATGAAGAAAGGACCGAGGGGTAGAGTAAAGGGCTTGAGAAGGAAAATTGAAGGGGAGAGAGATGAAGAGGGGGATATGATGGTAGATACATCCCCATCTAGTGTTGAAGCACCTCCACCCGGGTTCGAAGGGTTGGTTCCTATTAGAGTATCGGACGGGTCCGAAAGGAAGAATCCCTTATTAGACACTGGAGTAAATAGGGGTGAAGCAGAAGAGGAAGGATTGGCAGAAGCAGGTGAGTGTTGGCTTATTGGGAAGAACCTTGGTCTTTCATCAAAGGAAGAGAAGAAGTGCGTGGAAAAATTGGCAGGCTTAAGAAGGAGTCAGAGGAAGATTAGGAAGAGGCAGGTTTAAGGTTTTATGAGGGGAGGGGGTTAAGGTGATGTTGTTATGGTTGTTATTAGTTGGAATATAAGGGGGATAGGGGCACTAGGGAAGATGTCTTGTTTGCAAGCTCTGATTGCGAAGGAGAAGCCTTGGGTGTATGGCCTGGTGGAATCAAAGCATCAAGTGGTCATAGATTCTTAGAAAAATAAAGTGGGGGACCGGGAGCTTTTGATTGGAGAGACTCTGTGGTGCGGGGTAGAAGCGGTGGCTTGGTTATTGGGTGGGAAACCGAGTTTTTTTGTTTTGAGATGCTCTAGAAGAGGTTGTAGGTGGATCTTGATTGAAGGATTTCTTCTCCCTCTTTCTTTTGATTGTGGGGTTCTCTTAGTCTATGGGAACTCTAATTCGAGGGATCGGAGGGCCTCTGGTAGGATTTGAAGGCAGTGGGACAAAGTTGTTCTAGTCCTCTGTTAGTTATGGGTGACTTTAATGAAGTGAGGTCCTGTGAGGAAAGGAAAGGTGGGTGGGCGGATAGCAAAAGTGTGAAAGAGTTTAATGACTGGATTGATAAGATGGGCCTGATTGACATAAAGCCTTCAAATTTGAAGTTTACATGGTGCAAGGCGAGGTCGGTGAGTCTTCTGGATAGAGTGTTAGTTGATCCTAGATGGTTGGTTGCTTTTCCGAACCTTGCTTGTGTTGGTTTGTGTGAGATGCTCTCAGACCATAATCCTATTCTGGTTAGTTTTATGAAATGAAAAAAAGGGCCGCTTCCGTTCAGAACTTGGGATATGTGGTTCTTGCACCCTCATTTCCATGGGTATGTGGCCAAGTGCTGGACTAGTTCGGAGGGGAAGTAGTGTCAGAATAGATTGAAGGGCATGAAAGGTTTGCTCAGGAAATGGAATAAAGAGGTTTTCAGGGATATTGATCTAAAGATTAAGTTGTTAGAAGACGAGTTGAGTAAAGTGGAGGGGTCAAGTAGAGGGGGTGAAAGTGAGGAGGTGGAGCTTGCTCGAAGGGCGGTGCTACAAAGTCAGTTGTGGAAGTGGCACAAGAGAAAGGAGGCTTATTGGCTTCAGGTATCTAGGGTAAGGGGTTTTAAGGAAAAGAATCGAAATACTAAGTACTTTCATACTATTGCAACTGTTAGAAGGAAGAAAGCTCTTATCATTAGGCTTATTCATGGTGGCAAAGAGGTTATAGAGCCATCAAATATCAAGGAGATCATCGTGCCTTTTTTCAAGAATCTTTATGAAAAGCAGGATCTTCTAGATGTTGATATTAGTGAGGAAGGGTTTTGTAAGCTG
Source organism: Tamarix chinensis (assembly GCA_030549775.1). Classification (NCBI taxonomy): domain Eukaryota; kingdom Viridiplantae; phylum Streptophyta; class Magnoliopsida; order Caryophyllales; family Tamaricaceae; genus Tamarix; species Tamarix chinensis. The sequence goes on from CM060178.1 coordinate 83,705,732, forward strand.
TCACGGGAGAAGAGCTTGGCACTTGATAGTATTCCACTAGAGGAGGATATTGAGAAGGCTGTTTGGGAGTGTGAACCTTTGAAAGCACCTGATTATGATGGGTACCATATGGGTTTTATTCGAAAGATGTGGGGAGTGGTTGGAAAGGAGTTCTTGAAAGCTGTCATGGATTTTTTTCGTCTCAATAGATTACCTCCTGCAATTAATACAACGTTGATAACTCTGATTCAAAAAGTGGCTGATGTAGATGAGGTGAACCAGTTCAGGCCTATTAGTTTGGTAGGGTGCATCTACAAGGTAATTTCAAAGATCTTATCCCAAAGGCTGAAGCAGGTGATCGATGATCTGGTAAATGATTCGGAGTTAGTTTTTATTGAAGGAAGAAGCATTCTGGATGGGTCTTTGGTAGCCAACAAAATTGTACAATGGTACAGACAAAAGAAGAGTATCAGGGGAGTCATGGTCAAGCTTGATTTTTAGAAGACCTATGATAGTATTAGGTGGGAGTTCATAGATAATATTCTAAGGATTATGGGTTTTGGTGGTGTGTTCAGAGGATGGATCAAGGAGTGTATTTCAACTGCTTCTATATCGGTGCTGGTGAATGGGTCCCCTACTCCCCCCTTTAGTATGGGTAGGGGGCTTAGACAGGGTGATCCTATTTCCCCCTTCTTATTCGTCTTAGCGGTGGAGGCATTTAATCAGCTTATTATAAGAGGTGTTGACAAGGGCTTGATTCATGGGTTAAGAGTGGGGTGGCATGGGTGTGAAGTCACTCACCTGCAGTTTGCTGATGATACGATGATCACTAGATCATTTCTCGAGAATATAAGGAATTGGAGGAGACTGATTAACTATTTTTACTTTCTCTCAAGGCTCAAGGTTAATTATGATAAAATGAAGCTCATTGGTCTTGGGGTGGATGAGTAGTTTCAGAGGGAGGCAACATTCATCTTGAGCTGTGTCATTGGTTCTCTACCTACCATTTATCTTGGCCTCTCATTAGGTGCAAAGGCCAGCAACAGACAGACGTGGAAACCAGTGATTGATAAGGTGAAGCAGAGGTTAGCAGGGTGGAAATGGAAGGTCCTCTCTAGAGCTGGAAGGTTGGTTCTAATCAAGAGCGTTCTTAATAACCTCTAATGTATTATATGAGTCTCTTTAGGATTCCGAAGGGGGTTGGTAAAGAGATCATTATTATTCAGTGTAATTTCTTCTGGGGTAATAGGGGCGACAGTAGAAATCTTCCTTTGGTTAAGTGGAGTGTGATTTAGAAGCCCAAGTCTTTGGGAGGACTTGGTATGGGGGACCTTGTTATGAAGAATAATGCTTTATTATTCAAATGGTGGTAGAGGTACTACACTGTAGATGGTGCATCTTGGAAGGAAGTTGTTTCCTCAATCCATTATGAGGACCAATCGGGAGGCATTCACAACTTGGGCTCTCAGCGCAAATGGACGCTGTAGGTGGATATCATTCAGTTAGGCAGTTTAAATCCTGTCTTAAAGCAGGGATTGTCTGTAGCTGTAGGTGATGGGAGAAGCGTTAGCTTTTGGCACGATGACCGGATAGGATCAGGAGTGCTTAAGTTGGTATTTCCAATACTTTTTTTAGTTTCGGGGTAGTAGGAAGAGAGATTGCTGGTATGGGAAGATGGGATGGGTCACAATGGACTTGGAGTCTGTTGTGGTGAAGGTATATTTTTGAATGGGAGGTAGGGCTAGTGGATCAGTTGGAAGGGCTTATCAATCAGTTTCCTTTATCCAAAGATACGCAGGATTCGTTCAAATGGGCTTTTGAGGATAGCGGTATTTTCTCGGTTAAGTATTTTTGTCAGGCATCTTATCAGAATCTCGATGGGGATAGGACTCCAAGTTCTACTCTTAGATTGATGTGGAGTGGCTTAGCCCCGTGAGGATTGAGGTTATGACCTGGTTCGCGATCCAGCAAAGGCTCAACACTAGAGATAGACTGGCCAGGTTCCAAATAGTTGATGCAAGGGAGGCAGGGTGCCCTTTTTGTAAGGAGGAGAAAGAATCGGTGAATCATGTGTTTCTTCATTGCTCTATGGCTGGGCGGATTTGGTACGAGATTAGTGGTAGGCTGGAATCTACTTGGGTGATGCCAAGCTCTATCGAGGAGCATGTTGTTGCTTGAATGGGAGTTAGAAGATTTGGTTTGAAGGGAGATATTTGGCGTACGACCTTTTTTGCTATAATAAGTGTTATCTGGGAGTTTAGGATCAAATTTGTGTTCGATAAGTTCCAAGTGTGTGTTAGATGGCTTATTTACTCATTAAGGTCAAAATAGGCTCGTGGATTAAGTTTAGTAGGAGGGTCTTCCCCTATAGAATTGAGGAGGTGGTCCATAATGTTCATGCTTTGTTGTAAGTTTGGCCTGATTCTTCAGAATTTGGTCGATTTATAATTATAAAAAAAAAGTCTACTTTCTCACATTCGAGAAATCAAAACAAACCAAATCAACAATTAGTGCTTATTGTCACCATCTATCAATCATAGCCAAATACTCTTTCGCTCTAGGGTTATTAATATCATTAAAGCTAACAATGATTAGTCTTGGAACATTCTATTTCCATTGGAAAATAGCTTGATTTTGATTGCACCAAAATTTATAATTAACCGTTGCAAAAGCAATTATCTAGACTAGTTTATTTTCTCTCTCTATTGTAGTGATATGAATCATCCACATAAAACAATCTAGTTATGATGAAAATCATAGTAGGAGACATATCCAATTACAAACTTTATACCAAATCCTATGTGATATAGCGTAGCTAACAAACAAAGGGTCCATGTCCTTCTCTTCTTGCAAACAACTCGCACAAATTGTATTATCAATAAATTTCCATTATTTCAATTTTGTTTTTATTAGGAACCCTTTATGGCATGCCATCCAAGTTGTGAGTTTATGCCAAGGCATGCCAGAGTGATTCTACACTAATCCATACCAATCAACATGGTGATTATGTCTTCTCAGCAAATGATATAGTTGGCTCATCTTTAATCTACTGGCAAGGGTACAACTATCCAAATTTTCTATTTATTCCACAATATTTTTATGTAATTTTTTTTTGGATGCAAGAAGAATGCTTGTGTATGATTTGCTATCTTAAAGAAACACTTTATCGTAATTAAGGCACAATCAATTTTGTAATTATTTTTTCAACATGTATTGAAAGAAATTTTCACCATTGGTGTGTATACTAAATTTTTAACAGATATGTTATGAGTTTTCAATAACTATGTGATGATTTTTTAATAATAGTTTTGATGAAAATTTTCACTTTTATAATACATATTTTTCAACAATTATCTGATAATTTTTCAACAAATATGTGCTGATTTTTCGGCTGTTGTATGTATAATTTTTTCAACAACTATATGATTATTTCACAATAAATTATGTGATACATATGCATTTTTTTATCAACAATCATTGTCATGAATTTTTACAACTTTTGTACTAATCTTTCAACAACTATGTACTAATTCTTCTACAACTATGTTATGGTTTTTCAACAAATGATGTAATCAATTTTCACCATAATTTGTATCAAATTTCAACACCAATGGGTTAATTATATTATTATTATTCTTACCTTTTGATATTACAGATGAAAAAAAAATATTTTTTGAAGAGTGTTGAAAATTTCTTAGAACATTGTTGAACTTTTATATATATTAATAATGCTATCCAAAGAATGTTTGCAATTCATTAGAAGAATATTGAAGAATTAAATAAAAAGTGTTGAAAATTTCTTAGAACACTGTTCAAAGCTTTTAAAAATAGTGTTTCCCAAAGAGTATTGAAAACTCGTTATAATAGTGTTGAAAACTCATGTAAACAGTGTTGAAAATTCATTTGAACACTGCTAAAAACTTATATGAAGAATCTTGAAAATTACTATACAACAATAGCAAAAGTTTACAACAATACTCTTTATATTAAAATTTTAGTAACGTTATGTAAAAAAAATTTCACTTTAAGAGAAGTATACACACTAGAGCATGCATGTGCACACGAAAGCACACCAAAGTGCCACCAGTTGCACCAATGAAGATTAAAAGTAGACATGCAATTATTGTGTTGGTGGTAGGATGAAGATTCAAGAACCAATGAAGATCAAACAAAGATGGAACTTTTTTCTTATTTTGACTCCCTTCTTGGAAATGATGATGCCACCTTTATATTGGATGTTGTCTAATGTGTAATTTCTTAGTAAAAAGCTTCGTGTTTTTTTCAGAGGTTCAAGCTACGAGGATTATCCGTGTGAAATGCTATTGATAATCTCCATATCAATAAATTAGAATTGGAGTTATAGTAAAAATACTAGAGATAATTTCCTTATCAATAAATATGAGCACATGTTTTTCATTTTGAGGTTGGTACTAAAAATAGATAGGGTTATAGTAAGAATTAGTCTAATTTTTTAGAGAAAAAAAATTAGTATAACTTACTAAATTAAAATTTTGGTGTGTTCAATGTTTGAGTTTCAGAGATTATGTTGACAATAAGTATTAATGTTTGACTAAGGTTGACTAAGCTAGGTGTAGTCTTGAGGTTTAGGTTAAAGATTTCAGTTGGATTTGAAAAGTTAGTTATTCTAGTTGTACCTTTCTATTTTCGGAAAGTACTTGTTTGGAAATTTTCCTTTTAGAAAAGTTTCTATGTTTAGGAAGTGGATAATAAAATAAATATAGTTAATGAATATTGGTAGCTTATATGCATTTTGATATCACCTTAATAAGACATTAATGCTTTAAGTGGAACAAATGGGATTTAGGTTTTTCAATATTGGCCTCTTGAAATTAGAGATCGGAAATAATATTTCCTTTACTATTGTAGATATTTATTTATATTCTAGTTTTGTCTGGTTAAGGCTCCTCATGTACTTTATATGTTTTTCCAGACCCTATTAAGGGGTGAGTACACTTAAAGATACTATCACATAGGTGGAAGGTCTTCTAACTTTTTTTTATCCCTTTTGGACTATGTCAGGGATGGTTTAACTGTAATTTCTAATCCTCCTATGGTTGGTGGTAGGTATTCAAACTTTAATTTGCTAGATGACTCCCTATTTGGTTTACCCATTAAAATAATTAGATATCGTGATCACCTAAAGTAAATATCAATAATCGAATATTATTTTCCATATGGTTTCCTTATATGATCGTATATGTATATGCATTGATATATATATATATATATATATATATATATATATATATATATATATATAACATTCATTTGTACTTAAGTGTTGCTTAGATGCTCCTGGAACTAACTTGTTACATGTTTTAAATGGAGGTGATGATCCATGATGTACATGGTGAGTAGATAACTTAGTGAGATTGAGTATGAACATATCTAATGTGTTGATGGCATGTATGGTGGGGAATAATGAGAGTTGTGGTAATTTTTAGAGTCTTAATTATTACAAATGACTACTTTCATAGATTTTGGTTGAATTAAAAGTTTCATTTTCATTTTTTCATTAAATTAGTTTTGTTGAGTTTATTAGATATTGTTATTTCCTTTTATTTGAGTTAATATTTTCTTATTTTAACTAGCCTTATAAGCTAGTGTAAATTAGTTTTGTTGAGTTTATTAGATATTGTTATTTCCTCTTATTTGAGTTAATAATAAAATGTCATGTATTTTCTTATTTTAACTAGCCTTATAAGCTAGTGTAATCACTACAAGAAAAATGATTAATACCTATGATCTTAACACCATCGGTGTTACTCTTATTATCGATGATTACTCGTCGGTATTAGATCAAAGGTAGAATATATTTTTTTCTAAAAAAAAAGTAAGAAAAAGACTTAATACCAATGATACCTATTGTCGGTATTATGTGGTGCTAAAATTTTCCCCTAATTTTGTTTAACTAAAATCTTTGGAAAATAAATACCGACAAGTTATTTCTTACTGCCGATGATAAGTTCATCGATAATAAGGAATATATTTCATCAAAATGCTATGGAGGGAAAATTACTACCCAACGAAGGGGGCATAAATACATATATTAATACCAATGATATTGTCCTTATTACCAATAATAGATCGTCATTATTAGTGACTTATATTTGATCAAAATAAGTAGGATGAAAATATTCCATCAAGGAACAGAGTTAATAATGAATTGCTTATAATCAATGATATTCGCTTAATACTGATGATTATTCATATTTTGTTTTCTGTGCGACGAAAATGGAATCATCTAATTTAGTCCCTCTTAATAACGGCGATAAGGGGATTAATACCAACGATCATAATCGTTGATATTAAGGTCTTTTATATTCTAGACCGTGAGCCCTAGCTCCTCATTTGTTGTCTTTGTATTTGACTTTTGTTCTCTCTCTCTCTCTCTCTCTCTCTCTCTCTCTCTCTCTCTCTCTCTCTCTTATCAGCAATGAATTTCGTGATTTTTTCTTCTTATCTTTCATCCTTCTTCTCCATTTTTCTCCATTTTGAAGGTTTTTTTTAATCCAATTTCTATTTCTTGTGATTTTTTTGGTATAAGGTTATCTAATTATGATTTTGTAGGTGTGATCCCAAGTACCATCGTTGTGCTGCCACTATGCCGCTGCCACAACCACCGCTGCTCCACTACCAAGCACTGCTGAGTACCCTTACATTATTAATTTGGTATAATTATTAAGTATTTTTTATGTTAATTGTTGTATATTATTTATGATGGGAATAATTTTGAGTTAGATTATTGTAGCTAGAGTATGATTGGATAGTTATATATTTTAATTTAATTTTGTATAATTGGATTATTAGATTATTGTAGTTTGGTTTTGTATAATTGAGTTATTAGATTACTATAGTTAGATTATGCTTATAATTAGATTATTGTATGTAGTTGTCACTATGCTTGTTAGATTAGAAAAAAAAATATTAGTTTGTTAGAGTATAATAAATGTTTTAGTTAATTTTGTTATTAATATATATGTTGAGCGGTATCTTAATATATGTATATGATTTTTAAAGTAGCATGTTATTAAACATTAAAATTGGTGATATGTAATTTTTTTTGGTGATTTTGTTAGATTTAATTAATATTTGTTACTAAAAAAATAAGATAAGAGATAAATAGTTAGAAAATCTTATGTTCATTTATTATTGTATAATATTAATAATAATAATAATAATAATAATAATTAATGAAGCCAATACTTCAAAAAATACAAAAATATGGAAACATTCATGACCTTAGAGGGTAATTAATGAAGATAAACATTTTTTTAATATTAATGAATTCTATATAGTTAGACTCTTGTGAAATTATACAACTAATATATTTTTGGTCATTGGATATAAAAGGAGTTTATTGGTAAGGTCTTGACCTAGTTATTGAAAAATTAAAGGCAAAAAAAAACTTAACATTAATTAATTCGGTAATGCACAAATATGTTTAATGATTAATCTATAATAGTTAAATATTTTCGGTAAAAAATTAATCTTTAACCTTATAAAGTAAATAATGAAATGATATAAAAAACTCAAATATTTGATACTGTTTAATTTTACATAGTTGAACATTTATGAAATTAAAAGAAATAAAATAAAGTTAATGTTAATTTTAAAAAATGGGTCTTTATATTAAGGTTTATGTGATTTTGTACTATTTTTGTAAGTGGTAGGATGCTACTTAATGCATACCCTTTGTCCTACTTTAGAATGTCTCAGGATAGGGATATTAGGCATCATGTGAGATGAGAATGTGATGTGCTAGATCGCATGGGAAAGAAGGGTTCATATTTGAGACCATACAAGTTTAGGTCGTATTATCTTTTTATTACCTTGCCACTCATACAACCATGGGTAGGAGCGATGACTATATATCTATATATGTTTGTCACTAATATTCCATACTCTAGATTTATTGAGCGTAAACATTTTACAAAACACTGTAATCATGAATGAAAGCCCTAATTATCCAAGTGACTCATTGGAGATAGATGGGCCTTATTTTAAAGAAGTAAAAGAGCAAATGATTCTACGAGAATTGTGGACTTGTTGGATAATTGAGAGTTGGTCATCAGATGTTACTATAAGCTTTAGTAGGTGATTGAGAGCATAAAATTGTATACTCTAAACGTTGTAGTAGCAGGATATTTAGGGGTAGGAAAAAAAACTCTATTAGAAGCAAATATTCAACTCTGCAACCTTTTATCCAATTTCAAGGAATTTGCATTGAAATATTTTTGACATTCGATTAGCCCTTGTTCTCGTTCTTGTTCTTGTTCTCTCTTTTTTTCATTTTTTTTTTCAGAATAAGGCCTTATGTCTTGGTGCTTAACTCAAGTTAGTTCTTTAGTGTTGTTAAACTTAGGATATGGTCACCCCATCTTACTTTCATTGATATGATATCCTATAATCTTAATCAAATTTTTTAATAATTTATTATTATTATTATTTTACAATTATTAATGTCATAATATTGTTTCTATTTGTATTATTATCATTTTTACCATTAATATCATCATTATAGTTATTATCATTGGTTTTACATTTTTTTATCATCATAATTTTGATGATCTGATTTGAAAATTTTCAAAAATAAGTTGAGAAAGATAAATCCTTAGTGTACAAGTTACCTATTTTCTATATATATTTTTTTAATATACCAGTTACAACTAGTGGAATTATTTGGAACAAACTGCTACTAGCACACAAGTGTACATCTACCCTTTTCGAATTATTTGGAACAAACTGCTACTAGCACACACAAGTGTACATCTACCCTTTTCAAATCTTATAAATAAAATATTTTTATCGGGTTGTCATTATCATTGTACTAGTTATAAATTAATGAGCATTAATTTGGAGACAAGTTATTTGATGCCTTGAATTGAAAACTTTAACGAGGAAGGATTTATGGCTCCAAGAGTACAAATAGATTCCAAAAATAAACATACAAAACGCCGCAAAATAATAACTCTGGCTCAAAGAGCTAAAAAACCATGATCCACAAACAATGCAAATGAGGAAAAAAGAAGTTGCCCTGGGGGCGAGGGAATCGCCTTTATGGCATAGGAGGAAAAAAGAAGCTGCTCTTATCCAACCGAGTCATCTCATCGTGCTTTGACAAAATGCCCCACATACACACTGCATTCTTTAAACGGGGTCATAGAACGTAAGAACTGAAATAATAGTTACAATTGCACTCTTCAACTCTACTCTTTGGAAAGAATATGGATCGTGTAAGCAATCCCTAAATACCACAACATATACAATGACTTAGACAAATTAAATTAGAATTCACAACTATTTATCACTCTTTAACATTTCTTTCCACATATGATGGTAAATAATTTTCAAGGACTAAACACCTGAAATCAATATTTCACGAACATTTTCTTCCTCTTTTATCCGCTTTCCTGATTCGATGTCGTGACTTAAGGAACTTGAGGTTGATGCTTGTACACCATATTCACTGGCCACTGCACTAAATTCACTGGTACTTTGTTCGCCGCTCTCGAATGCCGTCTTCCTGAATTTCATTAGTTCCTCCTTATTGGCTTGCCCAGAGTCAAAATCTGAGCTCCCACAAATTGTACTTCGATCTGATGAGGTTTCCTTGCAAAGATCGTCGATAGATAGGTTTCCTTCTAGAGCTCGTACAATCTGTTTCAGATCAACCGGGCAGCTTCAGATTAATTTTAATAAATCTAAAGCTTGAGTATTCAAATAAAGATGGTCGCAGCAAAATCATATGACGTTTATATAGCCAACTCGCCCGTTTACCGCATTAACAAACTGACAACTTTTTTGGTAGAATTATACCTGGCTCATTCGAGGCCGACGTCTAGCTGAATTTCGAATACAAACAACAGCACAAGCAATCATCTGAGCCATTTCAGAATCGTTGTATTCAGTAAGCTTAGGATCCACAAGACCGTCATAAACTCTCAATTCCAGAGCTCGTGCAAGCAAAGGCCTTGCCTATCATCATGAAGTAAGAGTTATTCAGATTTGACAGGCCACTAGAGATTTCATGAGAAAGCAAAACCATAATTAGAGAAATCAAATTGACCCAAACACAGGAGGGGGCAAGTGTGCTTCATAGTCATGGAGCAAGAAAATGTTCCCTCGGTCACCAACGAAACACAAGCATGGGAATGAGATCAAATATTTCTTAAGCATGCAATTGGTATTGTAATATATTGCACTTACAATGATCGAGTGATTGAACCAATAGTCTCATGCTTAGGTCAGCTAGAATGGAGTGATTGAACCAATAATTACCCAACAAATGTGCGGTACAAATGCAGACTAACTACCAAGCCCCTACTAACTTTTAGCTGCACAGAATCACCCAAACCCCAAAAAAACTTAAACACAAACAGAGGTCAAACTCCCGATAGAAGGAATAACCGCCACCTTGCAAGTGTCTTTCCATGTGGGAAGACAGGGTCATTGTGATACGGTATCCAGTGGTATGGCATCAGCATGACTTCAGCCCTACTCCAGTAGGGTCATTACAAGTTCTACTCTTCCTATAAACATCCCTTTAGGTTAACACTTCCAGTATTCTTGGTACTGTGAGAGTGGGACCTGAGGCCAAATCTCAGACCCCTCCTCTTGAGGGTGTAATCCGGTAGAAGTAGCAATATTCAAGATATAAAAATATTGAACACAAATCTCAAAGATCTCTCGTCTATTTATATTGAGGTTTTTTCCTCGATCACACAATTTGAAAGCCAACCAAAGTAAAACAAAAAATTTCTAGATACTACAAGCAAACATAAATAAAATTCAGAGAAATATGGAGTAAATGGGGGTAGACACACACATACCCATTCAACCAAACTGTCATCCATAAAACTTGCAGCTTTATCAATGGGTCGGCGTCCAGTAATCAATTCAAGAAGCAAAACCCCAAACGAAAAGATATCTGACTTCTCTGTAAGTTTTCCACTTGAGGCATACTCTGGAGCCAAGTAACTGGAGAAACATTCTAAACTTCAGTCCCCAGTAAATAGGGAATTACTATATCACATACTAGAAGCAACTAATATTACCCAAATGTTCCCATAACTCTAGTGGATATATGTGTATCATTGTCATAACAAAATTTTGCAAGTCCAAAGTCTGCAACCTGGAAAATGATCATATATGGAAGTAGGAAAATAGATATGAGAATCAATGAATTGGTCTACCTAACATTACAAGAAGAAAACAGAAAACAGCAAATTCTCTTTGATTAGAGATGTATCTTCAAACGAAGAACAAGGCAAATTATGTAATCAGTATATTAAATCACCCACTTCTATCACAAAGATCATACTAATACATACTTTGCACAGGGACAAAAATACATGAATAATGAATAAAAGAAAAAACAATAGATATAGTCATTCTGATATGCAAATAAACCTCCTAAGAAAACAAAATTGAATCATAACCATTCATATCTAATTAATTTAGTTCACTGGAATCAGTTGATAACAAGAATGACCTTTGCTTCAAAATTATCATCTATAAGTATATTAGATGCCTTGATATCACGATGTATGATTTTAGGCTTACCTGCACACCAAAAAATAAAATAAATAAATAAAATGTCAAGAGCGACCTGAAATACACAAGGCATTTGCAAAAGGGGGAGAAATGAAATTTACTAATTTGCAGTCACTCACAATCTTCATGCAGATATGCCAACCCTTTGGCTGCACCCACAGCAATTTTCAACCTTGCTTCCCAGCTCATTGGTGGTCTCCTGTCTCCTGAAATGTTTAAATTTTTATTTTTATGAGTCTGAATGTGAAATAAAGGCACCAGAAAGAAAAAAAATCTCTGGAATTGTAACTTAACGGATCATTGGGAATCCCAAACTCACAGCTGTTGTTCCCTTTTCATAATGACCAAAAGCGCTAGCACTTAAGAGCCGGCGCATATTAACGGTGAATCTATCAAATTTCTATAACATGAAGCCAACCAACGAAAAAAAAGGTAACTAATGTAGAACAATAAAGATAGGCATATATATCAAAAGAAAAATTTTAGGAGAAGCAGTTAATTTATCTTTGTTCTTTACGTATTTATCGGTTATTTTATCTATAGATTTTAAGATAATAACAAACAATGAGATAGGGAAAGAAAATCTAAAATCTAGGGATGAATTTTAAAGATAAAATATAAATTAGTTTCACCTTCTAAAATATTTCTTTTGATATCTATGCCTTTCTTTTTTCCTCTACATCGGTAACCTACCTTTTGCACCGTCAGAGTCTAAGTCTCACAACAGCATTTAAACTTATATCAATTTCAAAGCTCTAAGTAAAAGGAAAATATTGAGAACAGTTTTTGGAGGAAATGCTCACCATGCAAGTGTAACTCCAAGGTCCCATTAGAAACAAACTCATATACAAGCAATCTTTGATCTCCACATACGCAATATCCAACTAGTGGGACAAGATGCCTGTGGTGAACACGACTGATAGTCTCCACCTCGGCCTGAAACTCACGCTCTCCTTGACAACTTCCAGCTTTTAATTGTTTCACTGCAATCTCTTTCCCGGTTGGTAGGACACCCTTATGGACATAGCCAAATCCACCTTGGCCAAGAAGTTTCTCAGTGGAAAAGTTATCTGTTGCCATGGCTAGCTCTTGATAGGTAAAGGTGCTGTCAGACAAACTGATATCTGAAGATTGTCCTGGAGTTTTCTTCTCCGGGCCCAAACTGCAAGATGTTGAATATGGTATAGGTAGAGTAGAAGAAGGCATCATTTCTGTTTGCAAATCATGTGCTGTTCTTGGAGGAGCAGTGGGCTTGTTTAGTGATGCAGCCACATTGTCAGATGGTGGATGAAGATTAAGGTGCCAGTGCTCTGTTGATGGATCTGGGGAAAATCAATAAGCGTGTGATTTCTGAGATAAAAAATTGATCCATGCAAGTAACATCTAAGAAAAATTAGACACAGCACTGACTGAGATAAGTGCATCTACCAATTTTGCACTCACAAGTCACGAGCACATGTTAATTGCATGAGCAGATCCCAGAAAGGGACAACAAAGCTTGTTCACTTAATCCATACAACCCAACTAAAAATCTTCCTCAAACACAGAGATCATTAAATGCAATTAATATTGTGCATGGAATTTTATTATCGTAAAACTAATCTTACAAAATTTTGTTTTATTACTTCTAAAGTTAGTACCAAAAAGATTGATAATGTTTCTAAAGTTAGTTATACTAATACAGGGTTAAAGGTGTTTTTTAACTGCAAAAAATATTATAAGTGGTATTGGGATTATATAGATATCCATGAGTGTTAAGTCTTTGTAGTTGAAAGTAAAAAAAAAAAAATGTAACAAGTAATGTTCCTTATTTTTTCCCCTACACCCAGAATGCATCCAGTTTTTCAGGGAGGAGGGAGCAATTGTTTAAATGTATTAAAACTAAATCCAGGACATTCTTGTAAATTTTATACTAGAAAATATAACTAAGTTTAAGAGCATTAAGAGGAAGATGTATCTGGGGATGGAATGGAAGAAGTAAGAGTGTAATACTTAACCTTCTATTAATGATGAGCCAGAGAAGATCAAATAGCAGCTATGCAACGTGTTTTCCAAGGTTGGTAACAGAAAAAAGTGTCTCTTTTACTTATCTAAATATCAAGAAAATGACGAATAGGATGTTAAATAAATCAGCAAGGCCATCGAAGGGGATTCATGCAGAAACCCAATAAAATTCCAACTAAAACACTTGAGAGAAGCTTTATGATGATCATGTACATATCATAGATGCTTTCATGGGAGAAGCTGATATAGTTCACAATTGTCAAGGCAATGTATGAGAGTTAAACACTTGGGCTTGATGGAAGAACGCTCAAAGCTCACTTTAGTTCAACTTTTCAGAATCAAAATAATTCACAGGGCTCGCAACATGAAAACTTAGTTACTTCCTCGAAGGATGAAGGATTACCATCTGGTTCCCATGCATAGATAACAAGGTTTACGTTTGTGGAGAAGAAATGTTATGGTGTGGCATTTGGAGTCCGGAAGAGAAATATGTGAACATTAAGACAAAGAGAATCCAAAAACAAAGGGAAAGACTAGACAGCACTGAGATGATATCTTTGTGAGGTTGTATGAATGCTGAAAAATTCCAGAACAAAGTACTCACAAGTACCAAAAAGACACTATTTGAAGTTCTCAACCTCCACTTCCCCACTTTCTCCAGTTTTTCTACTAAAAGCAGCTGAATTTGATGACAAAAGGGACGGAAAAAAAGTGAGGAATGCATTGAATGTTTTGCTTTTTACGTTCAAAGGAAAGACAATCCAACTAGCCTTCAGGATCAAGCTACAATCAAGTTACACTGAAATGACCTAGTATATGACTCATTGATAACCTCAGCTTATAACTGTCAAAATCTCCCTGCTCCTCTCAGTAGCTCATCATTCCTCCTCCAAACATTAGAACCTGTAGCGGGCTAGCAAAGGCCAACATATCTCAATTTTGCTTCTGTTGGATAGAAATGCATCTTATCACCTTATTCCATTTAGTGCAACCTAATTATTAACAGACAAAACCTATTTTGTCAAAAGAGGAATATCACATCGACAAGCTCTCCATCCAGTGAAAGACATACATAATTCAGAAGAGAGTTAGCGGAAACTTTAATATTGAACTTTCTGCAGAAGTGTGCAGTATCCAACATCGTAAATGGTGAGAAAATTTTAAATCCATAGGTTTCATCCAAAACATGGATGATAATGGACCAATGTAGATCATCCCAGATAACTAGCTAAAACTTGGATTGCTTCTTCAAGGGGTATATAACCTATGCTTCATTGCTTGACAAAGAACTTGGCGGCAAGGACGGAGTAGAGAAAGATATCAATTGAACGAGAGTTCATCAGCTGTTGCCGTCATGGTGGCAGAGAAATCAAAGGAAATAAAATATCAGAAGAAAATAAAATCTCTCCAGCTAGCCTAGGTAAGTAATTCATGAATTTTCCTTCTTAATTTGGTAATAATTTATAGCGAAGGCCGAACATACTAATTAATTAGTACTATGATCTTGAATTTGAGGTAAGCAAATATAAAACTCCAGAATCAAGTTCACTAGGAAAATGCCAAATAAATAGGTGAAGTTCTTAGCACATCAAATTCATGAAAACTAAATATAAAAATCATATACTGACCGACCTGCATTAAAATCCAAAAGAAGCTTGACAAATCACAACAAACAGGGAGTACATAATCGTATAAAATATGAACATAAATCCCAACGCTTTCAACATTAGTCAGTGAGACATCAATAACGACAGACAAATAATATTAAATCAGATGGAATTAATGAAGAAAACAAATCCAAAATCTCGGTTCTTACAATAAATATAAGAATCAACAATTGACCACAAAGAAAGAAATCTTAAACAAAATAGAAGAAACTCAAGAAATCTTAAACAAAATAGAAGAAAGTCACTTACTTTTATTACCACCAGCATCAGTAGTAGCAGTAGTAGTAGGTAACTGAATCTCAGGTCTCTTCCTTCTCCTATAGAAACAGAAGCAAATACCCACAGCAATCAGCACAAATAATCCCCCAAGTCCAATCCCAGCGATGAGAGCAGTCAATGTCGGCCCAGACAGACTCGACGAGGAAGGCGAAGGAAGCGGCGCCACCCCTTCATCATTCGACCAAGGCGTAAAAGCAGCATTCACTACAACCGCAGTACCTTCCGGATGCGGATGACTAGTCGGCGAATGCGCCGTAAAATCCTTAGAATTTGCCTTAGAATTTAACGCAGAAGGCGCCGGCGGAGAAGTCATGGACGGAATGTCGTGTGGAAAAGAGAGTGAGAGAGTGAGTGGTTTTTAGAACAGGAAAATCCTTTAGCTTAAACAATTCTTCCCTTTGCTCAGTGCAGCTGTGCAGGCTCCCGTAATAGGTGGGTGCTGTGTGAAACTGTAGAATCGCCGTCGTTTAAGTGGTTTAGTAAAGTGAATGACGTCGTTTGGACGGGGTGAATTCTTTCTGCCTTGGTTTCCGTTGCTGGCTTACTTTGACGAATATTTGACTTTGCCTTTTGCTCGCGATAAATAGTTTCTTCCGTTCAAAAATCGAGATTCTAGATTTCCATTTCGATTTCCATTTATTTTATGAGTTCGTGGGGCCCGCTGGCTCATGCTGCCGCGCTGTCTTTGTGCAGACAAAAGAGAATGGCAGGCGCCGGCCGCCGGGTGCTATGTTATTAAACACAGATTAAAATGCTATATTCGGTTGATTGATACGAGAATAATAAATATTTTTTTTTCTAATGTATGTTTTTCATATTTTATATTTAAGAATAACAAATAAAATTAATTAAATATTTATTTTAAATAAAATTGATATCTATTATAAATATTAAATTTATATATTGTGGATGTATAATTTATGAATATATATTGTATTAAATCATAGGTTTAATACTCTTACTAGTATTATAAATTGTAACTTCTTCTTCATTATGATTATATCCTTAACTTTATATATCATCTGCCTCCTTTCATATTCTCTAACATATTCTCATCATGAATGTAATAAGTATGGACATTATATATACGGGATATTATGAATTATAAATGTAAGAAAAAACGTATACGTATGAATGAAAATAAGAGGTTTTATTCTCCCTTCCTCTCTATATTATTCTATATCTCTCTTTAAATTTATCAATATTATAACATGTTATTAGTACGATTATGCTCTAAATGAAATATATATATGATGTGTTAATTTTGTTTGGAGTATTGGCAAATAAACATAGAGTTAATGTCAAGTTTTATTGATGCTTGGTAAAACGAAGTATTCTATATTTATTAGTTATCATTCTATATGAATATGATTATTATGTGTCATATAGGACTAGTTTATCCCTTTTATTATTATTTCGTATATAATATCTCAATTTTTGCATGCATATGAAATGCCACGTATGTGACATATCTTACAATCAAGTAAATTTGAAGAACATCAATCCCCTACTTAATTTGAGTTGATTAATAGTTTTAAAGGAAAATATGGTATGATCCTAAAATTGGCTTAGAATAAGAAAATCTATTTTTATCTCCTCTTTGCTTTATTCTTATGCTTATTGATATTTTTATTAGTTTTAATTGTATATATTGGCAATATATAATTTAATTGGATTGTATGTGTGATGATCTCCTTTTCAATTATAAGATAGAGGGTAAAGATAGATGACGGTAAAAGGCTAAAAGTCTCACGTTCAATAAACTCAAATTAGATCTAATATAACTAATACAATGATCCAAAGTGATGGATTAGTGGCCACATCTTCCATCACTATATGTAGATCTCCATCACTTGAAGATAATAAAAAGTCATCTAAAGTGGCAACATTCAAAAAATTAATTAAATTTAAACATGATGGATTGGTGGTTTCATCACCCATCACTACATACATATCTCAACACTTGAAGTTGATTGGAAAATATAGTATAAATCTCCATTACCCTAAGTTAATGGATGGCCACTAAAATGGATAATTTTTTCCACTTACCCACAGTATGGATGGGTAATTATACAAGTATTGGTAGAAGCATGAAGCTTCCAACCAATTATATTATTTACAAATATGTGCATATGGTACTAAAGGAAATGATACAATTGAGGTGAAAGCCAAAAATTTCACCTAATGATTAAATGGTCATAAAGACATTATGCACAATTCAATCATGAAGATTGAATGATTAAAAGGTGATTAATACCTTATGTACAGTTTGATCAAATAGTTGAAAGTCTTTTTCGACTAATGTAATACTAGTAAAGAAGATTGGATAGTATTAAATATCCTAAGTGTTTTTCGATCCAAAAGATCGAACTATTTAGTGGTCTATAAACCCCCACACTAATTTTATTTTTTACATTTTCTAGTTATGTAATTTTAATTATTGTAATTTAGTTTCTTTAATTTTAAGTTTTGCAATATTTAAAGCGTTTATTCTAATTACGAAGTAGTGATGACGGCTTTGTGCATAATTTGTTAGCCATTAATTCATAAGACTATACACCTATTTTGTAATTGGTATTGGTCAAAACCTACCATAATCAAGTCTCCTCCACCACCGCAGTAGTTAGAGTATTTACAATAGTTTCAATATTATATTATAATTTTAATGGGTAGAGATATTTTGATAGTTGAAGCCTAAATCTTCTTATCCAATAAGTAGTTTAATGACTGAAGCTTGAAGCTTCCTATTTAGTTATTAGTATAATGGTTGAAACATGAAGTTTTCTATTTGATATAAGTAATTTAATGGTAGAGGCTAAATGCTTCATGTGTTATAGACTTAAATACGATCTAGATGATCAAATTATCTGATTGATATGTCTTTGTACATTATATTTTTAAATATGAAGCATTTTATGAGCTTATAATTGACAAGAATGTACATGTGTATGTGGCATGATAAATTTATTAAAGGATTTCCTAATTTAACAATATGATAAGAAAATTGTGCATGGTATTGAACCTAAGTTCCCGAAGAACTTACTATGGTATATGAGTATTTAATGGTATTATTACCATCAATAATGGCTAGAAGTA
This sequence comes from Tamarix chinensis, assembly GCA_030549775.1. Taxonomy (NCBI): domain Eukaryota; kingdom Viridiplantae; phylum Streptophyta; class Magnoliopsida; order Caryophyllales; family Tamaricaceae; genus Tamarix; species Tamarix chinensis. Next base: position 83,724,334 of record CM060178.1, read on the forward strand.
AGCCCAAGATAAATGTACAATATATGCATTTGGTATATATATAAAAAACCAAAAGGTATCACTAACCAGAAGTTAATAGACTATAAAATATTATCTTTGTGGTATGAGAAATGATATCACATTAGTGCACCAATGATAGGAAAGATCATTGAAATATGTACGAGCACCTACATAGAATTTTAAAATTTTATTTTTTTAATTGGTGATCTCATATAAAAGACATATTATTCTTAGTAAATTTATAGTCACGATAATGTTAAAAAATGCAAAATCTACTATGTACTTGATAGAATTCAAATTGACACATGTGGATTATTTTAAATTTACCATGGTATATAGTGATGTATCAATGTAAGGTCACATGTTATATTTTGTAAAAAAATATTATTGCATTGGCTCAAAAGTGAATAGCCATCTAATTAGGGTAAAAATGCAATCAATGCTTCATGATGGAAGAAAAATGACCTAGTAAAGTCATTGATTATGCATTTGATTCGTAAAAACCTTATTAATGAGGTTTATAAGTGATATGCCAATATACATGCAATGATTTTTGGTATGTATCAATCGCATATCACATTAACCCTTAAGCCAAGTTAATTGAGATTATTGGATAAGTCGTATATGTGATTATAATCCCCCATGAATATGAAATGAAGCCACAAAGAATGCTAGAAATGTTTGTTTCCTCATCCTTAGGGAGAGAGAAGAGAAAACTGATATTATAAAGCAAGAATTAGAAGATGTCTTCCATGAGATGTGGACCCAAAGAAAAATCAAAGTACACTTAATTATGCTTATGCTTGCTAGATGTAACCTAGATATAATTTGCGTTTGTTATGGCCAAGAAATTATGAAACCAATATATGTTTTGATTAAAGTTCCAACTCACATAGAAATCCTTGTGGTGACTTCAAATAAGTTAATGGCGTATATGGTACAAATACACTAAAAGCGTATGATAAGGGTCCAAAGAGGTAAATCCTCAAAAGATGAGTTATAATCTTTTAAAAGGATATAAAACTTGCCATTTTGAGTTGACATGCCCATATGGATAGAATATGAGAATAGATACTACCAGTAAATGAAATATACATTAACTATCCTTATACTGGTGTAAGGTGGTATGAGGTAAACATTAGTGATGTCTTTGCCTAAATAGTTGTAACTAATAATAGATAAAAGTGATAATTATTCTTAATTTATTATAAAATGTCATTAGATAAATTATTATCAAATTAGAAGAGTCAAATGTATCCGCTTAATGAGCCTGATTTGTAAGGACAAGAAGTCCAATATTTGAAGGTGTCAGACCAATTGGCTATAAGTTGGTGTTTTTAAAGAAATGGTTTAAAAGTTAATTTGGTAACAGACGTATTTGTACAAAAGCTAGAATTTTTTCCCTAATAAGGTTTTTATTGGTGATGTTTTCAAGTGTAAATAATATTAAAGTGTGTTTGTACATGAAAACATAACCATATGTAATATGACATATGAAGAAGATATACTAAGTTGAAGGAATAAAACTGTATTCTTTTCTTTAACCATGGTTTTATCCCACTGGGTTTTCCTAAATATCATAAGATATATATCTAATGGGGAGTGTTGTAAATATCCTATTTACATATTGTGGATGCACACTTTATGAGTATATATTTTATTAAATCATAGGTTTAATACTCACATTATTACCATAAGTTATGACATCTTCTCCATTATGATTCCACCCCTAACTCTACGTATACTCCACCTCCTTTCATATTCTCTAACTCCTTCTTATAATCGATGTAATAAGTATGGGTATTATAGATATGGGATATTGTGAATTATAAATGTAAGAAAGAACTCATACGTATAAATGAGCATAAGAAGTTTCATTCTCCCTTCCTCTCTATATTATTCTATATCTCTCTTTGAGTTTATCAATATTATAACAATATCTAAAATAAATATTTATTCAAAAAAAATATTTCTAAAATTTAAATAGATTATATAAGATATGTTAAGTATAAAGATAATTTTTTCACTTCTATTATACTCGTACCAAAGATGTAATAAGATCTTAGTATAATAAAAATGTAAGTATTACAGTATAACAAAGGGTCAAACAATAACATATCTCCACCCATAAGATCAAAATCAAGAATATATCCGTCGCTCTACGAGACAACTATAAGATAGCTTATGTCTAGTGTGGGTCAAATTTTCTCTAAAGTAATGAGAGATAAATCAGGAAGAGAGAGAGAGAGAGAGAGAGAGAGAACAGGAGCATCAACTGTAATACCCCCAAAAATTACAGTTGAAATTTTTTGTTTAATTAAAAACCATACACAAGGATAGGGGTGTTACCGCCGTGATTAACACAAGCTTGGCCTTCAACCAGTCTTACACCAACCACAAGACTGTGAAAATTCACAAGACATTAAACCAATTAAGACATAGAACCATAGTAATCTGAAAGATTTATAAATAATGAGAAAATCAGAGTGCGTGAATTAAAGAGTCATTACAGAATGAAAAATAATTACAATGTCAAGCCCCCGAGGGGAAAGAATATTGTAAACAGAGATATAGAATAAAAACTAGAAAAAGGAGAGTCCAGTCGACACTTACTCTCGGGCCCTATGCTAAGTCCAACAGGTTATCACTCAATCCCACCCGACTCATCGAGTGTGTCATAGGCATTAAACATAACATCTCCTACCTGTACCAACTCAGAACGGACCTCTACTGGTGAGAATGAGCAGCACCCATGAAATGGATGATCAATACGCTACATATTGAGTAAGGTAACCATATGGATAAGGCCATGCAAGAACAATAGACAAGAAAGGCATACAATGCATAATTTAGGTTCATATCATCATTCCAAACATAGACCATTATTCACTATTATAATTGGTGGATCAGATATCACTCTACAGGGCATAACACACTTGACCACTTTTATAGCCAATGGACTAGAAATTTACCCTCACTAGCCCCGACTCATGTTGTGTTCCACTGTAAGTAGTTAGTGCCTTTTCTTGATTTAATTCTATATAAGGTTTGGTCCATCGAGCCTGGGACCCCCACTATTATAGCTGGTGAATCAGAAAACACTCCACAAGGCAAAACGCTCCTGACCACTATTATAGCCGGTGGACCAGAAATTGTCCTCACTAGACCCGGCTCAATAAATTTTCACTTCAAGTGTTTAGTGTTTTACCTGTATCTTAGTCCACACATAACCCAAACTAGACATGCATGACCTACTGGGCTTCCCATGCTCACCCCCTTTATTCCCAGTTCTCCCGAAAAGCCCTATCCCATATCTTGAGACCTTTACACACCCTATGACTCCGAGACTTCTTCCCCACCTTTTTCTCACTCACCATAAGAAACCCAAAATCTTCTGCACATGGTTCAAGGCTCACTCCCCATAACTCCGTTTCGACTCATCATCGCCTTTTAGGTTTTTCCTCCGAAACCCTAATCTGGCCTATACTGCCTCACTTCTCCCCATCCTACACAACCCATACTCCTCTTTGCTACCAAAACTACCACTCCACTCAAACCACACCCAACATCACAACTTCTCTACCCATCTTCCACACACGACCAGGAAAACCCTAGTTCACTCCCAAACCCAAGTACTTCTCCTTTCTTTTATGTTATCCCCTCATCACCCTAACGCCTTTTTCCATTTGGCTCACCTCCCCTCCATGTGACACCACTTTCATTCTTATTCCCCACTCTAACTATTTCCATTAGTTTTCCATTCCTCGCACACTTCTTCCACTTAGGGTTTCCTCCCAAACCCTAGCCAAGTCCCCCATACTATTTTTCACATACAGACTCCAATCACCACAACAACTCTTCCCTTACCTTACATAACTTCCATGTCAACTTTTCCCATGTAAAGGTCATCATCATACAAAGCCTAACCATCCCATGCAACCCTATACTCCCCGTGCATATTTTAGTCCATCCTCTTAATTTGTTCACTTTATTCTTCCTTTCTCCACCATAAGTTATGAGATTTTGGGCCATTCTTACTATCCTCTAGTTAACTCACTTCCCTTACTCCCTTTTTCCTTTCACAACCACATTACACTACTTAAAGCCTCCTATTATGCATTTTACGAATGGCAATATTACATAAGTACATTACAAGTACAAGTAACAATACCATATTACACCTACCATAAAAATATATACAACTTACCTTAGCTCTATGTTTAGCAAGCTGCACTACAAGGCATAATCCATATCCATATAAAGTACACACATAGTACCAATACACATAAACACATGCTACACATTATTAGGCCTTAACCATATCCTTACCTAAAATGACACTAGGCTTGGAGCATGTTCCTACACTTCCTTAGAGGTTGGACTTGGCTCACCTATAAGAGGGAAACACTAGGATTAACTTTCCTCTTATTATTTTTATTATTTCCTATTTTACCTTTAGTATGAACTAGTATTAGTGATGATGATGATGATGATGATAATAATAATAATAGATTTAATAGTATTAATAAGGGTGCTATCATTAAAAGGGATAACAAATACATTAGTGATAATATTAGCTAAAATAGGGCTAGGTAGTTATAATAGTCATGGTAGAATATTAATAACAATATTTGTAAAAATAATGATAATAACTTAATAATAATGATGATGATGATGATGATGATGATGATAATGAGGCTAAAATAATAATTATACCAAAATAATTTATACTTAAGTGCTAGAAAGGGTTAGGGCACAACCTAAGTGAAGGTGGCAGCTAGGAGACAACGACAGCGACGGTCGTGGAAGTGGTGGTTTTGGGGAAAGTGGGTCTTTTAGGGTTGGGAGAGAGAGGGAGGTGATGGTTCTAGGGTAGTAGACTCTCTGGATAAAGGGTTGCAATGGTGGTGGTGGCGTTGTAGGGTGGCGGCGCAAGTGGTGGTGGTTGTGGTGGTCGAGAGTGGTGGAGAAGGAGGGAGGAGGAAGGAGAGGGAAAAAGGAAAAAAGGAAGGGTAGGGAAAGGTGGAGGAGGGTCTGTTGGGTCAAGTGGTTGGCAGGAGGGGTGGTGATTGTAGCGGAAGAGGCAACGCACAGCAGCGAGAAGGGCGGCGATGAGGTGCAAAGAGCATCTCAAGTTGCCAACTTTGCACGATCGGGGTGGATTGTGTAGGGGGATTCAGGGGCAACAATTGGCTTAGTTTGGTGTAGGGTGATGTAAGGAAGGGGTTGGGTGGTGTTTCGGGTGGTGGCATTGTACGGCAATAGCTAGGGCAGCGTCTGAAGTGGCAGCGGCAAAAATGATAGAGTTTTTTGGGTAGAGTAAAGGAGAGGAAACGGGGAACGGTAAGGGGTATTTATAGGTTGAGGGAGGGAGAAGAAGACAAAGGAAGAAGAGGACAAGGGGCAGGGGTGGCAAGAACTTGCCGGTAGGTGGTGGTAGGCCGATACAAGCCTGCAAAGTTGCATGGTGCAGGCGATAGGTAAGGGAAAAAGGAATGGAATAGGCATGCGAGGGATGCAGGTGTAGGGTGGGTTTGGCTCAAATTGGAAAGGAAAGGGATAAGGGGAGAGAGAGGGGAGCAGGTTGGGGTAGTATGGTGTTAGGGAGGATAGCTGACAGGTTTGCAGGCACGGCTTGTAGCACAAATGAAGAAGAGGGGAGGAGGAAGAAGAAGAGGGTTAGGCCAGCCAGTTGGGAGAGAAGAAAAGAAACAAAACAGAGGAGAGAACTAGGCAGGTGAGGGTGGAAAGAAAAAAGAAAGGTCATCAGACTAGGCTCCACGCGAGGAAGAGAAGAGAGGAGGGGGAGGTTAGGCCGCACAGGCAAGGCCCAACCGGGGGAGAAGAGGTGAAAAAGAAAAAGGATAAAGGAGAAAAAGAAAGAAAGAAAAAGGAAAATGAAGGAAAAGGGGGAAAAAGAAGGAAAAAGGGGAAAAAAGAAAAAGGAAAAATAGGGTAGTTGGGGTATTTAGGGTATTATTGGTATATTTTGAATATTTTAAAATAGTAAAAATTAGTAAAAAAATAATTAAATTCCTTTTTATATTAATTTAGAACTTTTTGGGTAAATCTGACTAAATTCTATTTTAATTAGCAAATTACCCTAATCTTCCCTAATTAATTTCTTTATTATTCCTCTCCTTTTTTTGTCTTAATTACTTCCATTATTTTGTTAGAATATTATATTTAATTAATCTCACCAATGAATTCCTATTTTATCATAATTTCCTAAATTAGGGTTTTAGGGTATTACATCAACAACTTACAAGCCTCAAACATGTAAGTTTATGGGTTGTGAAGAATGGGAAGACCATTGATGAGGTGTACTGCCACCTTAGAATCAAAGTTTACATCCACCTTCCTATAGCCACAAATTAGGGCTTCATTTGAAGCATGCCATATAGCCCAAATTTCAGTAGCTATAATAGACTTTGAACCTAAGCTACAAAGAGAGGCCAAACTTCCAATGACTCATGTGGTCCCCTACAACTCCGCTAACCTCAATATTCCTAAGGTTCGTGTGTGCCTATCCGTCCACATTGATTTTAATTATATTTGATAAAGGGGGTTGTCAACCCACTATCGATAAAAGCATGCTCACATGTTTGTTGAGTAAATTGAGAAATACTTTCTTAGGCTTTTAACTTCATACCCAGTGAGCTCCAAGATCCAAAATGTTACCCGGTCATTCAGATGCTCTTACCCTCGAAGATTTCTTAATTTTTTCATCTCCATAAACACCAATAAGTAATACCAAACACCAGCATCTATTGTGGCTTAGGAGGTTTCACTTCTTTAGTTTCTCTCAATTTCACCCATACCCAATCATATAGAAGTGTATTAAAGAATTCATCATGTAAATTAAGAGGTACATATTTCATCCAAATCTCATGGCTTACGTAGAAACCTCAAAGTGTGTGCATAATAGTCTCCATCGCACAACCACAACAGGGGAAAGAAGAATCATCTATAAGGCCATGGCATATCCTTTTCTCATTCTTCAAGAGTTTCTCTAGTGACACTAACCAAATAAACATTTCTACAGGCTACCTCACATTTATCTTTCATATTAGACCCTAAGAAGGATTTCTAGAAGTTTCATCTCTAGTAAGCATTTTATAGGTAAAATTGGTAGTGAAATCTCCATTGATGTGTATCCTCAACACCTAATATCTTCTCCATCATCCATAGGCCTCACAAAATTAGCACCAATTTCTGCAAGACTACACATGATAAGGATATATTGAAAGCTATTCTAGCCCCACGTCTATCATGTCTCATAAACTCAACTACCTTCCTATTATGCAACTTAGTCGGAATTGGTATAACTGTCATATGCTACAAGAGAGATTGGACAACCCATTAATCTTTCCAAAATTGGACCTTCATTCCAGACCTAATGACCCTTTTAGATCCACTTTCTAGCAACCGAAAGTCTTTAGATATTTGACTCCAAAGTCTAGACACATGCCTAGATTTTAGATTGATTAGACCTTAGGGATAGCTCTTGTATTTCTCATTTAGCAATTTTTCCCATAGTTGGTTGTGTTGTTGAATTAAATCCTAGCCTATCTTCATCATTAGTGCCTGGTTCAACATGTCCTTTATGGAAGATAAGTCCACCCATGTTCTTGGGTTTGCATAGCCTTAACCAACTAGCTAGATGAATTTTCTTATGAGCTCTAATGCTACCCTAAATAAAATTTTTATTGATGTTGTATGATTGGGAATTAATGTGCTTAAAGAGCATTTTTTGTCATCATGGAGTACATAGGGATAATCCTTGTTATAGATTAACAAAGTGCGATGTGTCTTTCCAAAGAAATTCTAGATGGTTGCCAGGAGAAAAGGCACTTCTAAACTTTATCAATCATATTGGAGGAAAAACCTTGTGGTTATCTCCCCAAGGGAATATCAACCCTAAGATACTTACCTAAATCTTATGCATTCTAAAAACTAGAAATAGAGGTGAGTGGAAGTTCAAGAGTGTCTGTGTGAATTTGATCAAATTAGTGAATAATTAAAATTAAGGAGTTGTAGTGTTAATCTCATTTTTAGGGTTTTTGGCTCAATTTGTGGGTTTTTGAGGAAAATAAGTGTACCATTGTTTTCATTGAGGTATTGACATACAATTTGATATATAATATGATAGGATTTGATGGAGTATGAATTAAGCTGTGTTAATAAGAAATTTTGAGGTATTTAGGTGACAAAGGGGTATTATAGTCATTTTTGGGTTGATTTAGTTTGAAGTTATATAAGTGTTATTTTAGCTAAATATTTTAACTTTAGAATATGTTTTAAATTGAGTTATATAATTATAACACAAGTGTCATTTTATGTAAAAAATCTCAAAGTGGGATTAGCAAGTGTAGGGGTACGATGAGTATTTTATAAGTAAAATATTGGAGTTAAGCCCTAATTTTTGAATATGTTGTTAAGCATAATATTTTGGAATGCTTTATGAATTTTGGTGAGTTGATGAGTTTTATGGATGGAGTTGTGAGTGAGTTATGAATTAGGATTTTGTGAGGGAGTTTTGATATTTTCATTTGGCTAATGTACCCTATTGTGCTTGATGCCTTGTCATGGATTCATGTAATTATAGCATGTTTGATTTGATTTACCATGAGGAATTTTGATGTGTTTTACAGAAATAAAATTATTGGAATGAACTTAGTAAAAGTCGATATTTTATATGACAATAAAAAATAATATCCTATGTGATAGGGCGAGTGTAATATAAGTGAAAGTGTGATAATGATAAGTATATCAAGTGGTATTTGTTAAGTGTGGAGTATGAAACTATGTTGGTTATGGTGATTAATAAGGCATGAATAATTAAAATGTAATATCACATGAGCTAGGATTGAGTTGTACCATTTACATTTATTATTTTGCTTACTTCCGTTAAAACTAAAGGACCCTAATCTACTCTATATTTGTTCGATACAATAGCCTATTGAGGGTATATGTACTTAAGAATTAGTGGTTTAATAGTTGTTATTAGGAGCATTTTTTTTCCCTATAAGGAGCTATATGCTTAAATCTGTTCCAAGAATGATAATAGTGGACAATAATGTTTTGCCCTATAAATTTTATGTCTTGATATTATTCTGCCACTGAGAAATAGTGAGGTCCCTTAAATCAATATGTCTAAGTAGATGGAATATTGTGATTGCCTAATATTGAACCCTAACATGGTTTTCTTTTGAGTCATCTAGTATCATGAGCAGATATGCTTGTATAATACCTATCTTATCATATGTCTTATTTGTGCTATGCATGCGTTATTCTACTGATTAATATTATTACCTTACTTAGTACATAGCATGCTAATCATCATTTTTATGGGTGGTTCTCAATCCCATGGAGAGATATTGTATTGTTTTGTAGGTAATTGATGAATTAATATTTTTGATGTAATTATCTACGGTACGTGTTTATTCAGGTTGGTGTCAACATATGATTATCCATATATATGAAGTTTTAGTATATTTTATATTATTTCTATTATATTCTCTCTATTTTGTAATTTTGTAACAAATGCTTCCCACACATGATCTATGGGTTCCCACACATGATCTTTGGGTGTAAATTACTTTTTGATTCTTAGGATTAGCATAATTTGGATATAAGGAGTATATTTTCTATGTTATATTTGATGTAATACCCTAAATTTGTGTTTTCCACAAAACTTGTTTTAAAGAAAATGATTTAGTTCATGAAAATGGGGGCGTGATACACCATTGCTATCTTGCTTAGCCTTAGTAGTTAGTGCTCCATCCTTACCAACTATGCATTCACCATGTTAGTGTCCACATTTCCCCCACTTAAACCACATGGTCAGGACCATAAACGATCTGAGCTAGTTCGATCTCGGCTCATTTATTAAATGAGCTGAGCTTGAGCTTAGGTATGTTCGGCTCGACTCAGCTCGTTTAGTAATTGTTTAAGGTCTGGCTCAAAATCGGTTCGTTAAAATCTCATTTCTGATTTTGTTTGTACATTCAAGTTTTACACCAAAACACAACGTTTTACATTAAAACAGTGCATTTTGCTACTACCTAAAAACCAAAATTATCCCGCTTGTGCACAGTGCACACACACACGACTCATCAATGCACCTACACCTCCTACACAAACACGCCCCACCTCTCTAGTCTGAAGTCTCTACTCATCTCTCAACCAGCCCTCTGCTCGACTACTCCGCTCGACCCTTGTTCTCATAGTCATCTCTTACGTCGTTCTGCTTGGCTGCCTCTAGTCTGCTCTACTCTTGTCGCTCGTTGTTTATTTTTCCGACCATCCTCCCTGTTGAGCTTCATCGTTGGTCGACTATGGAAACCCTCGTCCCTCTTCTTTGACAGTGGAAACCCTCACGGTCTTCATCGGTTTTTCCCCCAGGTATGTGTTCTTCCTTCTTCATTCATCGAATCATCTTATAATTTTAGATGTTTTAGATGATTGACTTTTAACTTGAAGTGTTCTAGGTCTTCTACTCAAATTTGTTCGATTTGAAGTCACAGGCTCGTAATTCACCTTGCAGATTTTTCCTCCAGACAAATTTTCTGCGAGGTAAAATTTCTCTTCAAGTATTCTTCTTATTCCAGTCGTTTATGCTCAATTTTGTGATTTCATTCTAGAAATCTTCTTGCTCGGGTATTTTGACCCAATTGTGTGTGTCAGTGTGTGTATCATTCAAATTGTGATTTCATTCTACCTCCGGTTGTCTTCCTGTTCAGGTAAAATTTTGTTTGATTTAGTTTGATTTCATTTATGATAAAAAAAATGGAATGAAATTGACAATGAATTAATTTATTTTGATTGTCAATTTCAAGTGAAGAACTTATCATAATTTTATTCCATTTAGTTTAGTTTGTTCCTATTCTGTTCGACTATTTCTGATTGATGTTCTTTTCAAATATTTTTTATTCAAATTTTGTGTGTCAGTGTGTGTATATATCCACAAGTTGTGTGTGTGATATTTCTGATTCATGTTTTGTTCAACTATTTCTAATTCATTTTCTATTCGACTATTTCTGATTCAAATTGTGTGTGTCAGTGTGTGTATATGTCCACAAGTTGTGAGTGTATATGCTGAATCAAGCAAAGACTATGTACACACAGGGACTATATGTGTGTGTGTGTGTGTCCACAAGTTATGTGTATATATGCAGAATCAAGCAATGTACACACAGAGACTATATGTGTGTGTGTGTGTGTGTGTGTGTGTGTCCACAATCACATATTTGTTTATGTTTTATTTGACTCTTTCGAATTCATATATGTATAATATATATATATATATATATATATATATATATCAATATGTGTGTGTGTGTGTGTGTGTGTGTGTGTGTGTGTGTGTGTGTGTGTGTGTGTGTGTGTGTGTGTGTATTATGACTCTGTGAGGCTGCAAAGCACCTTGTTAATACAATCACTTTAAGATGAATCTAAGGTCCCTTCTAAAGTGCCTCTTGAAATTTGAACTACTAAGTATCCATTTTATAGGAACATTATATCCATGTTCGTGCCTAATTAATTCCATACAATATGTTATTGAACTTATGGACTGAGCCCTCATGAATTGGAACACTATATCCATGTGGTTTCTGCATGTATTGCTCCTCATCCAAATTTCCATGTAATAATGCAGTATTTACATCCATCTACTTCAAGTATAAATTCTCAAAAAATCACAATACTCAATAACATCCAAATTTACCTTCTTACCTAACTAAACCTCCTCTAGTATATTTCATTTAGATTCATAACTAAATGTAACTAAACCTCTTCTTACCAGGTAGTACTAAAG